>CM065717.1:70027733-70035233 GCA_033310375.1 Conus canariensis
TATCACTATCAATATTAGAATATTTGTATAGTGCTGATCTTCAGTTCGAGACCAATTTGTCAGTGCTTCACAATCTTTCGATTACACAACAGGCTGCCTGCCTGGGTTGAGCCAGATAGAGAGCTGAATGTTGGCGCTAAAGTCAACTGTTTCCTGTTTTATTTGGTCGAACATCAGTCACTTCAGTTTTCAGTTATTCTTTCAGATATTATTCCATGGGGAATGCATGCTATGTGTATTTGCGTCATTCGTACAAATGGTCAAACTGACATTCTGTTCTTGAGGGTGGTGATGAGATGTAATGCACGCGCATTTTTAGTCTCAAGTGAAGGACGTTTAGGGAAATGTCGTTGTGACGGACCGTTTCCCGTCCATTCACAAATTTTCATGCAACCGTGCTAACTGGAAGGTAGTCGTCCGGAAGCCCGTTGAAAAGTTTACCTGACTGCTGCTCACCTGCGCACTGTTAAAGCCGGGTGAGCTGAAACGGTTAGGCAGTCTCTGCAGTGATTCCGGCAATGCAACTACCCAGAAGCTGAAGCGGGACTCCAATCTGTTTTGGTGGCAGTCAGTTTTCCCCAGGTAGAAGTGTATCCTGGACTGAAGGGGACTGGCTGCCACTGTCTGAGGGTCGGGGCCGTAGCTGTGTCTACCCCATTGTTCTCCGCCTTGTGTCGGTGTTGAGAGATCGGCTTGAGTGCCGACAACTACCCTACCTGCCACTGCGCCCGGGACCGACTACCCGCTGAGCCAGTTGGGCCGGAGACGCCGCTGCTGCCGAGCCAGAGCGCCGCTCCCGAGTTTTGAACCAGCGACCTGTTGGCTAGGCCGTCGCTGCGTTCTGTGTTTCTGTGTGTGGGCCACAGCTCCTGTGTGAGACTGTCGCCTTGTCATCGGCAGAGACGACGTGAGTGTGGTAGTGATTTTGAGCCACAGCTCTGTGAAATTCCAATAGTCCTGTGTCGGACTTGACTCTGTAGTCGTCGTCTTCATCGTCTTCGTCCTCTTCATCGTCTTCGTCCTATTCATCGTTTTCGTCGTCGTCATCGTCTTCGTCGTCGTTGGAACCAGCAGCGCTAGTAGATAGCCAGTTATATATAGATATATTTTGTGTGTACGCCTTATGGTTGGCGTGCCGACCTATTGATGTTCTTGCATTTATTATATATGTTTGTCTGATGGCTCGGGCAGCATAAAACAACAAAAAAGTGTTGTTCTGTTGCCTGGCTGTCAATGTTCGGGTGAGTGGGTGTGTGTATGTGCATTGGAAAAGTCGTGCATGCATCCATAATTTCTGTGTGAGAGTCAGACAGTCAGACACCCGCAGACACGACCCATTCCATCCGTAACAGTCGTCAGAAATGATATTAACTCTATGGGGAAAAAAATCCCACCAATTTCAACACGTAATTCCTCTCCATAGGAATCGTACGATCCATGATCAACTCCATGTTCACTGAGCCTTAAATGGACAAGACTGGCATCAGTAGGCTGCTGATTCACAGACAAAATCAGACACTAGTCAGCGATGGCAACATTCCTTGCTGACAAGTCTTCCATCACTCTCCACTTGGCCCCCACTGCCTAGGGCAACGCCACATGTCTGTTCGTTGTCAGTCGGTGCAGTGAAATGCAACCTGACTGCGCTCGTGGTCTATCGTTTGTCAGACTTTTGTTTGTGGTGACCAACGAGGATTGTCAGTTGTATTACAGCGTTTGCGCGTGTGTTCTGCCACAGAGGTATTTTGGAGACCAGTGCTGGTTCAAACTCAGCCACTTCATTCAGCTGTTGAATAATGTGACCAACAAGCAACTAAGAAATGTGTTTCTATCCCACTGCCTCCCTCCAAGTTTCTGTGTCTATTTATGACCTTCATATAGACATGTACACTTACGAACAGATAAACTTTCGCGACAGCAAAAGGTGAGTTAAACATATACGTGGGCACACGCTCAAACACATGTTCACACATCCATTCCCAAACAAATTCACACACACACACACACACACACACACACACACACACACACACACACACACACACACACACACACACGCACACACACACTCACACACACACACACACACACACACACACACACACACACACACACACACACACACACACACACACACACACACAAGGCCGCAAAATTCAATGAATCCCACAATTTTCACAGCTATGTAGAGTTAAATACTTAATTGCAAACTTTTCTAATGTAACCCTCTCCCACTAAACACTTAATTGCAAATTGTTCTAATGTAACCCTCTCCCTCCCTCCCTCCCTCTCTCTCTGTCTTACTCAAAACCCACACGTGTACATGCTCACACACATCTCATACATACATACCAGTGAAAACACCGAAACACACACACGCATACATATAGACACATATGTTCACAAACACATGTGCGCGCACGCACAAACACACACACACACATACACACACGTACGTGCGCGCGCCTACACACACACACACACACACACACACACACACACACACACACACACACACCACACACACACGCACGCACGCACGCACGCACGCACGCACACACACACACACACACACACACACACACACGCACACACAACTGCACACCCACACGTACAACACCACAAAATTCTATGAATCCCATAGTTTTACACACACATGCAGAGTTGAATACTCGATGGCCACCAGTTCTGTTGCAACCCTTCTCAAAAGGAGAGCAAAGTCCTATGATCAACTCGTCGTTAACCAAGCAGCAAATGAGACAGATCAGCACCAGAAGGCTGCCACCACCACTCAGACAGAACTGGACACCAGCCAGCACTGGAAGCACTCCATGTCACCAAGCCATCCATCACACCCCACTTTGTTCGGGCTTCCTTAGGCAAGGGCCCTGCATCTGTCTGGTGTCGGTCAGTGTGGAAGACACCCAGTCTGACTGAATTTGCGGTCGCTTGTTATAGGCTGGGGTCCTTTTATTGGTGATAGCTGTATAAGCTCTGAGAGACGAAGCCATTAAATTCTGCAGCAGAAAAAAAAAGCTGTGTACAGAATGTACTCGATCGTACAGAGAGGAAACCTTGTGCGAACGGCTTGTCAGTCACTCATTGAAAAAACAGTGATATTATAATTATATACCCCGAGCTAGAAAATACAGGAACAACGGTTTCTGTCCGCAACGATGCTGATGAATACACCAATGATGATGCTGATGATTATGTCCATAATGAATATGCTAATGAATATGTTCATACTGATGACGATGATTGTGTGTATGGTCATGAATATGTAATGATGCTGATGAATGTGTTCATGAAAAAGCAACCCACTGCACCCCCCCAAAAGAGCTGTATAAGCTCGGCTTTAGTTTCAGTTCCAGTCAATGTACCCTACACCACGCCTTTTAAGCCATGATTCCACAATGTTCAGGGGAAAACCTTGACTTTAAAGTCGCTGAGGTGTCACTTGAACTGGAAATCCTCCTCCATCCTTGTCTGTCCTGTCAAGCTCTTAAAGGAATCGCCAAATATCAGGCTAATTCGTCCATTCCTAGATGTTGTCCTCCCACCTTTTTTTTTTTCCATGTCTGGTCCTTCTTCTGCTTCCTGGTACAGGGCCCGGCAAGATGGTGTTTGAAAGGTTGGATGATGGGGAGATGTGTCCCTTCTGTTTCATTTCTGACTTACTGACTGTTGTCAGCAGGTCTTCAATGGAGCCAACGGCTGCTTCAATTCTGTTGTGCATTTCTTCATTATTCTATGACAAAAATTCATTTGTAAAAAGGAATAAATGAATGAGGAAAGAGTTTGGAATTGATGCTCATGGATGGAGAGTCAATGCTAGATAGATGGATGGAACTTTCCAGTGTTAGTGTGCTACTATGGCAGAGCGTTTTGTATGTGAAGTGTTCGTTCATGCATGTATGCACTCGTGTGTGTGTGTGTGTGTGTGTGTGTGTGCTGTGTGTGTGTGTGTGTGTGTGTGTGTGTGTGTGTGTGTGTGTGTGTGTGCATGCTTGCGTGCATATGTGTGGTGCGTGCGCGCGCGCGCGCGCGCGCGCATGTTGTGTGTGTGTGTGAGTGCGCGTGCGTGGTGCGTGCGTGCTGTGTGTGTGTATGTGTGTGTGTGTGTGTGTGTGTGTGTGTGTGTGTGTGTGTGTGTGTGTGTTGTTTGCGTGCATATATATATATATATATATGTGTGTGTGTGTGTGTGTGTGTGTGTGTGTGTGTGTGTGTGTGTGTGTGTGTGTGTGCGTGCGCTCACGTGCGTGCGTGCTATGTGTGTGTGTTTGCAAACATGTGTTAGTCTGTTCAAGAGCAGAAATACACTTGTGTGCACATGTGCATGTCTACATTACATGCATGCCCCTGAGCCTCTACAACTGCGAGTGTGATAGCAGTATGTCAGTGTGGTATGGCGATTCGGCGGAAGGTTATTTTCATTTGAAAAAAAAGACAGTTGGAGTGATTTGAATTTTCAGTGTGAGCTCGCTCGATTTCATTTGTACTTTGTTTCATAGTGTCATCAATAGCAGTGAAACGTAAACATGACATCACTCACCCTCTCTCATTATCCATCTCCGTGCATTTCTTCCTGTCAGACACATGGACATATAAATACAGCTAACCACACAAATTTCACACACACAACACACACACACACACAACACACACACACACACACACACACAAATTTACACACACACAACCCACCACCACACACACACACACACACACACACACACACACACACACACAGATATAGATAGCAGCTAGGTTACACACACAAACACACACACACACACACACACACACACACACACACACACACACACACACACACACACACACACACACGCACACACACACACACCACACACACACACACGCACACACACACACACACGCACGCAATCACGCACGCACGAACGCGCGCGCGCGCGCGCGCGCGCGCGCGCACACACCCCACACACACACACACACACACACAACACACAACACACACACACACACACACACACACAAACATGCAGCATACAGACACAAACGTACACTCACACACAGATACACAGACACACAAACACAGACAGACAGACACACACAACACACACACATGCACGCAAGCACGCACGCACACACACACACACACACACACACACACACACACACACACACACACACACACACACACACACACACCAGACATGGTACACTGTCATCAACATTTCCACACAAAATTACCCAGCCACCCACGCACTCACCAGCACACCCCACCCACTGCAATGGCGAGTACTCTATCCAGCAGGGACTTTCCCTCCTCTGTCCAATGCAAGATCGAATCCAAAGCCAGTGGTGGGACTGTACTATTGATTGATGAATGAGACTGACCTTCAGTATCGTCTGTCGACACACGGTACCAAAGCTGGAAGAATGACATACTGCCAACTCATTCATCATACTCCAGTGTGTCCTTGCTTTGTGCGTGTGTTGTCTGTGTTCCTTCATACCTGACTTTGGTTTCGTTTCGTTTCATTTTGCTTTGTTTTGCTTTTTTCGTTGTAGATCAATTAGCTTGCCTCTTACCCTGTGAAAGTACGTGTTGATTGAGATCTTAAATCACGTTTATATTGTTACAGGTGATGGACATGCATTACTTTTCCTTACTTGTTATCTTTATATATTATATATATATATATATATATATAATATTATATATGTCTATATTTGTCTCTGTCTTTCTGTCTGTCACACACACACACACACACACACACACACACACACACACACACACAACACACACACACACACACACACACACACCACACACACACACACACACACACACACACACACAACACACGCACACACACACACACATACACACACGCACACATACACTTTCTTCTTCTTCACCTTCTTCTTCTTCTCTCTCTGATTTTTCCCCTACCCTCTCTCTACTTCCCTCTCTCCCCCACTCTCTCTTTGTCCCCCGTTCCAACAACCTCTCTCCTTTTCTCCTTTTGTCTCACACCTACGCTTTGTCTGTCCTTCCTTCCACCTCTCTCTCTTTCTCTCAAACACACACAATAACACACACACAACACACACACACACACACACACACACACACACACACACACACACACACACACACACACACACACACAACAGGCATGATACACTGTCATCAACATTTCCACACAAAATTACCCAACCACCCACGCACTCACCAGCACACCCCACCCACCACAATGGCGTAGTTCTCTATCCAGCAGGGACTTTCCCTCCTCTGTCCAATGCAAGATCGAATCCAAAGCCAGTGGTGCGACTGCTACTAATTGATTGATGAATGAGACTGACCTTCAGTATCGTCTGTCGACACACGGTACCAAAGCTGGAAGAATGACATACTGCCAACTCATTCATCATACTCCAGTGTGTCCTGGCTTTGTGCGTGTGTGTCTGTGTTCTTTCACACCTGACTTTGGTTTCGTTTCGTTTCGTTTTGTTTAGTTTCGTTTTGTTTGTATCGTTGTAGATCAGTTTCACTTGTTTCTTACCATGTGGGAGTGCAGCTGAATCAGACATGCACTACTTTCCCTTGCCTGTTTTTCTGTCGACATCCGTCTGCGCCTGTCTGTTTGTCTGTCTGCCTAGGTTTCTCTCTCTCTCTCTCCTCTCTCTCTCTCTCTCTCTCTCTCTCTGTGTCACACACACACACACACACACACACACACACACACACACACACACACACACACACACACACATTCGCACTTCTTCTTCTTCTTCTTCTTCTTCTCTCCCCTACCCATCTCTCTACTTCCCTCTCTCTCCCACTCGTACTGTCTCTTTCTCCCCATTACAACAATTTCCCTCCCTTTTCCCTTCCGTCTTGCTCCTATCATTGTCTATCCTCCTACCCCCTCTCTTTCAATCCAACATACACACACACACACACACACGCGCGCGCGCGCGCGCGCGCGCGCGCGCGCACACACACGTCATGAATTGTCATATTCATCCCTACACAAAATTACGCAACCACTCATCAGCCAACTACAATCGTGCACACATGAAATTTCCATCCCCCCTCCCCCCCCCCCAACACACACACACACACACACACACACACACACTCCTCCCTGTCCAACACACGATCGAATACAAAAACCAGTGAATGGACCGGTGCTGACTGATTGATAACAGAGAGTGATCTTCGATAGCGTTTTGTCCACACACGGTACTAACACTTGAAGGATGACATGCTGCCAACTAATTCATTATACTCATGGCTCTTCTAACTTTATGCGTGCGTGTCTGTGTTTCTTCCTACATGACTTTTTATTCCCGGAGTTCAGTTTCTGCCTGCTTTCCACTGTGTGGGAGTGCAGCTGATGGGGATCTTAGATAGCGCCTATGTTGTTACAGGTGATGGATATGGTTTCTACATGTATTAGTCCACCTCCCCACCTCTCTCTCTTACATTCATCCTTCTCTCTC
>CM065717.1:70045233-70067733 GCA_033310375.1 Conus canariensis
TTTCTTGCGTGGTTTGTTGCTTGGGATCAGTATATTTTAGTTTGGGGTAACAAGTTGTAACTGTTTCCACATGACGGTAGTTCCTGGATGATCCGATACAGGTGACAGATAAGCTCCATACATTTGGAATTATCTTGTGATTCTCAGATACTCCAGGAAGAACAAAAAACTCAGAGAAGGATCTGGAATTTTTTAGAATGTCCAATGCATTTTGACTCGCTCTACGACGTCACAAACTTTCAGGAATATTCCATGCAGTTTTGATTGCTGTGCTTGCCATGATGCTCGAACGTTCGATTTCCTAAAACTATAATTAATTAGTTTGGAGGTATTGAAACGAGAGTATCAATGAATTTGGTTGAAGTACACGTGTCCGTTTTGGAATTGCTTTAACAACATAGTTGGATGGCGAACACATGATCGTTGGACTCTTGCCAGTTGCTCTACTCACTTGTTCATGAGTAACAGAGTTAACGGAGCAACAGGAAGCTTTGGGGAAGCAGGAGTCAGGCGCCATTATCAGTGATTGTGGTCCATGCAGGTTCTGTAGCCACACAAGCAGGGAAAGACAGTCGGAAGACTGGTAATTTTTTTTTTCATGAATAGCAGATACTGTCTCCTAGCCTGTGGGTGAAACTTAACGTTGTTACAACTTGTAGAAGAGAAGAATAATCTGATCAATCATTCTAAAACTGAAGTCAAAGAAAAAAAAAGACAAGACCTTTTACGTTATGAGAAGTAGACTTTGATTTTCAAAAGTCATATTGTTTCAGATTTGGCTTTTCTGACTCAATCAATGAGTTCTTTACTGCTGCACAACAATTGTTATGATGCCAGACACTAATTCGCCAGTGTTTGACAAACCTCCGTAGTCATAGTTCTTCTCCCTATCTACATAGTTTAGTAGTCTAGGGCGATGACTCCAGGCTGATCGTAAGTGCATGTACACACGAATGGGTTGGGAAAACCGTGATGACCCCTTTTTCAGTTAATTTCAAAGCCAGTAACGCCTGAAGCTGAAAAGAGAAACTGCAAGGTAGCGAAAATCTGACACCATTATCAGCGACGGTCGTTCCTGTTTGATCTGTGAAGGCACGTTTACAGCACCTCTGCACGCAACGTGTACATTTTTCATGGACAGCAGCCGTTTGTTTTTCCTGCTCCACGAACAGTTGTCCCGTGGAATTACTTCCGCCAACGAAGTTGTTTTCACCTGCGTCTGTTTGTTTGTTTGTTTGTTGTTTGGGTGTCTGTCGGCAAGATTATGCAAAAACTGCTGAATCGATTTTAATGAAATTTGGTGGAAAGAAGGAGCGTGGCTCAAGGGTGAAGTAACTCACTTTTCATGCAGATCCAAATCAGAGAGTGGATCCAAGATCCTGGGCAGAGTCTGCGCTCTCTCAACCGCCCTCGTAGCTATGATAATGTATAGGAACTCAACGCCCATACGAAGTCAGAAACATCATGGTCAGTTTATTTCTTTAGATAATTCATAAAAAAAACCTCATTTATTTTCTCCTCCCTTCTTTGACGAGCTGTCCTGTAATACACACGTCTAACATCATTGTGAGTGTGTCATTTAGGACACCAAAGAGCAAAGATAGCGAAGGCTGACAAAGATGTTTAATGATCATGTCATTAATTTCCAAGTACGCGTCCTGTGAAATTCGAAGGCATTCTAGTTGCAACTCGGAACACTTATGAATACAAACTCGAAGTTCAGCCACTGAAACTTTACTTACAGTTTACAACAAAAGTACAACGCACACATACGCGCATGAATTGATTTCCCGACGGGCATTCACTTCGAACAACATACTGTTAAGTGCTACGACAGTAAAATCTCATTTTTTAACATGGTGTTCTTGCACAACTTGATAAGTGCAATAAAGACGAAGTCAGGAACACTAAATGTCACATCAAACAAGACATATAATTTCTTCGCTCTAAAAGAGGCAGCATTGAACACATTTACGTTACGCATAATCAGTTCAACTCGGTCGTTTTCTCTGTAGTTTTTATCTGCGAGTCGTTGATTACTGTCTCACATAATATGCGAATTTTTCAAGAATGGCAGCAATTTGTTCTCTGCGTCTCCTCCGTATTCTCACCCTTGTTGGAAGCATTTATCACGACAAAAAGAAAGAAAATTATCTGACAGAACAAATTAACCAACCGACTGATTGATCAATCAAGAATCCGGTGGGGGCAAAGAAGACCTTTTTGCTGCATTTCGAAAATTCACAAGTGCGGTTTTTCTTTTGGTCTGATATAATTCTCATGGCCATTCCTGTCTTGGGGGCGTTTTGGATTGACAAGTCCTTCCTGCTGCATACCTCGCTGTCTGTGTCGCGACTCTTGCTTTCTCTTTAGATCCCTTCTCTCTCTCTCTCTCTCTCTCTCTCTCTCTCTCTCTCTCTCTCTCTCTCTCTCTCTCTCTCTCTCTGTCTTTCCCACTTTGTCTGTCATTCTGTTTCAATCGTTATGTCTGTCTCGCGGTCAGCCTGCCTCTCTCCCTCCCCCTCCTCCCTCTCTCTCTCTCCTTTCCTCTCTGTCTGTCTTTCTCTCTTCTCTCCTCCTTGATCTTGCTCTGTCCCTGTCTCTATGTTTGTTCTTGACTTCGCTCTCTTGTCTGACCCCTCCCTGCCCCCCCCCCTCCCCACGCACACATACATCTTTCTTCTCTCCTTCTAACCCTTCCCAGTCCTCACTTGTGCCGTCTAGCGAAGAGAGAAACAGCAGGATTGATCAGTTCTTCAGATGCACATCCCAGGCAATCACCAGAGTATCTGAAGAGGAACAATCACCTGGAAAAGGGGTGCAGTATGTAGGGGGGGGGGGGGGGGGGGGGGGGGGGGTGATTCCACCCTGTGGCCCACCTGGATACAGTCAGTTCGAAATGACTTGGTCAATGGCTGATATTGCTGTGCGTCCAGTTTGCATCATCACCGGCAGGCTGTCCTTTCCGAAGGTTTGTTCTGATACAATTTACTGGGGTAAGAATAGTTCTTCCTGGCTGACTCTCTACGTTCCTGGGACTGCCTGTGCCTGTGTGTGTCTGTCTACCTCTTTATTTCGCTCCATTCCCCTCTTTCTCTCCATCTTCTTGCAGTCCCTGTTTTTTTCCCCTATGTCTCTGTCTGTCTGTCTTTCACTGTGTCTGTCTCTGTCTTTATTTCCGACTCCCTGATTCTATCTCTTTGCCTCTGTTGTTTTTGCCTTTCTTTTTCTTCATGCTGTCCTCTCTCCCTCCCTCCTCCCCTCCCTCTCTCTCTTGCTCGTGGTCTCTCAGCACTTCTTTGTTTGTCTCCTATGCTCTTTATTTGTTTCTTTGCCAGTCTGTCTGTCTGTCTGTCTGTCTGTCTGTCTGTCACCGATCGGCGGGTACTAAACTAGTACGTCCACGTGTTTAAGAGTAGTGGTGGTTCAAGATAGAGAGCGTGCGAGTGTGTGTGTGTGTGCGCGTGTGTGTGTGTGTGTGTGTGTGTGTGCGCTCGCGCGTATGTGAGGTTGGGGTTTAGTTAGCTACAGTTAGGTTAAGTTCCTCAGGGTTAGGTAGAAAGATTAGGCTAGGTAGGAGGCTGGGGAAATAGGACATACAATATTCTTTCATTCCAGTCTTCACTTATTGAAGGAATGGAATGGAAGCGGGAGGTTGGTTTCATTCCCGATTGTTACCCTTTTGTTAATTTGGTTCTACACCAGAGAAGGCGGGGCAGGATATCGGCTGTTGTTGTGTTGTCACGTCTGTGAGTTGTTGTGGTAAATTGTCGTGTTGTTGCACGAGCAACAACTAGTCCGTTGGTCAGGCGTGTCAGCTCTGCGGAGGGATACACTTCTCTGACCAATCGTTGTTTTGTGTGGTGAGTAGAGTTCGCTTGATTCCGACCAGGGCGGAATGTGTTGGGGTAGCTTCACTTCGGTCCCTGGTGTTCGTCGGAGTGGACGTACTCCTTGTAGGTGCGGCGGCAGCGCCGGTAGTTTTGAAGAGTGACTTCGGGTCATAGTTAGTGCCAGGTCCTTGTCGGGTTTGGGTGCCCTTGGCCTGTGCTGAGTCGGTGTCGTCCTTGTTGCAGCCACTGTCAGCCAGTTGCAGAACTGGTGTGGTTGATCGTCTGTATGTCCAGTTGTGTCAGCAGGTATCCTGTTCCGTCCTGAGGCTGGGCCCAGACCACCGCAGTCTACTGCTGCGTGCCGGCAGGTGAGCGGCGCTTTCCAGTACCTGTTGTTTTCCCGGGAGAGGGAGACCACCCAGGCCGTCTGCCTTCTGTGGGGCAGCTCTCCTCCGGCTGCCGGTACTCTTCCGGGAGTTCTCCGGCACTGGTTCCTCGTCCCTGTTCAGGCGTCCTGTGAGAGGGCGCTGCACCAGGCCTTTCTCACCCTTGGTGTCCGGCGGGGCCTTCAGAGGAGGAGGCGTCCTACGAGCCCCGGACCCGTCGAGAGGGCGTCTGTTGTGTACGTTGGGTGTCGTGCCCATCGCAGGGAGGAGTCAGACCGCGGGAGGCCACGGTCAGCGCCGGGGTGCAGAGTCTTCGGGGAGGGTGTCGGCCCGCGGAGGAGCCACGGACAGTGCCGGGGTGCAGAGTCTTCCGGGGAGGTGTCAGCCTGTGAGGGGCCACGTATAGCGCCGAGGACTGGAGCCTTCCGGGCCGGGATGGGTTGTCCCATGTTTGTGGTAGAAGGGGTGTAGCGTTAGGCGGTAGGGCTAGGGGTGTTAGCTACTGCCTCCTTTTAGGACGTAGTGGCCGGCACAGTGTAGGGTACTTGTCGTTGCCTCCCTTAGGGACGCAGCGATCAGTTTGGTAGTGGTCCCGGGTTAAAAGGGAAGGGTGAGTCCTGGGGAGAGGTGTGGGTGGTAGCGGTCGTTAAGAGATTAGAGTCCCTTTGTGAATCCTTGTCCCTAGTAGTTAGTCACCACGTGTGCGGGCTGTCGCTGTGTCCCCAGGTCACAGTGATATACCGCAACTGGTGTTTCAGGTTAGGTTAGGGTCTTCCAGGTCATTACAGTAGAGTAGGGTGAGTCAGCGGGAATCGGGATACTTGTGTGCAGTTGTGGATGTGCGTGAGTGGTGGCGCCATGAGTGTGTGTGAAATAAAGAAGCGTGCGTGATTGTAAAACTGTATTAGTGTGCTGTGTTGTCTGACCTAGTGTGTGATAGGCGTGGGTAAGGGTGGTAGGGCCGTCCGGCTTAGCGACCGTGACACTTTGGTGGAGATGCGGGGTAGTTAGGTGGTTCTGGGTAGGTGATAGGTAGCTAGAAGGGAGGTAGGGGGTGTGTCCGGTGTGTACGTTGTGTGAAATGTAAGTGGGTGGTTGGTGGGAGCGTACCAGTACCCTGGGAGGTGGTACGTAGTGTCCCTGTTCACTTCAGGCAGGTTTCCATTGGCATTGGGCAGGGCACTTGTGTTGGTGTGAATGGGTTGGCGCTACCGTGTGAGGTATGAATGGTCAATAAACATTGAGTGGTTGTTGGAAGTGTGAGTGATTACACAGTACAGTGTAGGTGAGGTGCCGGAGGGTACCAGGTGTATTTTGTGTCCCTTACATGTGGTATACCCCAGTGAGTAGGTAGAGTGGTACCCGGCCCGTGACTGTGCACACTGTGTGCTCGGATATCCTGTGGGGATTAAGGGCAGTGTAAGCCCAGGTGACTGTGTGTGGGAAGCACGAGGGTGCGCAGTGTTGTGGCATAGGGTATGCTGTGAGTGCACCTGGACTTGAGGGGTGCAAGTGCACGGTGATCGTGTGGGTGCGGCCTACCAGACAGTGAGGCCTGTGACTGTGGGTAACTGGTGCGCATGCACAGTGGACAGTGGACACACGGTGTCACGTGGTTCAGTCCGTGACCAGACAGTGCATTGGTAGTATTGTATGGGTTGGAGCCCATGTGGGTATATGTGTGAGGTACACAAGTGTGGGTGGAGTTATGCTGTGTGCGTGACACATTGAGAGTATTGTGTACTTGTGCTGAGTTGCTTCAGGGGCTAGTGCGTAGTCAGGAACCTCCAGTTGCGCTCAGATCGCATACTGTCCGTTGCTAGTTCTGTGGTGGTAGGGGTACCCTATGTCTAAACACACCCGAGCCCATCCGCAGTACGACCCCGATAGTGTCATGGATCCACAGGCCCCTACGGCGGATACCAAACCTAAGGTTAGTGACCAGGGAGCGGGGGTGGATCAAGAACAGGGGACGGGGGCTTATGCAAAGTTTGCCAAGTTGGGAGCGGCGATGGGTTTAGCTGGGGGAGACCTCGCCAGGTTCGTCACGGACTCAGTACGTAATGAGGATGAGAAGACGGCGAGAGAAGCAGAATTGGAGCTCCGGATGGAGGAGAAAGTGAGGCAGAAGATGAGGGATGAAGAGGAGAAAGCTGCTAGGCAGAGGGAGCTAGAAATGAAGCAGAAGAAGATCGAAGAGGAGAAGGAAAGGTTAAAGCAGAAGGATGAAGAGGAGAAAGCTGCTAGGCAGAGGGAGCTAGAGATGCAGCAGAGGAAGATAGAAGAGGAGAAAGCTGATAGACAGAGGGAGCTAGAGATGAAGCAGAAGAAGATCGAAGATGAGAAAGCAGCGAGACAGATGGAATTGGAACTGCAGAGGAAGAAGATGGAGGAAGAAACGGCGATAAGGGAAATAGAAGCTCGGACACGGCAAGCCAAGTTAGAGGCAAGGGAGCGAGAGATACTGATACAGGAGAGGCAGGCCTTAGATGAAGCAGCGCATAGGAAACGTTTGATTGAGGTGGAGGAAACGAAGCATGTCCACCTTGAGCCGTTAGGAGAGAACGACGACGTGGACGCTTTCATCGCCCAATTTGAGCGTGTAGCCCAGATGTGCAAGTGGAGCAAGACCTCATGGCCCACACGTCTGATGTCTCTGCTGAGAGGGAAGGCTAGAGAAGCGGTGATGCGGTTAAGTGCGGATGAGTTAGGCGACTATGATCAGATAAAGGGCGCCCTGTTAAGCCACTTTAGGCTAGATGCCGAGGCCTACCGAGAAAAGTTCAGGAGCATCAAGAAGGACGCTGCTGAGACTTTCGGCCAGATGCTGGGAAGGATGAAGCGGTGGTTTTCCCTCTGGTGTGCGGCAGCGGGCAAGGATGAGAGTGTGGCAGAGGACGTAAAGGATCTGCTGTTCCAGGAACAGTTTTATCAGCTATTGTCTCCAGAGTTCACAACTGAGGTGCGGAAGACATGCCCGAAAACTGTGGAACAACTTGCAACAGAAGCTACTGTTTTGGCAGAGGCCAAAAGACTGGGGAGGAAGGCGAGGCAAGACCGAACAGTCAACCAGCCCAACCTGGGTAATACACGTGAAACAGCAGGGAGCCAGCCCGCAGGGAGGTCCCAACAAAGTGATGGTGCACTACAGCAGCTGAACAGGAGATCAGAAGGGCCTAGATCGACCATAGTTTGTTTCAACTGCAAGAAGCCAGGCCACATCGCTAGGAAATGCCCTGAGCCCCATTCTGTTGGAGCGGTTCATTGCTGTGACCAACCCCAAGCTCGAGTAGTCCCTACGTTGTGTCGCCCATGCGCTGAGCAGCGGTACGAGCCTGCGTGCATTGTAGAAGTTAACGGGTCTCCGGCCAATGGGTTACGGGACACTGGTGCCGGACACACCGTAGTGGCCAAGTGGTTAGTACCGGCAGATGCGTACACAGGAGAGACAGTCCCAGTAGTGTTGGCTGAATCCAGGTGTAGGTCTGTGTTGCCTGTGGCGGTAGTAGAGTTGAAGTCACCATTCATCGCAGGGAAGTTGGAGGTTTTGGTCATGAATAGCCCTGTGCAGGAAGTCCTGATCGGAAACTTCGCAAAGAGAGTAGGAGATCCCGGTTGGACACGTGTGCCTGTATACGCAGACCCGGCGCTGGTAGGGGCAGTGCAGACACGCGCGCAGAGAGCCAGGGAGCAGCAAGAACCTGTACCACTGCCCGTCGAGGAATGCGTTCTGAACACCTCTACCCAGCAGTTAATTCAGATGCAGGACCAGGATGAAACCTTGAGGAAGGCTCGGAGTGCGTGTGAAGCAGGGACGCACTTCCACACCAAGTTTGGACGAGTTGAGTACGCGCGGAAGTCTGGTGTACTGGTCAGGCGGTTTGAGGGTCCCAAGGACGTAGCGAGTCAGATCTGCGTCCCAGCAGAACTACGGACCACGGTGATGAAGCTAGGCCACGACGTACCCATGTCTGGACACTTGGGTACCACCCGAACCAAGGAGCGAGTTGGTCGCCATTTCTATTGGCCAGGCATGCATGCTGACATTCGTCGGTACTGCCAGTCATGCTTCCAGTGTCAGCGTACTGTGGACAAGGGAAGAGTCTCAAGAGTTCCCCTTGTAAGGATGCCACTGATGCGCAGGCCCATGCAGATACTGAGAGATCGGTGGTTGCAACCCGAGAGGCAAGAGCTCTGCACAGCTACAGAGTACGTCGTCAACCTAAGGAACAAAATAGCTAAGACGTGCAAGTTGGCAAAGAAGAACTTGGCAACAGCAGCTTGCAGGTACAAGCGACATTTTCATTTGAGGGCAAAACCCAGGAAGATAGCTGTAGGGTCTAGAGTACTAGTGGGAGGATCACAAGGTAGGCATTGCAGCTGCAGGCATTCCAGTTTACGGTGCAGGCAGTGTCTGGAAAGGACAATGTGGCGGCAGACTACTTGAGTCGCTTGCCGGAGAGAAAGAGAGAGAGAGAGAACCTTAAGTTCCATTTACCTGGGTCATGAGAGGTTGACATTATTGAAGCTATGCATGTGTTATTATCTTTGGTAGAGAATGGCGTAGCAAGGTGTTACTGAGGCTGTGGTATTTGTAGCACGTGTCGCACAGCGGTCGTGCATAGCCAGAGCAGCCTCAGTTATGAAATTTATATGTAGTGCGTAGTGTAACGGCTGCCTGTAAGTGCCTGCATTAAGGTCATATGTGGCAGCGTTAGACCAGGTTGATTAATGTAACCTGTGGTTGTTGATGTATTTAAAGGTTGATGTTGTTGGGATGGAAGTTTTGGAGTGCATCAAAAGTAACAGTAGGACAGAATGAGTGATAGAGAATTGGATTGTTATAGGTAGGGTGTGGCCAAAACGCCGATCGAGTGAAAAGTTGTTGTTAGTTTTAACCTGTAGTTAAAACTTAGGCAGGGGGGTGTGTCACCGATCGGCGGGTACTAAACTAGTACGTCCACGTGTTTAAGAGTAGTGGTGGTTCAAGATAGAGAGCGTGCGAGTGTGTGTGTGTGTGCGCGTGTGTGTGTGTGTGTGTGTGTGTGTGCGCTCGCGCGTATGTGAGGTTGGGGTTTAGTTAGCTACAGTTAGGTTAAGTTCCTCAGGGTTAGGTAGAAAGATTAGGCTAGGTAGGAGGCTGGGGAAATAGGACATACAATATTCTTTCATTCCAGTCTTCACTTATTGAAGGAATGGAATGGAAGCGGGAGGTTGGTTTCATTCCCGATTGTTACCCTTTTGTTAATTTGGTTCTACACCAGAGAAGGCGGGGCAGGATATCGGCTGTTGTTGTGTTGTCACGTCTGTGAGTTGTTGTGGTAAATTGTCGTGTTGTTGCACGAGCAACAACTAGTCCGTTGGTCAGGCGTGTCAGCTCTGCGGAGGGATACACTTCTCTGACCAATCGTTGTTTTGTGTGGTGAGTAGAGTTCGCTTGATTCCGACCAGGGCGGAATGTGTTGGGGTAGCTTCACTTCGGTCCCTGGTGTTCGTCGGAGTGGACGTACTCCTTGTAGGTGCGGCGGCAGCGCCGGTAGTTTTGAAGAGTGACTTCGGGTCATAGTTAGTGCCAGGTCCTTGTCGGGTTTGGGTGCCCTTGGCCTGTGCTGAGTCGGTGTCGTCCTTGTTGCAGCCACTGTCAGCCAGTTGCAGAACTGGTGTGGTTGATCGTCTGTATGTCCAGTTGTGTCAGCAGGTATCCTGTTCCGTCCTGAGGCTGGGCCCAGACCACCGCAGTCTACTGCTGCGTGCCGGCAGGTGAGCGGCGCTTTCCAGTACCTGTTGTTTTCCCGGGAGAGGGAGACCACCCAGGCCGTCTGCCTTCTGTGGGGCAGCTCTCCTCCGGCTGCCGGTACTCTTCCGGGAGTTCTCCGGCACTGGTTCCTCGTCCCTGTTCAGGCGTCCTGTGAGAGGGCGCTGCACCAGGCCTTTCTCACCCTTGGTGTCCGGCGGGGCCTTCAGAGGAGGAGGCGTCCTACGAGCCCCGGACCCGTCGAGAGGGCGTCTGTTGTGTACGTTGGGTGTCGTGCCCATCGCAGGGAGGAGTCAGACCGCGGGAGGCCACGGTCAGCGCCGGGGTGCAGAGTCTTCGGGGAGGGTGTCGGCCCGCGGAGGAGCCACGGACAGTGCCGGGGTGCAGAGTCTTCCGGGGAGGTGTCAGCCTGTGAGGGGCCACGTATAGCGCCGAGGACTGGAGCCTTCCGGGCCGGGATGGGTTGTCCCATGTTTGTGGTAGAAGGGGTGTAGCGTTAGGCGGTAGGGCTAGGGGTGTTAGCTACTGCCTCCTTTTAGGACGTAGTGGCCGGCACAGTGTAGGGTACTTGTCGTTGCCTCCCTTAGGGACGCAGCGATCAGTTTGGTAGTGGTCCCGGGTTAAAAGGGAAGGGTGAGTCCTGGGGAGAGGTGTGGGTGGTAGCGGTCGTTAAGAGATTAGAGTCCCTTTGTGAATCCTTGTCCCTAGTAGTTAGTCACCACGTGTGCGGGCTGTCGCTGTGTCCCCAGGTCACAGTGATATACCGCAACTGGTGTTTCAGGTTAGGTTAGGGTCTTCCAGGTCATTACAGTAGAGTAGGGTGAGTCAGCGGGAATCGGGATACTTGTGTGCAGTTGTGGATGTGCGTGAGTGGTGGCGCCATGAGTGTGTGTGAAATAAAGAAGCGTGCGTGATTGTAAAACTGTATTAGTGTGCTGTGTTGTCTGACCTAGTGTGTGATAGGCGTGGGTAAGGGTGGTAGGGCCGTCCGGCTTAGCGACCGTGACACTGTCTGTCTCCCCCTTTCTTTCTTTGTTTCTCTTCTATGCTCTTTATTTGTTTCTTTGCCAGTCTGTCTGTCTGTCTGTCTGTCTGTCTGTCTGTCTCCCCTTTCTCTTTCTCATTGAGAGTTCCATCCCCATTTCTTTCTTCTCGTTTCTACTTCACGATGTCCTTGGACACCACACATTAACGTCCACTTTTCATCGTACACTTCAAATCCCCTTTTCACCTCTACCCTCCTTTCCCAACGCGGCTCAGATCATTGAGATGAGATCCTCACTAATTGAAAGGTGGAAGAGGCAGCTCGCTCCCCAACAAACAATTCTGCCACAGGCCACACGCTATGACACAGCCAAGGCTGGAAGGCAGCATGGATAACATATCGCCAAGACATTCAATGTTCACACTTCATTTTCACTATTATTA
Source organism: Conus canariensis (assembly GCA_033310375.1). Classification (NCBI taxonomy): domain Eukaryota; kingdom Metazoa; phylum Mollusca; class Gastropoda; order Neogastropoda; family Conidae; genus Conus; species Conus canariensis. The sequence goes on from CM065717.1 coordinate 70,056,636, forward strand.
CCTTAAGAAGTTAAGTTCGACTCTTCATCTGGATAGGATGTAATGATCTGGTTTTTCCTATGTTACCAATTTACAATGCCTAATCATTGTCTGGTAGGTGACTGAGGCTATAAGCAATACCACCTGATAATTATGAAAGCTGAGTGATGACATACATGCTGAAATTGAAGCGGGAGATTGGGATGTTGTGAAATGAAATCGCTAAACAAATGACACAACATATGACACGATAGAGGTAATGCATTTTGACTCAGGCGAGGCAAGAAATTAAAAGAAAAATACAGTGACTGACAAAACTAATGGTAAATGAAAGAGGGAATATTGACTTAGGTTGATTGAGTGGAACTGACGTGGCTTGCTCGAAAGATTACAATTTAAACTGTCTGATTCATTGCTATTCTCTCTCTCTCTCTCTCTGTCTCTGTCTCTCTCTGTCTCTGTCTCTCTCTCTCTCTCTCTCTCGTTGGTAGGTTTTGTTGGTTCCTGCGTGTAGAGTTCTTGTACGGTCAAACGCGTTCATTTTGTCATGTCACATGTTCATCACATTCGTTTGCATGGCCCAGTTCCATAACTTGCGGCGCCTCTCTTCAGAAAGACCACACGTGACGTGTGTCATAGTCTTATCGGGTATGCAGGTGAGAGTGCCGAGAAGAGTAGGTCACGGTGTTATCTTTGGTTCAGTGATGTCATCTTCACTCCTCTTGAGCCAGTCGACAGACGTTCCATCTGTTCAAGCTCTGGGTCCAACGAGGACGTCACTCGTTGTTTGCTGTTGGTGCTCTTCTCTGGTGCGAACTGAAATCGTTGTCTGCTGTGTGTGTGTGTGTGTGTGTGTGTGTGTGTGTGTGTGTGTGTGTGTGTGTGTGCACGCGCGCGCGCGCGCGCGCGCGTGTGTGTGTGTGTGTGTGTGTGTTTTGGTGAAGGTTGCTGGTGGTGGTGGTGGTGACAGGCCGAGGGATGGGAATAAAATAGGTGGTGTATTGGGGTAGAGAGAGAGAGAGAGAGAGAGAGAGAGAGAGGGGTGTTGTGTGATGCTAAGAGTTATGATGGATGAATGATGGATGTTGAATATCAAATCAGAAGATGTTGAAGCATTCAAAGTCTGTTAATTCAGTTAACGTGTGTTTTGTCAACACACACACACACACACAACACACACACACACACACACACACACACACACACACGCACGCACGCACGCCGCACACGCATACACATACACTCATGCACACTCACTAACACACACATACGTGCACACACACATAACACACACACGCACACACACAACACACACAACACCACACAACACACACACACACTCACACACACACAGACACACACACACACACACACACACACACACACACACACACACACACACACACGTCTCTTTCCTGGTGGAGAAAATATTCCGACCAAAGAATTTCTGCCCATCCACTTCATTGTTTCATCAGCTGTCCTCTCATGGTCACTCCACAGTGTCACTGGCTAAAAACAAATCCAAAGAAAATCCACACCTCTCCCCACCCACCCCCTTCCTCTGCTCTCACCCTTCAACCTCCAAACCTTACTGTATGACTTTTTTTTTCTATGCCCTGTCTGCAGTTGAGATCGGAAATTGTATAATCAGATGTTTCATTCTGTACTGGCTTGCTACCCCGATTTTGCAAATATATGGATTAGTCATTTGAAGGACGGACGACTATGTGTATCTTTGCTGGCGTATATTTATTGTGCATGGGGGGAAGTGGAGGTGTCTGGATATGTACATATGCTCCTGTTGTGTGTGTGTGTGTGTGTGTGTGTGTGTGTGTGTGTGTGTGTGATGTGTGTTTATGTGGGGGGGGGGGGGGGAGGGGAGGAAAGGCAGGAGGGAATAGAAGGAGTGTTTCAACAGGTTGTGGTGTGTGTGTAGCTTGGCACTTGTCACAATTTGTAGAAGGGTAGAATTATAATATTGTCGTAAGACCAAAAAAAAAAAAAAAAAAAAAAAAAAAAAAAAAAAAAAAATTACAAGATCTTTTACATCTTTAAAAGGTAACCTTTATATTTTCAAATTTCACATTTATAAAAAAAAAAAAAGAAATTCGTCTGTCATAATCTACAAGATTTTTTTCTGTTCCAAGACATTTTAACCTTGCTAAAAAACAAAACAAAACACTTTGACAACATTTAAGATACCAGTCACTAGTACGTCACGATTCGAAAAGCATAGTGAGTCGTAATCCTTTCTTCTTTCTCTATGTTTTAGTTTTCCACAGGGATGATCCCAGGCTGATCGTAAGTGCTTGTACACACGAATAGGTTGGGGGGAAAAACCCGTAATGACATCTCTTTCCGTTATTTTAAGAACGGTCAACACCATAAGATTAGAAAAAAAAAAAAAAGCTGCTGGGAAGCGAGAATCTGGCGCCCTTATCAGTGATCGCATTCGAGAGCAGGTCTGTGATGACGTACGTGGAGAGCGCCTCTACACGCAACGTCGTGTACATCTTTTATGAACCGCTACAGTTTGTTTCTTTTTTTGTCCCTCCCGCCTCCACGAACAAGTCTCTGCATACAGAGTAAGTTGCTTTCACCTGCGTTTGTTACTTGGTTGGTTGGTCTCTCAGCAAGTCTGCACAGGAAACGACAATATCGATTTCAACGAAAGTTTGTTGGAAAATGCACTTGTGGCTCAAAGACAAAGCCGTAAAAATGTTGTGCAGATCCAGTTCAACGGGCAGATCAAAGATCATTTAGATCTAAGCATAGTCTGCACTTACCCAAAGTGCCCTTAATATATATGGGATCTCAAAATCCATGTGAAGTCGGGAGCTGTATGATTACTGCATTTTTGTAGATAAGTCATTCATTAAATTCATAAAGAGAAATATACGATCTGCTAAAAGCACCCTTGTTATAAACTTTTCAAAGATTTCAAATCATGCAGGACTTAATAGAACAGGCCTTAACGTAGGTTGAACAACAAATTTAATGATCATGTCATTAATTTCTATGTACAGATTCTTCCACTACTTTCTCGCAGGGTCCTGCATGGAGACTTTGACATGAAAAAAAAAAGCCCAAAATAAACGGATTATGATAAATGAGTACATGAATCAAAGAATAAATGAATGAAAAGAACATGATTGTGTTAAAAGTCAGCACAACTTAGAAGACTTCACACTTGGACAGTTTGAGTCCTATGACAACTGACAGGATACGAACCAAAAACACCACGGCGCTTGACAAGACGTCCATGGTCCTAATCCTCTTTCTTCTCACACTTGTGTCTTTTCTACCACAAGGAGGTCCATTTGAAAGGAGAAGGCGAGAACATGGTTTAGTTCTTTGATTTGCCTGCTTCTGAGTAACAGCATCCCCAGACAGTGTGGTTGTTGTCCATGTTGGTTCTGTGATCACGTGAGTGGAGGATGACTTCCTCAGACTTACTTTTACCCTGTCACACCTCTTCATTCTCCCTGTGTCTCCATTGTCTCTGTCTCCACCATTCCTCTGTTCACATTTGCCCTCTCTGTCCTTTATTCTCTCCGTCTGGCGAGCAGCGATGACGTGAGGTTGATCAGTTCATCACAGTCACTTTCCAGACAATCGACAGTGTCTGGCAGGAAAAGCGTCTGTTGAAATACACCTGGGTCCCCCTCCAGGGCCCTACCATCCCTCCTCCCTTCGCCTGTGTCTGAGTACGATTGTACACACTAGTTTTGTTACTGACAGGTGGTATCTAGCTAGATCTGTGCCCCTTTTTGTGTCACCAGTGCTGGTCTACTACTATCTGAAACTCGCTTCTGATGTAAATTATCAGGTAGGAGTAATCGTCTCTGAGTCTGTTAGCCCCCCCCCCCCTCTCTCTCTCTCTCTCTGTGTCTCTGCCCCCCTCTCTCTCACTCCACATCCTCTTCCTCTTCCTCCTTCTTCTCTTCCCTATTTACGGCCCCCCCCTCCCTTCTCTCTCTCTTTCTGTCTGTCTGTCTGTCTGTCTGTCTGTCTGTTCTGTCTGTCTCTCACTCTCTCTTTGTCTAGCCTTTGCATACAAATGAGTGTTTGTGTGCGTGTGTGTGTATGTGTGTGTGCGTGCGTGTGTGTGTGTGTGTGTGTGTGTGTGTGTGTGTGTGTGTGTGTGCGTGCGTGTGTGTGTGTGTGTGTGTGTGTGTGTGTGTGTGTGTGTGTGTGTGCGTGCGTGCGTGCGTGCATGCGTGCGTACGTGTGTGTGTGTGTGTGTGTGTGTGTGTGTGTGTGTGTGTGTGAATCATGTACTCTATAATCCTGTGTAGCAGGTTTTTTTTTTCGCTTTGCTTCTTGTTTTCTTTTTCTCCTTTTTCGTTTTCTTTCTTTTCTTTTTCCTGTTTTTCTATTTCTTTTCATTTTATTGTCTTTCAGTCTCATGGCATAATTTAGCTTAGCAAGAACAGATTGGAAGAATAGGCGCCGCCTAAAATCTCAATCATTGATCGAATAAAAGTTTTCTGAGTCTCTTCTGTCTCTGTCTGTCTGTCTGTCTGTCTGTCTGTCTGTCTGTCTGTCTGTCCTCTCTCTCTCTCTCTCTCCTCTCTCTCTCTCTCTCTCTCCGCACCTCCTCCTTCTCTTCACTATTTGTATTCCCCCTCTCTCTCTTTTTCCAGGTCTCCTTATCTATGCCTGTCTCCTTTATCTGAACCCCTGTGTGTGTGTGGTGTGTGTGTGTGCGTGTGTGTGTGTGTGTGTGTGTGTGTGTGTGTGTGTGTGTGTGTGTTGCGTGCGTGTGTGTGGTGTGTGTGTGTGTGTGTGTGTGTGTGTGTGAGAGAGAGAGAGAGAGAGAGAGAGAGAGAGAGAGAGAGAGAGAGAGAGAGGCTTTCTGAATGAACGATAATGGCAGAATGAGACAAGTCTTCAATCGATGTGAATTGACAAATGGTATGACGTCATAAAAGATGGGGTGGGAGTGGGAGTGGGGGGTGGGTGAACGAAGCCAGCTGTTTGGAGTGAACAGTGGAAGTAATTAAATCGACCTTCAAGAACGCACGCTCACGCTTCCACGAACATCCCATTTGCATAATCATAATCATGCATTCATTTATCATAGGTCTGGTCAATAAATCTGAGTAGGACCTCCCCAGGGGCGGGGGGGGGGGGGGGGGGGGGTTCCCTTTGATGTATGTGGGCGATTCCTATATTGATTGCTTTTTGATTCTTGAAAGCTGCTTGAAATTTGACATTGCCTGCACCTCGTGAGTTTTGATGGTGTTGGCGGACGTGTCAGTGCTTGATGATGGACAGAATATCAGCTACTGCGTAAGTTGAATATTTAATCGAGGAACCCAATATGGTCATCATCATCATCATCATCATCATCATCATCATCATCATCATCATCTCTTCTTCTTCTTCTTCTTCTTCTGTTTGATGCCCATTTCACAGTCCTTGTCTTAGGGGTCATGTAGAAGGCTGCATGCTTCCTCCTGCTTCCTCTCTTTCTCCTATGTCTGTCTGTCTGTCTGTCTGCCTCTTAGTGTAAGGAGTTTCGTGTGAGAAACTGTTACAATGTTAGATGTATTACAAGCATTTGTATCTGAATTTCTTTACTCTGTGGGTCATTTATCACCTCCAAACACAAAATGTAGTTTTTTGAAGAAGGATTGCTATTTGTTTCAGACGCACCCCATCCCAACCTCCTTGCACCCGTGTTTGTAGGCTTTTTCACAAATAAGAACAAGATAGAACTGAATTTATACATTTATTGATTTATTAGTCTATCAAGAAGCCCATCAGTCACAAATTCACAAGTAATCTAGTCTTGTAATACAGTTGTTACGATTTCTTTGTTTTGTTTCTTGTATGGTAACTCCTGTTAAGGAGGCATTTTAGATCATCAGCAACCTTCAAGAGAACAAATACGTTGGCTTCCGACAAACATCCAAGGCCTCAGTCCTTTCTTCATTACATATTTTAGATATTCTAAGGCAATGACACCAGGCCTGCTCAAAGTACTTGAACACATGAGTGAGTAAGGAATACGCTGAGGTGACCTCTGTTTCAGTTGTGAGTTTTACGTCGCCTGCGACTTGAGTGGCAGCGCCAACACAAGGACGGGAAGGACAGAAGCGAGAGCTAGGTACCCTCATCAGTAATTGCTGTCCACGATGACTCTGTGACCTCATATTTTAGGGAGGATATCCTCACACAGAGCGAAGTTTATTGCACACGTCTGTTTCCACCAGGAATGCCCAGCTCTCTCTTCAGCTCACAGTGACTAATACTGCATGTAATTATACACTGCTCTGAGAAGCATAATCCAAGGAACCAAATCAATGGCTGGCTATATGGCCAGGTAATTTCTACAATTCTGAAAAGAAAAAAAAAATCTGATCCTGAGTCCCTTCCTTCTCACTTTGACTTTTTGTCATATAACATCATTAAATATGATCTATACCGAATGTCAGCGAGATGGCTTTTTGTGAAGACTTTGACAGACAAGTCCCCACACTCCCGCCCCCCCTCTTTCCATCTGGTTGTTTTTCTCTATCTATGTACATGTATCTCTGAGAAGGGCCAGATGGAAAAGGAATAAGGGGCTAGACAGAACAAAAGCATGATCCTGCTTATCTGTTACCCTTGGGAATAAAGATTACCAATCAATCAATCGGTCGGTCAGTTAATCTCTCTTAGTCTCCACACGTCTCTCTGCTCTCATTGTTTCATTTCTCGTCTTTGCTTTTCTGTCTATGTGTTGTTCAGAATACCCAGACTGCGGCAAGGACAGATCATCTTTCTGACTGTTTCTCTCTCTCTCTCTCTCTCTCTCTCTCTCTCTCTCTCTCTCTCTCTCTCTCTCTCTCTCGCTCTCTCTCTCTCTCTCTCTCTCCCCCACCTCCTTCTCCTCCTTCTCCTCCCAGTTTCTAATTTTTCTTGTCTTTCTTTCAATTTCTCTCTCCCTCACTGTTCCTTTTCATCTGTCTCTTATTCTCCCCCCCCCCCCCCACCTCCCCCGGTCTTTGTCCTGCGTCTCTCCCTCCCTTCTCTCTGTGTCTCTATTCTCTCTGCCTCCGCCATCCCTCTGTTCACATCTGGCCTCTCTCTCCTTTATTCCCTCTGTCTGGCGAGGAGAGACGACGTGAGGTTGATCAGTTCATCAGAGTCAATTTCCAGACAATTGACAAGAGTGTCTGACAGGAAAAGGGTCTGCTGAAACACACATGGGTCCCCCTCCAGGGCCCTACCAATCCTCTCCCCTTCGCCTGTGTCTGAGCACAATAGGTTTTCTAGTGACAGGTAGTATCTATGTCTCTGTGCATTTTGTGTCACCAATGATGATACTATTGCCTGAAATTTATTCTGGTGAACATTTTTCTGGTAGGAAATACCATGTCTGTTTGTGTCTGTTAGCCTCTCTCTCTCTCTCTCTCTCCTCTCTCTCCTCTCTCTCTCTCTCTCTCTCTCTCTCTCTCTCTCATTTACACAAAATCTCTGTAATTCTGCTTCTGTCTATCTCTCGCTTATCTTTCTTTCTTTCTATAGCTTTCTTTGTCAGTCTATCCTCTCTTCCCTCCCGCCTCTCTCTCCCCTCTCTCTCGTTCAGTTTCTCTCTCTCCCTTCCTCCCTCCCCCCTCTCTCTCTCCCTGTTTCTCTATCTCACCGCCTCCTCTCTCTCTTTGTCTCTATCCTCACCTCTGTGTGTGTGTGTCTCTCTCTCTCTATTTGTCTGTCTTTCTCTTTTCTCTTTATCTTCTCTGTCCTTTACTGTCCCTGTCTCTGTGTGTGTGTGTTCTCCACTTTGTCCTCTCATTCGACTCCCATCCTTACTCTCAAGCTCTGTTGTTTCCCCGTCTCCTCTCCGTCTGGCGTGGAGAGAAGAAGCAGGGTTGACGAGTCCATCAAGTTCACATTTCAGACAATCACCAGTGTATCGAAAGGGAAATATTCACCAATTGAAATACGTCGGGTGATCTTCTGCCCTGTATCCTACCTGACACTGCTCAGCTCAAAATGACTTTGGCCAATGGCTGTGTCTCTGTGTGTCAATTTTATTGATAGGCTGATGTTACTCTCGGATTTGATTTGCCGGAATGAAAATAATTCACCCTGGCGGACTCTTCACAGTCCCTTCCTCCTCCTCTGTCTCTTTTTCTGTCTGACTGTCTGTCTTACCGACGGTCTCTCTCTTGATGTGTCTCTCTGTTTCTGTTTTTATCTCCCGCTGTCCATCTCTTTGTCTCTGCTGTCTTTCTCTTTGTTGCTTTCCATGCACCCTCTCTCACTCTATTTCCTGGTGTTTCAAATTATTTTCTATTCTCCTCTACGCCCTCTCTCTGTCTGTCTGTTCGTGTCTGTCTGTCTCCCCCTCTTCTCTTTCTCCCTCTCTCATCAAGATCCCCATCCCCATTTCTCTCTTCTGGTTTCTGGTTTAAGATGTCATAAAAACGATTAGATAAGAACAAATATTTGTGCATATGCACAGTAACACCCCCCCCCCCCTCCACACGTATGCACACACACACACACACACACACACACACACACACACACACACACACACACACACACACACACACTTCCCATTCCCATTTTACCACAAGCCTCCTTTCCCAACACAACTCAGACACCTAGAATCTAACACCCACTAACTCAGAGATCAAAGAGGCAGGTTCCTTTGAACTTAACAACGCTGCCGACCCACACCACACACGATAACACAACCAATGTTGGAATGCAGGATGGATGACATGTCGCCAAGACGTTTAATTCTCACACTCCAGTTCTGCCCCTTTTTTCCACTCGAGAAGTTTGGTTCGTCTTTTTATCTGGATATTTTTAGATATACATACACGTATTTCTTTTCATCTTTCAATGGAATCACAGCTCCTGATCATTTGCCTGTGTGGTCAGCTAGAATATGAACAACATAAATTGACATGAAAGATGAGTGATGAGGAATGTGTGGGAGTTGTATGTGTGAAGTTGCGTTACGAGTCTGCCAAACAAATGGTACAACACGTAACAAGACAGAAGCAATGTTTTGTTACCTTGATGCTTTCTACAGGCAAGACAATCACAAAAGTGACACTCCCCCCCCAACCCCCCCAACCCCCTAAAAAAAACCCAGTGAGTACACTTGACTGGGTGGCATTGGCGTAGCTTGCTCAAAAGGATACTTTACCTGCTGATTGATTATTTGCTATCGTTTTTCATTTTTGTCCTTTTTTTTCGTTCGTTAGTTTTGTAGATCCTTGCTTGTAGAATACTTCCACAGCTGAAATGCGTTGCTTCTGTCTTGTAATGTGTTTTGAAAAGAATTATTAGTGAGTCCGCCAAACGCCCATCTTGCTAAATTTGAGAAGTGATTGCACGTTCTTCGTTTTCATTGTCATGAATGCTGTTTGTCTTGCCTGAAGAGGACCTAAGCGGTCGGAACGCGTCGTGGTTTGTTTTGTAATGTGTTTGTCTCTGGTGTTTAGCGGACTCGCAGATAATTCTTTTTAAGATTTGTTTCAATTTCCACTTGCAGTTACCTCACTTTGGAACCAGCTTGTCATGCGTGTGTGTCATGTTCAGGTTGCCTAATTACAAAACTTGCGCAGTCTTTCTTCAAGAAGACCACATGTGACGTGTGTCCTAGACTTATCATTTTGGGAGATGAGAGTATTTGGAAGAATAGGCCACTGCACTATCTTTGGTTCGATGACGCCATCATCACTCCTTTTGAGCCAGTCGACAGGCGTTTTATTAGTTAAAGCAGCAGGTCCAAAGAGAACGTAATACGTTGTTTGCTGTTGGTGCCCTTCCCTGGTGCTAACTTGGGTCGTTGTCTGCGGCTTGTTTAGGCGAGGTTCATGGAAGTGCGTAACTGGCCTAGGGATAGAGATAGGGATGCAGGTGGAGGGGGATAAGGGGAGAGGCGATAGGGGTATTGTAATAGCGCAGGTGAAAACGCTGACTGCCTTACGTTCGAAAAGAAATTGTTTGTTGTTGTTAGTTTTCGTTGCTACTGTCTTTCTGCCTGTGATGTCCGTCTGTCGATCTGTTTGCCTATCTGTCTGCCTGTCTCACTGTGTGTCTGCCTGTCTCTCTCTCACTCTCTGTCTGTCTCTCTGTTTTTCTGTCTTTGTTTCTGTCGGCCTGCCTGCCTGTCTGCCTGCCTGCATATCTGTCTGTCTGTTATGTCTGTCTGTTAAGTCTGTCTGTCTGTCTGTCTTTCTCTCTCCCATACCGTACAGTACCTTCCATTCTTCCCCATCAGCACTCTCTAGAGTGTCTGTCTCTCTTTCTTTGTCTGTCTACCTGTTTCCTCATCTTTTTGTCCCTTACCCCCCCCCCCCCCCTTTTCATTCGCCCTCCCCTTTTTGAAAAGTTGAGGGTCACCTGAGAGAATCACAGCTAGACCTGTCCCTGCAGTGTTGTTGCCCATACAGGGCTAGCCAGCCTCGTCCGCCTTTTCTCACCTGGCTCTGCCCAAGCGGCAGCATGAGTGCAGGTCTAGAGTTTCAGTGTTTCACTTCACATCCTTCCACACTACAACAGTAACTGCAGTATAAAAAAACAAAACATGAGGACCACGCCCTCTCCTCCCTCCCCAATTTCTATCCCCCTTTCAGAAACAGTGTCAGGAATGCAGCTCCATTTAACCTGGGGCACCGGCATTCTTTTTCACAGTTCTGGTCTAAATGTCTGTCTGTCACTGTTTCATCTCTCTGTCTGTCGGTTTGTCTGTCTGTATGTCTGTCTGTCTGTCTCTCACACTTCATCCACCACCTCTCTCTTTCTCCGCCATAGCCCCCCTCTCTCTCCTTCTCTCCCCCCCTCCTGTTCCCCCTCCCCCCTCCCCCTCTCTGTCTATCTGTCAATTTGCACGAATTTGTTGTCAGAGTTTTTGCCTAATACTGTAAACTTTCTTGCGATTGCTTTATGTTGTCAGATCATTCACTGGCATACAAAATATTCCATCTGTGAAATTCCTGCCCATATCCTTTACTATTTATACGGCTGACTTGTCAGTTACTATATAAATCCCACTGGCATGGGGAAAATCCAGATGATTACACTAACACCTCCTTCCTGGTGGAAAATTCCTACCATGCAGTTTCTACTCATCCCTTTATCGTTTAAATAGCTGCCTTCTCAC
>CM065717.1:70087733-70090233 GCA_033310375.1 Conus canariensis
CGCCAACTTGAATTTCCCCTCTCCATTCACTTCCCCCATCACCACGCTCCCCTTCCCCAGTTTCCTTTCTTCTCCCTTAGACCAAAGTCCCTTGATAAATTACATAGAGAAAACAGAGAGTGGAGAGACAGCGTCGTTGTGTGTGACACAAGTTTCGTATCCACTTTGTAACATAACAAAGTAACATATCTGATCGTGGAACTTGCTTAAAAAGTAATAGTATCATAAAAATAATGTTATTTTTTATTCAAATCAAAAGCAACAACATGAACAACAATATAAATGAATTACACAGGATACCAAACTGCAAACTTGAACGAATGTTTAGAACATAAATAATGATCGCGGCATTTGTTTCGTTTTGACAATTACACGAAAGTAAAGAGATCGGGGGCTTTCTCCGCTTTCTCACAAGACTATACACTAAAGACACCAATGGAGGTTACATCCTTATCAGACCCACTGCTTTAAACGGCAGGGAGAGTACAGACACAGTGAGACGATGTCAGTGAGCCAGAGACAGTGTAGTGGCCTGTGCTTCTCAACACTCTCATCATTGTCTGGGACTGGATCCCTCAGAAGACTGTGACAGACACGTGGTGTAGTTTCACCCACAAAGATGTTAGAGCACTTCCTGGAAACACGGCCACTCTTCCAGAATGAGATCGAGAGGGTAGCAATCCAGACCCAACAGACATGTCACTCTGGGATAAAAATAAGATCTCGAGATACTTGGTAAGTCTGCAATGGACGGAAGATTTCAATGAAAGCTTCTTATTTTTCTCTCAGAACAATCGTGGAAGAAGATATTCTGTACAAGCTTATACTGTTATTTAAGATTAAGATCATGGGTTTTACTCATATGTACGCTGCCGTATCTTCCATTCTATAAACACAACAAAAACAGACATTTTTTGGTCTCTTTTCAATCTTGACACTGCTCACACGTGTAGGTGGGAGCAGAGCGAGGAAATATTCGTAGCGTTGTCAAGACTCTACCCCTTGATGGCATTTGGTCCTGTGACAACCTCCACGCCAAATACTAAACCACCGACACTTCATTGATGTTCATAGATTTAATGGTGTTTCTTCCCATACATTTCTGAATTTCCTGTATGTATATGAAGCCCTGTGCGTGTACTTCCATGGACTTGTGGGGGAAAAACCACATGGTAACCTGTCTTCCATTGTTGGTTCATATCAACATATCTGAATGTTGGTTTCGGTGCTTCAAAGTATTGTTCCACGTGACGTTAATTTGCCTGATGACGCACGCATATGCAACAGAAATACAAAACAATTCGGAAAGTTTCTTGTTAACCCCAGAAACGTCTGAAAAGTGCAGGAAGCTTCCAGGTTTTAGAAATTGTTCCTAAGGTGTTCGGTGCCGTTTGACTGGTTTAAAATATTCGATGTACTTTGATTGGTTGTGCTATGCCATGATGCCTGAACTTTTTAATTAAAGACATGACTCTGTTTTGAACTGCTAAACAAAAAAACAGTAAACAAGTGGGGTATTTTTTGCTCCCATAAGAAAACCTAACACAGAGTAACTTTTATTCAAGACTGGCACAGCCTTTTAAACTTGAATAAAGTCAGACAAATACATAGACGAACAATCTAATAGTGGGGGAAAAAACAAGCGCAGGCCAACAACTGAACTGTCTTCATAGTAATGACTTGGCAAAGATTTGGACCAGCGGAGAGTAGTAAATGAAACCAAACGAAAGTGTGGGGATGAAAAAGTTGCTGAAAAACTAAAGACATTATGCAAATAGTATAAAATTTGTATTTGTTTCTGTCCGTCTGTGTGTTTGTCTTTTGATCTCCCTTGCATCTTTGGGTGGATCCTCAAGCGTAGGCTCAAAGATTTTCCCCTACATTTTATACTATTTGCATAATGTCTAGTTTTTCAGCAACTTTTTTCCTCCCCACACTTTCGTTTGGTTTCATTTACTACTCTTCGCTGGCTGCTTTGGGGGTGCTATTGGATTCTTTTTTGCACCCTTGGTGGTGAGAACACCACAGTATTATGGACTGTGGTGTGTCTCTATTTGACGCCAGGAGCACAGACACAACCAGCCGTGTCTCCCTGGTGAGTTCCGACCCAGCGGACGAAAGGCCTCGGAGCAGGCAATACAAATATATCTGCCTTCAAAAGGGATTGCGATGGTTCCCTTATGCAGCTAGTGAAGAGTTTTCATATCTGTAACATATTTTCTTAATTTCATGTTCACAGTTTCTCCATCTTCAACACCCCCCCCCCCCCCCCCCCCTTTAGTCCAAACTTTGCCAAGTCATTACTATGAAGACAGTTCAGTTGTTGGCCTGCGCTTGTTTTTTCCCCCACTATAAGATTGTTCGTCTATGTATTTGTCTGACTTTATTCAAGTTTAAAAGGCTGTGCCAGTCTTGAATAAAAGTTACTCTGTGTAAGGTTTTCTTATGGGAGCAAAAAATATCCCACTTGTTTATCGTTTGTGTTCCCTGCCTCATTTCA
>CM065717.1:70102733-70110233 GCA_033310375.1 Conus canariensis
CAGGCTTTTGAGGATATGAAAATGATGCTATGGGGCTCCATTCTCGCCAGAGTCTACATAACATGTTTGCACTCTACGCTTTCTTTCATGATATATCTTGGCGTTTGTCAGGCCCGAGAGATGGAGACACCTGCAGTGATGGTCAGTGACACTTAACTCTGTGGATCCCGTCTTCCCCTTTAAGCCCACACAGTACGCTCAGCTCTGGGTACGAACTGGCTGCCCCCGCCAATAAACAACAACAACAACAAAAACAACAACAACAACAACAACAAAAAACCGTATACAAATGTTTCTAATGAGGATTGTACCCATGACCTTTCAATCTGCAACTCCATGACGCTAACCTCAGTTCTCTATATCAAACGTTTATAGAAAAATCTGCACGATCAGCACAAATAGCCTACTATTTATGGGAGTTACCATCTATCCATGGATGGAACGCTTAAAGATAATGAATGTTTCCGATTGCTGTCAATTGTAAGTAAATATTATGAATATGAAGTTTGTGAAAAATCTGAACGCTATGACATGACTCTGCTCATAGAGACACTTCTTCTGCTGTGAATCAACGATCATCACCGGCACCTGAAATTTTCTGATTTGCTGCTTTTTTTTGTGCTTTTTTTCCCCCTCTAGAATTGTTTAACCTTTTGTGATGTATGCGTGTGTGTTTAATGGCGAAAACTGCTTTTTGAAAACGATGGGCAATGTCTGTGAAAGAAACTGGTTTTTTGTTTCTTCTTAGTGAATTTCATCAAGTCGTAACATTTTCTGCTATTGTTCCTGATTACTGGAGCTTACAAACAAACTGTGAAAACTTGGACACTGGTTATCCCATTTTTGACTTGATTCTTGTGCTTACAGCTGTCTTTAGTAAAGAAAGGTATTACCAACCATGGACAGTATCACGATTTTGTCATTAAACTGCCAAGGTCTGGGAGACATGTATAAACGAAGAGATGTATTTCACTATCTAAAACAAAAAAGATTCTCCATCTATTGTCTCCAAGATACTCATTTTAATAATAAATTGGAAAAATATGTAAAATCTGAATGGGGATTTGAATGCTTCTTTGCGTCCTTTCGATCAAATGCAAGAGGAGTAGCTGTCCTGTTTTCAAACAACTTCGAATGTAAAATAAGAAATATATACCGTGATGAAAATGGTAATTTCATGATTATATCCTTCTCTACAATGGAAAAGGAGATACTTTTAGTTAATGTTTATGGTCCGAATAGAGACGATCCATTGTTTTATAGAGTGTTAAAAGATAAAATCAAGAGTTATAAGAATCATAATATCATTGCAGTGGGAGACTGGAATATTGCGATAGATCCACATATCGATTGTTGTAATTATAAACAGGTTAATAATCCTAAAGCTAGAGAAGAACTACAGAAAATGACTGAAGAATGTGGATTATCTGATGTTTGGAGGGAAAACAATCCAGAATGCAGACGCTATACCTGGAGAAAATTAACTCATTTAAAGCAAAGTAGGCTCGATTTTTTTCTATTATCAGACACTTTGTTCTGGTACTTTGAAAATACTGATATTCTTCCAGGATACCGTTCTGACCACTCCATGATAACATTAACGCTAAAATTCGGCAAAACCGAAAAAATTCATAATTTTTGGAAATTTAACTCCTCTTTACTTAGGGATAAATGCTACGTAGAAGAAATAAATTCAGAAATTTTTGATGTTATTAGTGAATATGCAACTACTCACTACGACAGAACAACAATAAAGGATGTCCCTAAATCAGAAATACAGTTACAAGTCTCCGACAAACTTTTCCTTGATTTTATGCTGATGAAAATCCGTGCAAAAACAGTTGCTTATGCTACTATGAAAAACAAGAAAATGAGAGACCATGAAAACAAACTAATAAAAGATATTGAAACATTAGAAAATACAGAAAATATAACTGAAAATGAAATTATCATGCTTAAAGAAATGAATACAGAACTCGAAGCCATACGAGAGAGGAGAATGGAAGGAGTATTGCTGAGATCAAAAGCCAGATGGATTGCAGAGGGGGAGAAGGTTTCGAAATATTTTTGTAATCTTGAGAAAAGAAATTATATTAGCAAACAGATGACAAGATTAGTAACTAACGATGGACATTCCACTGAAAACCAGAAAGATATCATGAACGAAGTTAAGTGTTTTTATGAAAACTTATACAAGGAAAAAGACGTAGAAGAATGTGAAATCTCGGACCTTGTAAGAAAAGTTCCTAAAATATTGAAAGAAGAAGAGCGATTATTAGAAGGCGAAATTACTTTAGAGGAGGCAGGTTTTGCATTAAAAAACATGCAGAACGGTAAAAGTCCAGGGACAGATGGATTTAGCGCAGAATTCTATAAGTTTTTTTGGAAGCAGATTGGGCCTTTTGTAGTGAGAGCTTTAAATGAAGCATACAAGGATGGAGAACTGTCCACAACACAAAAAGAAGGATTGATCACTTGTATTCCCAAAAGTGATAAACCGAAAGATTATATTCAGAACTGGCGCCCTATATCTCTCCTGAATGTTGTCTATAAGATAGGTTCTTCATGCATTTCAAACAGAATAAAAAAGGTTTTACCACAGTTGATAAATGAAGATCAGTCTGGTTTTATGGCCAACAGATACATAGGCAACAACTTGAGATTAATATATGATTTAATTACTTATCTAGATGCAAAGAATATTCCAGGTTTACTTCTAAGTATTGATTTTGAAAAAGCTTTTGATTCTATAAGTTGGAAGTTTATGTTTAAGATCTTAAGAGGATATGGCTTTGAAGAAAGTATTTGTCGATGGATTGAGACGTTTTACAAAAATATAAAGTCAACAGTTATTGTTAATGGAAATACTTCCTAGTGGTTTCAGGTAGAAAGAGGATGCAGACAAGGAGACCCACTTTCCCCATATTTGTTTATTCTTTGTGCGGAAATTTTGGCAATAATGATTAAGGAAGAGGAATTGATCAAAGGAATTCATATCAGTGACACTGAACACAAAATTTCTCAGTTTGCCGATGATACTCAGTTATTTAATGTAGGAGATAAAACTTCATTTGAAAAAACTATACTTCTTCTTGATCGCTTTGGTAGAGTGTCAGGACTGCATATGAACAGTAGTAAAACACAAGCAGTATGGTTAGGAAGCAAGAAAAGATCACAAGTAACATACTCTCCTCACTTAAAAATGATATGGAATCCTCCTAGATTCAAGATACTAGGTATATGGTTCACTCAAGATCTTAAGGATTGTGAAAGTATTAACTATAACGAAAAATTTTCTGAACTTAAAATACTGTTAAAGATTTGGTCACAAAGAACCATTACCCCAATAGGTAGAGTAGCTGTTTTGAAATCGCTTGTTTTGTCCAAATTAATACACTTATGGATATTACTCCCAGATCCACCAGACTACTTCATAGGAAACCTCCAGAAACTATGCTTTCAGTTTGTCTGGAATGGAAAACAAGATAAAATTAGTCGGAAAGCCTCTATCAAAACAACAAAACAGGGTGGACTAAACATACCTGACATAAGGAAATGTATCTGTGCTTTGAAACTGTCATGGTTTAAAAAACTAAAAACCACAAACCATAAATGGAAATGTATAGCAACAGAAATATGCCCGATTCTTTCGTTTCTAGAATACTATGGAACAGCTTTTGATTTTAAGCATAAAAACATGAGCACCTTTTGGATGCATGTACTGAAAGCATATAAGCTATTCCATTTTAATGTAAAACCCAAAACTTGGAATGAATTGCTTTCTGAACCGATTTTCTACAACGAAAATGTAAAAATTGGTAATGTAGTAATTAAACATAATAAATTGATAAGAAAAGGAGTGTACGCCATAAAACATTTTTTCAAGACTAATGGAGAATTTATGACATTTGAGGAATTTTCAACAAATCATGGATGTAAGATTGATTTTGTCACGTTTAATGGTATTATATCGGCAATTATAGAATATATCAGAATAAGTGGAATAAAACGAAATACAGACAATAACAGATTTTTGGACATACCAAATGCATTAAGACATATCTATAAGGTATCAAAAGGATCAAAATTACTGTATGAAATTTTAACACAAGACAATGTCAGACCTAATTGTTGTTTGAAATGGACACAAAAATTAAATGTTGATATTCCTTGGAAAGAGGTGTTCTTTAAAATACATAAAACTAAAGATGTTAGATTAAAGTGGCTACAGACTAGAATTGTTCACAGAATTATTGCAACAAATGTTGTTTTAAGTGCAATGGGGGTATCAGCCACAGCAAACTGTTCGTTATGTAATGAAGCAAGAGACTCTATTGAACATTCTTTCTGGAGTTGTAAATATATTAGATATTGTGATAATTATCGACCGATTTCATTGCTTAGTTGCGTTGGTAAAGTCTTAGAGAGATGTATTCACAAACATGTATTTATTTTTTTATCATCTAATCAACTTATTTCATCTTCTCAGTCTGGATTTATCCCTAGAGACTCTACCGTCAATCAGCTGCTCTGTATATAAGCTACGCACAAAAAGTTAAGGATCACTTTCACAAACAATCATAACTGTCAAAATAAGAAAGTCAATGCGTTGAAGTTTGGCCAACATTTAATTCCATTCTTTAGTGATAACGATACACAATTGCCTTCAATCTCGAGCAATCGTTTGGTGTGTACATTTGACTAAAGTGGGTACGTATCCAAATTTGATTTCCCAAAGTCATTGAAATCACAAGACAGGGCATACTGATGCTCCCAAAAGCTCAGTAATGCGTGTAACCACCATGGCTGTTCTGGCACTCGACGCAGCGAGTCCTCATCGAGTTGACCATGTTGGTGAAGATCCTCTGTGGAAGCGCCTGCCACTCAGCCTGCAGCATCTGGTAGAGGTGTTGGGCATCCCTGGGAGGGAGGTGGCTCCTCACTTTGCGATCCAGCTCATCCCAGAGGTTCTCAATCGGGTTGAGATCGGGACTGCATGCTGGCCACTCCATTCTGTTGACTCCAGACTACTGCAGGAAGTCGTTGACCACCCTTGCCCTGTGGGGGCGAGCATTGTCATCCTGGTAGACAGCCCTCGGTCCCATCTGCTGCAGTGTAGGCACAGCCAGTGGTCAAAGGATCTCATCCCGGTATCGGATGCCAGTCAGGTTACCCTGTACATGATACAAGGGTGTTCTGTGGTGAAGGCTGAAGGCCCCCCAGACCATTACAGAACCTCCACCAAAGGCCACCTTTTCTTGGACAGTGGCGTCAGTAAAGCGTTGCCCTGGGCGCCTCCAGACCCTCAGTCGGCCGTCGTTGTGGTGAAGGGTGAAGCGTGATTCATCACTGAACAGGACCTGGGACCATTGCTGACGTGTTTACCTCACGTGACGTGCGCAGAAGGCGCGGCGTGCTGCCCTATGGGCTGGAGTTAAGCGTGGCCGTACTGCTGGGCGACGAGAACGGAGATTAAACCCATGTAGGTGGTTCCGTATGGTCTGCTGGCTGATGTTGATGTTAGTAGCCACCCTGAACTGCCTTTGAATTATGCTGGAAGAGGCAGTTCTTGTCTGCAGGGCTTGTCGTTCAATGAGACGATCGTCACGTGGGGTGTCTTCTTCGGTCGACCAGATCTGCGTCTTTCATGGACAATCCCAGTGGCTGTGAAGCGTTGAATCAGTTGGACAATGACCGAGATGGACACATGAAGTCGCCTGGCCACTTCTCGCTTGGGAACACCATCTTGGAACCATGCAACAGCTCGTCCCCTATCCAACTCGCTTAATTTTCGTCGTGGAGGCATTGTCAGATCAGGCCTACTACTGGTGGAATGTCTTCTTATATAGCCAAGCGAGCGACAGCATCTCACACATAAACAGCAGTGCTTGCACGTGCATAATGGTTTTTCCATCTGGCAAGTGCAATGTGTTCAGGCAGAACGGTCCAAAACAAGGTCATTTTTCGCAAGTTTCCGCTTTTCCGTTTGCGGCCCAGCTCAGTAGTAGAGAATCCCGTGCAATTTTCGCACTAACACAACATCGCCCATTTACAGCTGAACAAGAATTCATGACAATTTGGCTGGACTAAGAAATAAATAACAGTAGCGAACTGAGTTTATTACGCACCTGTTTTCACATACCGATCCTTAACTTTTTGTGCGTAGTATATAATGATCTGTGTTCCTCTTTTGATAATGGTACAACAACGCAAGCCGTTTTCCTTGACATTTCCAAAGCTTTTGATCGTGTCAGCCACAAAGGTCTCCTGCATAAAATGAAAGCCATTGGCATACGAGGTAAATTACATGAATGGTTTACTGATTATTTATTAAATCGTACTCAAGCAGTTACTATAAAAGGCGAAAAATCTATATATAAGAGAATTCCTTCTAGTGTCCCACAAGGTTCAGTACTAGGCCCGCTCCTGTTTCTTGTATATATCAATGATATTGTAAATGAAATCCAGTCCAACATAAAACTTTTTGCAGATGACACGAGCATGTATTTATCACTCGATAATCCCAATCTCCGCGCTGAAATACTTAATGCTGACTTGGAAAAGATAAACTCATGGGCTAAAACTTGGAAAGTAAAATTTAATGTCGAGAAAACAGAATTGTTGAATTTCACTCGCAATAGGAATGTGATATTGCCTCTTACATTTGGTTCTACAATTCTACAAGGTACTAACAAGCATAAACACCTAGGTATCATTCTTCAAGATGATTGCAAATGGGATGAGCACATAAAACATATAATGACCACTGTTACAATGTTATTTTCATGTCTAAAAAGCTATAAATATAAGTTAAGTAGAAAAGCTCTCGAAATCTTATACAAATCCTTTATATTGCCACACTTCGATTATGCCGACATTGTCTGGGATAATTGTACGGAGACGCAATCGCAGCATCTGGAAAATTTGCACCTGGAAGCTCTAAGAATCATTACAGGCACTGTTCGTGGAACAAACCATCAAAATTTATACAAAGAGTCTGGTTTCTGCCCATTAAAGGAAAGAAGAAAACGGCATAAACTAATACAGTACTATAAAATGATTAATGGCCTAAGCCCCAATTATTTAGTACATCTTATTCCTTCTCTAGTCTCGGACAGAAACCCTCACCACAGGCGAAGGCCTCTAGAACGCACAGTAATGAAATGTAAGACAGAGATATATATAAAATCGTTCGTCCCATCCGCAACTCAATTATGGAATGCACTACCTGACTACATTAAAACTAGCAACTCCTTGAGCCAACTGAAACGATATCTGTCTATTGATGACGCTATAGTTCCACCATACTACTATTTTGGTAAAAGAAGAGAACAAGTAATTCACTGCCGGCTCCGTTTAGGTATGAGTGATCTAAAGAACGATATGGTTAATCGACATCTGGATAATAATCCTTCTTGTAGCTGTGGCAATGGGAGAGAAACAGCAGAACACTATTTGTTATTCTGTCTCCTATTCAATATAGTTCGTGAAAATACAATT
>CM065717.1:70125233-70130233 GCA_033310375.1 Conus canariensis
CCTCTCTCTCTCTCTCCTCTCTCTCTCTCTCTCTCTACTTCTTCTTCTTCCTTTGTTTTCTCTAATCTTCCTTCAGTCTTGTCGACTGTCTGTCTGTCTGTCTGTCTCTATCTCTCTTACCCCTACTTTCTTCTTCCTTTTATTTTCTCTAATCTTCCTTCAGTATCGTCTCCTGTGTTGCCTGTGGGCTGCATTTGCTTCCATTCCCCTTGTTGCAACGTATCACCAGCCAGCCAGCTTTGCTGTGGTAATTCATATCCACCAGGCCATGAGACCATGAACGCTGGTCAGCGGTAACACGAGCTGACATCTATGCAGTGTCTACTGACAAGACCTTCTTGTGAAGGGTTGGCATCGATTTCTTGTTATCATTGTTCCTGCTGTTTATTTATTCTTGTTGTTGTTGTTGTTGCTGTGATGATGATGTTGTTGTTAGACGACATTTGGATCCAGGAAATCAAATGGACTTGCCGGCGCCGTTAGCGCAGTTTCATTTGCCCTGAGGATGCCAGTATCAATTCAGCTGCTATGTAAGAATTGTGGTAGAAAAAAACAAAAACAAAACAAAACAAAACATGTACATGTGCTGTGTTTTGTGTGTGTGTGTGTGTGTGTGTGTGTGTGTGTTTTGTGTGTGTGTGTGTGTGTGTGTGTGTGTGTGTTTGTCCCATGATAGGACTTTCTCTTTTCAACAGCGATGACAGAACTGGAATGCTCGTGTGTGCTCCACAGAGCTGTAATTGAAATGAATTTATAAACGGAACTGACAAGACGGGTGGGTAAGGAAAAAAAAAAGGGCAATCAACGAATTCGAGATCGGCCTTCTAGTCCCCTGATCTTATTTCAGGTGTCCCAAACAATCTCCTCTGTAGCAGGAGGCGACAGGGGCGGATCCCTTTTAAGTCCGGAGGGAAGGGTCTGGTTTCATTTCAAAGCTGATTGTAGAAACAAACACGAAAACAAAAGATGTTGAGCCGTTGGGAGGGTGAAAGGGGGCGGGGGGGGGGGGTTGAGGGTAGGGGTGGAAATGTTAAGGTGAGGAGGGAGAGATGAGAGGGGAGGGGAGGAGAGGGGAAAGGGGGGGGGGGGGGGATGGGCGCAGTGCGTAAATCACATTCATTTTCTACCATGCTTGTGATTTTCTGTTGTTTGTGAGTTTTGTGTCTTTTTTGGAGGGTTTTTGTTTTGCTACTTTCTTCGGTCCAAGAATGCCTCTTTTAGCCGTTTTTTTTCTGTAATTGGGCGAGGATAGAAGAAAAAGAAAAAGAAGAAACAGAAGAAAAAGGAGAGAGAGAGAGACTGAGAGAGAGAGAGAGAGAGAGAGAGAGAGAGAGGTGTTGGGGAAGTGGGGAGGAGAAGGGAGGAGGGCGGGAGGGGGAGCAGGAAAAGCAACAAGTGAACTGAGTCATTGATAAGCTCGTATCTTGAGGAAATTGAGTTTACAGAAAGGATGACCCCCCCCCCCCCCCTCCTCCCAACACACACACTAAATGTTATCACCACAACAATGAAACAGAAACAAAAACAAACAAAATAAATCACACCTGAGACAAAGTTTAAGCAACCTTTTAAGCCTGATTCAGATTCTTTCTGCGTAAAAGAAAAAAAAACAAACCCACAAACCTTTCATCTTTAATACAAAACAAAAGTTGTGATTAAGGGGCTAAAGTTTAAAAAATGAAATCTATTGCAATCGGTACCCGCTGTTCTTGTTGTCCATGTGCCATAAATAGTAACATACTGTATTGAACGACCAAACCGTCTTAGCTCCCCCCCCCCCTTTTTTTTCATTTCCCCCTTCCCCTCCCAGCCCCCACCCCACCCTTGCGCACCTAGCCCCCCACTCGAACTCCCCCCCCTCCCCCATCCTCCTCCCACTTTCTAGTCATTCAAGGGCGTTAAACGTCACCACGATTTCACAGCTCTAGCAGGCCAATCTCGCGCGCACTGGCGTGTAATCAGCACGACTGCCTCTTATCACGTGACATACCCCTTGACAGTGATTGATGGACCCGGAGAGACCATGTGTAACAGCACTTCTGATTGGACCTGTCTTGCCGACCGCTGGCATTCTTGTGACTTTTGGTTGGTCTGGGCCTGGCCGGTGGAAGAACCTATGAATGCAGAATGGAGAAGTTGTTCGCTGTCTCTCTGTGCTCGGTGTGTCGATATCAGTGACAGGGGTATGTATATCTGTGGGCGTTTCACGTTTTGTAAGGACACGTGCAACGTCCCGATCACATTCAGCTATAGTCAGGTTTTGTCCAGTCACTTTTCATCGTATCCGTCTATATTCCTAGACATTCCTCATGTTTAGTGCCAAGTCAGGTATAATTCCACGTTGAATGAAATTCTAATTGATGTTTCACACACACACACACACACACACACATGAATGATAATAGAGACAAAGAGACCGGACATCATTGCTAAGCACCATTCGTAGGCTGTGTACACATTTCCGCGAGTTGCGTAACCCCCCTCCTCCATTGCACACACACACACACATATGAAAAAAAAAAACAACTTGTGTAACTGTACAATCAACTACGATCATAATAGCAAATCTATTGACAACATTCTGTAGGCGAACAACCTAACACACACACACACACACACACACACACACACACACACACACACACACACACACACAACACACACACACGCATACACGCACGCACGCACATACACACACACACACACACACACACACACACACACACACACACAGAATAATACAAAAATGCTGGTATATATGTACAATCAATTTCCATCATAATAGCTTATCTATTGACAATAGTCTTCATCGGCGAAGAACCTTACACATACACACACACACACACACACACACACACACACACACACACACACACACGCAAGCGCGCGCGCGCACTCACGCACGCACGCACGCACACACAACACACACACACACACACACACACACACACACACAACACACACACACACACACACACCACAAAAAAATCATCTACAAAATACACTTGTATACACGTAGAATGAATTCCAACTATGAAGGCTAATGTATTGACGGCAAACTTTAGGCGAACAACCTTACACATACGCGTGCGCGCGCGCACACACACACACACACACACACACACACACACACACACACACACACACACACACACACACACACACACACCAAAAAAAACATCTTGTATACACGTAGAATGAATTCCAACCATGATAGCTAATGTATTGACGGCATACTTTAGGCGAACAACCTTACACACATACATACATACATACATATATACATACACATAAGTAATACATACATACATATACACATACATACATACATACATGCATGAAACAAAACCATATTAAATTTTTTAAAAATATTCGAAGTGAATAAATAAAAAGAAAGAAAATGCTAGAAAAGGAGTTCCACAAGCCGAGGATAACAACCTATTCTGTAAAAGCCATCTTCCCATCCCCCTTCCCCTTTTTCTTCCCACCTTATTCCCCCCTCTACACCTCCGTCACCGCGCCTCCCACCCCCACCCCACCCCCCTCGACCCCGATCCATCCTACCTATCCGATCCCCACGTGGGCAAAATCGCACTCACTCTTGCTGATACATCATACTACAACAACACAAGGCATCTCGATCATTTCTTCTTTTATCCCTAAGTGCTTCATTCCATTTCATTATTATGATGGTCTTGTGACAGGAACTCGTAGGAGAGAGGAAGGTCGTGAAGGGCGTGTGCAAAGTCAGGGAGACTTCAATGTCCTCTGTGGTCGGTCACGCGCGACAGTGCAGAGGTGCTGGACTGAGTGCAGTCGTTTGTTATGGTACTCTGGGGAATGGTCTTGGGCTGCAAGTAAGTCCTGTGGAGATGCTCTCTCCTCGTCAGACAAGTCTATGGCGCTGAGCAGCTGTGAGGAGAGGCTCTTGTCTGAAAACGTACTGTTGACTGGTGTGTGTGTGTGTGTGTGTGTGTGTGTGTGTGTGTGTGTGTGTGTGTGTGTGTTTACTAAGGAACTGCCCTGAAGTACACGGTATGGTCAGCTGGGCTATTATAAAATAAATTTTAATTTTCTAGTGTGCTCTTGTTTGGTATCAACACCAAGCTATTCAACTGATCATGCGTATGATTGTTCTTAATGATAGTAATAGTAATAAAAAACACACACACACACACACACAAACTAAAACGATTGATTTTACGTATTATGGAAATGTTTCTGTCATAAATATCTGACCATTGTCTTGTATTGCATCACACTGAATCGGTTTGTACCGACTCTCTGTCTCTCTCTCTCTCTCTCTCTCTCTCTCTCTCTCTCTCTCTCTCTCTCTCTTACCCCATCTTTCTTCTTCCTTTTATTTTCTCTAATCTTCCTTCAGTGTTGTCGACTGTCTGTCTGTCTGTCTGTCTGTCTGTCTGTCTGTCTGTCTGTCTGTCTCTCTCTCTCTCACCCCTACTTTCTTCTTCATTTGTTTTCTCTAAACTTCCTAAACTTCCTTCAGTCTTGTCGACTGTCTGTCTGTCTGTCTGTCTCTATCTCTCTTACCCCTACTTTCTTCTTCCTTTTATTTTCTCTAATCTTCCTTCAGTATCGTCTCCTGTGTTGCCTGTGGGCTGCATTTGCTTCCATTCCCCTTGTTGCAACGTATCACCAGCCAGCCAGCTTTGCTGTGGTAATTCATATCCACCAGGCCATGAGACCATGAACGCTGGTCAGCGGTAACACGAGCTGACATCTATGCAGTGTCTACTGACAAGACCTTCTTGTGAAGGGTTGGCATCAGTTTCTTGTTACTATTGTTGTTGTTGTTTATTTATTATTGTTGTTGTTGTTGTTGCTGTGATGATGATGTTGTTGTTAGACGACATTTGGATCCAGGAAATCAAATGGACTTGCCGGCGCCGTTAGCGCAGTTTCATTTGCCCTGAGGATGCCAGTATCAATTCAGCTGCTATGTAAGAATTGTGGTAGAAAAAAATACCCAAAACAAAACA
>CM065717.1:70140233-70185233 GCA_033310375.1 Conus canariensis
GTCTAAGTTTTTACATCATGGGCAAACTATCCAGCTCTGCCACTCCGGCTGCTTATTCACTCCCCATTGACGTTGGCTGACCCTGACACATGCAGTGATGTGGTCAGCAGGTGTTGGACGGCCGGGTCCAGCGGGAAAGCAAGCTGCTAATGACGTTGTCCATCCGCGGGTCCGTTTTCCAGGCTTCTGGCAGCACGTCGGCACTGCACTGGCACTTTCCCATCACCCGGAGGAAGACTTTGCATGCATGCCTGTCCCGTCCTATCCTGTGGACCGGTGCCAGGTTTGGCTTTCTGCTGTTAGGTCTTTCTGTCTTAACCTCGCTCTCAGGTCTTGACGCTTTGGGGTCAGAGACCCTGGTATAAATTCGACCGCTCTGAACAGAGTAGGGGTGTGGGATGGTCGGGTGTTCTCCCCTGGGAGACCAGAGTTACCCCACTTTAAAAAGGTCTGCTTGTCAGTGGGTGTATCTGTTTATCTGTCGAGAGTGGATCTTTTAGAAGACTCTGACCGGGGCGGTTCCCTTGGGTTACTTTGGGTTACTGTGAGGTGAATACTTTATACGGGACCTCGGTTTATTGTCTCTCCCCAAAGATAGGCACTCTGACTATACTACTTAAGCTCTAGCGCGCCGCGCACTCACACACACACACACACACACACACACACACACACACACACACACACACACACACACACACCACACACACGTACACATTCATACATACACGCACACACACACGCAAACACACACACGGATTGAGAGAGGTAGCGGGGAGCTGAGAGAGATGAGAGAGGAGAGAGAGGAGAGGAGAGAGAGAGAGAGAGAGAAGAGAGAGAGAGAGAGAGAGAGAGAGAGAGAACACTTTTTGATCAAGCTTCTTTCAAAGTACAATCGCCTTAATCTGCTATTCCAATAAAGATCAATGCTCTTCTTCATGGCTGAAGGTCAGGAAAGAAATATTTTCTAATTATGGACCGATATGACGATGAGGAAAGTTAAGTTAATGTTGTTTCTTTTTGTCTTTTTTTTTTCGTTTCTTTTCTTTCTTTCTTTTTTTTAATAGGAATTTCTTTGTTAACACAGTCCATTCTTCTTCTAGGTCTTGTTCTTGTTTTTGTTCTTCGTTTTTATCTTCATCTCCTTGTCCTCCTCCTCTTCCCCCTTCCTCTTTCCCACTCATTCTTCTTGTTCTTCTTCTTGTTCTAGTTCTTCTTGTTCTTCATGCTCTTCTTATTCTTGTTCTTGTTGTTCTTGTTCTTCTCCTTCTTCTTCTGCCAGAAGTTTTGAGGCTCACTCTTTGGTGACATTTTTGTGTATGTGACCAGTTTTGATAATCCAAGTGGTAAGGTAACTGACTATGGAGATGTCTAAACATTACACCAGTCTTCGCGTAGGTTTTGTGAGTTTTGTTTTTCTCATCCATCCTATCAGCATTTAAATGCTTTTTCGTCTACGAAAGATGGAGTGAAATTCAACGTTCATGCAAATGTTTTCTCTTCTAATAAATGCCTTCATATTCGGAGCCTATGTTTTAAAATTCACCTGAGAATTTGAAGGAAGTTCGAGCCTGACCCAAAATTGCTGACTACGAGGTAAAAATAAAATTAACTCTCCTCAAACCTGGCTGTCACAAACGGGGATCTGAACCACAGGATCCATGGACTGCAAGAACATTGCTTTATCCACTGTGTCAGGCAGGTCCCCTACCATTATCAATAGACGTAACGTCCATCTTCCCGAATGCAGACATTTCCTGTGCGCTTTGTCACTTTGCCGTTTGCAGGGAAAATGGTGGTAAAAGAGGCGCGTGTTTTTGCTGTGGAATGATGCCAATCACTTGATTCCTGGGGGATATTTGTAGTCGTGACATGTTTCTTAAACTGTCCCTCAGAGAAGGGAACTGCGAAATGGTGGGGGCGAGGTGTGTGGGTGTGGGAGCTGAGAGAGAGAGAGAGAGAGAGAGAGAGAGAGAGAGAGAGAGAGAGAGAGAGAGAGAGAGAGAGAGAGGTTCATTCAAGAGAGCCATTTCTCCTTAGACGGGGTGGATACATAACAAATTGCGCAATCCATGAATATTGAAGCATTTTAAGTATCTTGACAATCTTTTACTGTACTGACATGTCATTTTGCGTTTTAATTGCTGTACACAGTCATACAGCGCACTGTTTTGCAGTGTATTCATTTGATGATGCCATTAATATAACTCTTTTTGAAGGGACAAGATTGTCTAAAATATTTAGGTGGAATTACTTGCTGTCTAAAAATAAAATGAACTTAGATTTCCTCATCTTCATGTCAGAGTGGGCAGATAAAACAAACAATTATTCAAAGGTCTGTAATATGCACTAACATCTGAAACGCCAAATCGGAATTTTGACATACGCATAGACAAAATATTTTGGATACAAAATACATCGAAAGCTGTAAATATCAAATCAGTGGCTGTTTCCGACATCTGAATTCTATGTATACCAGTTGTAGTCTACTCACATTTGCTGAAATTCATATAGTTTAAACCTTACTCTTGAAATCCAATCACTCCTATCCCTGGCGTTTAACTGAACTAACATTTCGTCCGCTATATACTGTAAACTAATTGGTGAAATTCGGGTAACTTTTAGCCTGTAACGAACGCACCTAACAATTCAAAAAGGAAATAAACCGGGAACCTTTTTAGGAAATAAACCGGGAACCTTTTAGGAAATAAACCGGGAACCTTTTCGAAAATAAACCGGGAACCTTTTAGGAAATAACCCGGGAATTCAGGAAATAAACCGAACCGGGGACCGTTAAGGAAATAAACCGGGAACCTTTCAAGAAATAAACCTTTTCGTTTACACACGAAGTGAATGACTCGTTGTTGGTATTGAAACACTAGGAAACTTTTTTCGATGCAAATAAATGAATCTTTTCAATTTGTTCAGCATCAGATTCGAGCCCCGTAATTTATCACTGTTTTGTTTTATGAATTGCATTTGATGATTGAATAACTTAAACTTACGATTTAGACAAAACTGTTTTTGAACAAAAGGCCATCAAAGAAAGCATGTGATATACAGTTGGTTTATTCTGTCAAAATCCAGCTTCATATTCGCCTCCGTCTCTCTCTCTCTCTCTCTCTCTCTCTCTCTCTCTCTCTGTGTGTGTGTGTGTGTGTGTGTGTGTGTGTGTGTGTGTGTGTGTGAGAGAGAGAGAGAGAGAGAGAGAGAGAGAGAGAGAGAGAGTGACTGAGTGTGTGTGTGTGTGTGTGTGTGTGTATGTGTGTGTGTGTGTGTGTGTGTGTGTGTGTTGGATACTTCCAGATGTCAGTTTGCTGTGTGACAGTGCCTGCATGGCTAGCGCTGAATTCAGTTACCCTTGTGCATGTTCTCTTTGCTGCTATCTCCATTACTTTTCTGTTCGTTAGTCGGAATGCTTTTCTGCATCTTTCTGCCTCTCATAGCCTCTTGTCCTATGCTGTTTGGGTTCTTTGCCATCTCTCTGTCTCGCACTGTGTGTTTGTTCATCCATGTTATTTGTACATCCAGCTCTCCATATTTTTTTTCTTCTAGCTTTCACTGTATGGTTTGATTTGTAACTTGTGTGTTCATTTAGCTGTCTGTCTGCTGTCCCTCCTTTATCATTTTTTTTCATGTTGTTTGTGGATTTGGCTGTCATTTTGACTCTCTTTTTTGTTTCTGCATTTGGCTATCTTCTTTTCTGTCTTTCATTTTCTGCTCGTTTTCTCTGTTTGTGGATTTAGTTATGATTTTGACTTTAAAGTCAGCCTGTTTCTTTTGCGTATTTAGCTTTCTCTTTCTTTCTGTGCTTGTTTTTTGTTTTGTTTTGTTTTGTTTGCGCAAAAAGCCGTATACCTTTCCGTCTCTTAATGTCTTTTTAATGTGTTTGTTGATCTGTCTATTTATTTTTGTGTCTATCATTGTTTTTGTTCAGGATGGTTTGTATGTTTAGCTGTTTATGATTCTGTATTATAATCTCTGCTTGTTACTTTAAACAAAGCTGTTTTTGTTAAGCCATGCATTTTTTTTTTCTTTCTCGTCGTCTGCTTTTGTCGCATCTTTGAAAAAATCTTTCATAGTTTGCCTTTTGTATATGTATGTATGGGAGCCGGAATAGCTCAGTTGGTAGAGCGCCTGACTCGTAATCTTGGTGATCACGGGGTTGCGGGTTCGAATCTCTGCCGGGGCGTTTCGGTACAGGGGGATTTTTCCTCGGAGTTAACATTAGTTCTGACTCCATTTCCCATACAGTCCTTCGAATGAGACTATAAACCGAGGTTCCGTGTGTGAACGCACGCATAATATCTTGCACACACGTAAAATCCCATCACCAACTTTCGGAAGAGTAGGCCAGTTTGGCCGTTGGTATGGATGACACGTTACACACAGCATGCACCCTGCGTAAGAAATGGAAAAAAAAAAAAAAAAAAAAAAAAAAAAAAAAAAAAAAAAATGAAGGAAGTAAAGAAACTGAGTGAACGATATTGACTGGATGACACGGGAAACGACTGAATGAAGCGCCAGCTGGCAGCTCTTCAGTCGGCACTACCCAGGTAGGCAGCCCGTTGTGTAAACGAGTGTTGATGAATAAGTGCAAATGGTGGATGTAAGCGCATTGAGTTGTGTAACAAGAAATGCGCTATATAAGTATTATACATTATTATTATTATTATTATTATGTATGTATGTGTGTGTGTGTGTGTGTGTGTGTGTGTGTGTGTGTGTGTGTGTGTGTGTATATATATATATATATGTGTGTGTGTGTGTGTGTGTGTGTGTGTGTGTGTGTGTGTGTGTGTGTGTGTGTGTGTGTATTCTTTCTCATTCTCTTTAGTCCTCTTGATGATCACTTAGCTGCTTGCAGGGATGTTGGCAAAAAAAAAAAAGCATGCGTCTTTCAGTGGAATGCCAGTCATGAGATTCTTTGGGGACGTTTGCAGACGTGATGCGTTTGTTGAACTGTCCGTCGGCCACTGAGAGAGAGAGAGAGAGAGAGAGAGAGAGAGAGAGAGAGAGAGAGAGAGGAGAGAGAGAGAGAGAGAGAGAGGGACGAGACAGACAGACAGACAGACAGACAGACAGACAGACAGACAGACAGACAGACAGACAGACAAGAGACAGAGCCAGAACCAGACAGAGAAAGAGCACACGTAACAGTAACTGCGTTCTTTTAACGCCTATGATCAAAGTGGTCAGCCATCCAGAGAGACAGGTCCAGTTTCCAGTTTTACCAGGACCGCAAGGGAGGCTGTTACGGCGGCGTGGACCAGTGGTGTTATTATGCAGCACATCACGGCATGGTACACAGTGGGTCCAGCGGTGATCGCAGTCTCCTTTGGGAAACGAGATAATCCTTGACTTACGTTCGAATCTCATTCGAAGTCATTGTAGTTTGCTTGTGTATTTGGTTGTTTGTTTTCTCCTTCACTCTTTCGAAGCGCTTTCTACTGGATCCTAAAGATGCAACATCCGATCCAAGGAATCGGAAATCTATAGTTAGAACATGTGATCCCACCTATATAAAAAGCAGTCAACCACACCGCGAGCAATCACATCAAATCTACAAATGCTGCTGGCTGGTCATCGGTTTATCTATCTATCTATCTATCTCACTTTCCAAATATCCACTATGGGCAGAATCAAACACCTTACATTCATATCACACCCCTGTGGGCTAAACAAGACAGCAGCGTTGTTATTTCCTGAGCAGGGCGGAGTCCCTGTGTAGTCACAGCAGACACCACGCCACTCTTGTCTTTTCACAGGAAACATGAAATGGTGAGATTCTCCTCTCCTCCTCCTCTTCCGTTCCCAAAAGCCCAATCCAACCGCCCATACAGAACCACACCCAAGTGCGTCATATTGCAAACTCCACTAGGAGCGATCAACATCGGGTCGTCTGGAGACAACCCACTAGTGGAGACACTGTACTGCTGCAGATTCTCTTGGCGGTGATCCGTAGTAATGTTCTCATCCAATATTTGCAGACCTCGCTAATGCCTTAACTAGTGACAATCACTGTGTAGTAGCGGAACCAGCACGTTCCCCCTTGAAAGGCACCACCACGTTCATAATAGAACGACAGCCCCGATTTACTTGATGGTACTTAATGACGACCTTGACCGACCACATGCAGGGGCATGGTCAGGAAATTGGATCGGAGGTGAGCGCGGGAGTAGGAAATGAAGGACCACACAGTTTGGGACTTTTCCATCGTAAATCAATGAGGGTGATTAAGATGATGCTGCGGAGTTTCATTCTGCTCTGAGACAGCATGACAAGACTGTGTGCCATACACTTTTCTTTATTAATATACCCCCGTCTTCTGACCCAGCCTGTAAGATAGACATCTACAATGCTGGTCAGGAAATCTGAACAACACTTTCAAGGACAGATCCATTGATTGGATGAAATCTCACTGTGTGGCGTCAACTTTCTGTCTGAACAACAGCACGCAATGATCTGAATAGGAGCCAGGGCCTAATAATCCAACTCATAATTGCTTCACATGGGATTGGAACCCAGCAGTCTGCGACGCTAACCACTTCACCACAGCAGCATGTATACAGTAAAATTCTTCCTTTGAAGTTCCAGTCGGATGTTGCAGCAGTCAACCTTACTGTTCTTCAAAATGAAAAAAAAAGGAGAGAGACAAGAGAGAGGCCTTTACCCCACCAATTACAAGGCAAAAGCAGTGGCAATTAGGAGGGTAAAGCGGGGATAAGAAAAAAAAAAACAAAACAGCCCTGACGCTTCCAACAATATCGTCTTCATTACAGAAGCCATCACTGCCCCTGGGGCATTTCGGATTGATGCCAAAGACAATGACATGAAAAACCTGTCCCTCACTTCCGAATGTAGCACTCACACCCCCGTCCTGCCGTGGACATCAACCCACGACAACATTCTTGGCAATGAGGATGCAGCAGACACTGTGCTAAATGAAAGATCAGACACAAAAAAAAAAAAATTCAGAGGGCAGTTCACCACTTACAAGGAAGCCAAGACTGTCGTTAAAGGCAAGCAACTCAGCAGGTGGCTGCGGCAGCATTCACGTGACAATCAGAACGAACAAAAATCACCTGTGGACAAGCTCTCAGCAGGTGGGCTATCTTCAGGCTGTGAACAAGCCGCGATCGTCGCAATCACCATTTTTTTTTTTACCGATGCAGCACATTTCACCCAATCACGTTTTGCCCGGTCATGTTTTTACCCTATTCTTTAGTCCTTGCGTATTCATTACATTTGGACCAAGGTCAGGCCCAACCATGTTCAATAAAGTCATCGGGTGTATCACACACACACACACATACACATACACGCGCGCGCGCCCGCGCGCACGTATGCACGCACATACATACGCACGTACACACCCGCACGCACACGCACACGAATGCACGAACACACACACACACACACACACACACACACACACACACACACACACACACACAAACACGCACGCACGCACGCACCACACACACACACACACACACACCACACAAACACGCACGCACGCACCACACACACACACACACACACACACACACACACACACACACACACACACACACACCCCTTCCACCCGAATAAACACAGAAATAGGGGGCTTGAAAACAGGTGAACAGAATCCTTGGTAAGCACCATTCACGGGAAGTTTACAACAATAAAAAGGCAGTTAAAACAATCTTGTCTCTGATTTAGTTTCTTGCCGCTTAAACTCTCTTCATCTTCCATACAAACAAAATGATGCTAAAGAGGATATGTGTTCTTGTCGTGTATTATCATATTTTCCCCGCAATGCACCACAAATCCTTTTGGACAAACCGTGTGTCACCATGTAGGTGAAACGTTACGCTTGAGACTTTGGATGCTCTGTGGAACGCTTGCAGTCAGTCTTGAGCACAAAGGGTTGAACTAAATGTGATGTACCCATTTCTTGTAGAACAGGGAGTACTTTACAATGGGCTGTCTATGTGTCTGTCTGTCTGTCCGTGGTCAAAATGTGTTCCACTCGCTCCAGACAAAACTTCTGGGCCGATCTTTCTGAAAATTTGTAGGTATGTTCATTATGGGTCACAGATTATGCCCGATGTTTTATTTCACCAGAATAGCTATTACTAACGGCTATAACGGCCCCAAACGGTTTTTCTTCTTTATGGAATATCTCACTGACGAAATACATTATGACGCATGTTTGATTGTGGCGTGAAGTACATTATGACGCATGTTTGATTGTGACATTTTTCAGGAACATAAACTGGGAGTACGTTTCTATGCTTTGCATCTTGTTTGTACATTTTTTCCACATTGTCCGGTCAGATCGCTGCCTCTGTCGATCTGGCAGCTTGATGACAGAACACCTGCGACAGACGGACGTTCCCATTACACGAGACCCTCAGGCATCAGGCGTGAACAGCAGAGGCATTGATGGTAAGGAAGCTCTTCGACAGCCTGCAGAAACAACCGCGTACTGGCCGTCTTTGAACGAGAGACCTGCGTGTCCCATCGGAGAGTGTTCCAGGAGAAGAAGAAGAAAAAGAAGAAAAGAAAGAAAGAAGAAAGAGAGAGAGAGAGAGAGAGAGAGAGAGAGAGAGAGAGAGAGAGAGAGAGAGATTGGTGTGGCGGTTTTCAGGTTTGTTTGAATGTTGTGACCTTGCGGGGCCAACGCGTTACAATTCCGTTTATAACGTGACGATGCAACCAGCTATTCCTCCATTCCCCACTGTCCTCCTCCAACCCCCCCCCCCCTCTTCCCCCCGAAAAAAGGGAAATAACAGAGAAGACTTTAAAAAGGAAGAAAAAATAAAAAGAAGAAAGGAAGGTAGAAAAAGCAATAAGATAAGGACGAAAAAAAAAAAAGAGAGTAAAAACAGCATTACTTGTGTGTGTGACTGGAGTTTGAAAGAAAAAAAACAACGGAGCAAAAAAAAAAAAAAAAAAAAAAAAAAAGGCTATTTTTTTTTTTAGGATCAATGAAAGAATGAAAGAATACAAAAGTAAAGAAAGGAAGGAGGGAAGAATAAGGGGAAACTAAAAATGAAACAAAAAGAACTGCTACGTTTTTGTGGAATGAACAAGTCTGAAAGAAAGAAAAAAAAAAAAAAAAAAGATTGAAAGAAAGATAAGAAGAAAGAAAGAATGAAGAAAAGAAAACAAAAAACATTAAAGAAAGAAAGGAAGAAGACAGAAAAAAGGACAGAAAAAAAAAAAAAGAGGAAGAAATGGTGTATGAAAGAAGAAACAGAAGCAGTGGGTAGAGCGTTTTGCCCAGGGTAAAAGAATGTGCTGGTCTTAATGTGTTGATGTCTTGTCCTGACCATTGTTACTCAGTTTCTGTCTTCCTTCAGTCTGTTGATCTGTCTGTGTATCTGTCTTTAGTATCTGCCACTGTTATTCTCATCAATATGTGTGTATGTGCTTGCGTGCGTGCGTGCGTGCGTGCGTGCGTGCGTGCGTGCGTGCGTGTGTGTGTGTGTATGTGTTGTGTGTGTGTGTGTGTGTGTGTGTGTGTGGTGTGTGTGAACTATGCGGTTTTCTTTTCTTAATAATAATAATGTATGGATTTTATATGGCGCAATTCTTGGGATCAGCTCATTGCGCTCAACACACACTCAAACACTCGCACTGACATGTGTTCACACACACACACACACACACACACACACACACACACACACACACCACACACACACACACACACACACACAAGTGCGCACATAATTGTTCTAAAAATCTTGAAAACAGAGGGTCTTCCTGTGCATTTCGCTATTCTAAGCAATGGGTTAGTGTAATTCTTTTTTATCATGAAAATGGAATGATATTAACATTTCGCTTACTTTACGTTTGTCATTTGTGCTATGCTATAGGTTGTCAAGCTATACTATGCAAGTGCTTCGCTTTGCTGTAATATACTGTGCTGTGCAGTGCTGTGTGTATGCTTGTGCGAGTGCGCGCATGATGTAAGTATGTGTGTCAACCGGGATCTTCATTGGTGAATCAAACTGTTAAACATTGATAGTGTAAAGTAGTACGATTTCGCCATTGATGTGTTACACGGTTCTTATTCATTAATATTTGTCGTAGTCCTTATCGTTAATTTACTTTGATTCGTTTATGCCATGATCTATTTCAAAACCGTGGTTTTCCAGTTTGAAACTTTCTTCAGATTCCGATTCTGACAGAGGCATTCTGTTGAATCAATGCAAATTCATCAGCCACTGTGGTCCATGTATTGGCAGCGGCTGGGAAGTTGCACGTTCGACTCCCATCAGGATCATAAGTTGGTTGGGTGTTTCGCTCCCAGATGGCTCCGACCGAGAGGTTTGAAGATGATGTTAGCTCAGATAGGAATACTGGAATCCCAGAGTTGAATTTCACCTACGTAATAAATGCTTTTGTCTTAGTGTTGTTTAGATTACCAGACCAACACCGTAGGTGTCTGTATCTCTCGACCCCAGATTGCACCGAAATGTGTTACGAAAGGAAGGGTGACGTACAGCTTCGTCATGCAGTCTGAGATCAGAAGTAGAGCTTCCCTAGCATCATCTTCAACATCCTCACCATCCATGGCCGTTATGATAGCTCTCAAATTGTGTGGCCTTACATGCCACAGTGTCGTTCTAATCTCAGTTTCAATTCCCTCTCCACATATGTATGTGATGGTTTCGGGTTTAGGTCTTCAATGATAGCAAGAACTGTTGGATTGACGTGCTGGTGGCCTTTCTCTCCCCCCCCTCCCCCATCAATTTCTGTCACTTCCATCTCACCACCCTCCCTCTACCAGTCACCATAGAAGAGACACCCACTCGCGCTAGCTTCAGGATTAAGCAGTGACTGTCAACAGACGGCAGTTTATGCACGTTTCCTATGGTGGCTAAAACCAGGTATCACTGAACTCCGCCGCAGTGACACATCAGCAGTGTGTGCAGCGTCTCCTCCGGTGAGTTTTCTGCTAACATTGATAGCAGTTCCTTCTGGACTGTTGGCGCTGCGTGGGTGTGGTTACGTTTGGGGAGTTGGAATGAACTCTCGTGTTGGGAAGGAAGAACAAGAAAAGGCGGGACAGAGAGAGAGAGGGGAGGGATGGGTGATGGGGGAAGTGGATGATAAAATGACCTTATTTTCAAAGAAGACCATCGTTTCAGGTTATTACCATGCGTGTACGAGGGACTTCATTTCTCACAGGAAATTAAAGTACCGGTGTTGAATGCAGTCAGCACATGTATGTTATTAATAAAGGTGTCTGAAATAGCCGATCGTGAGTAGTTAAAGGTCGAACTCCGACTGAAGAGCTTCCATCGAGAGAGAGAGAGAGAGAGAGAGAGAGAGAGAGAGAGAGAGAGAGAGAGAGAGAGGGAGGGAGGGAGGGAGGGAGGGAGAGAGAGAGAGAGAGAGAGAGAGAGAGAGAGAGAGAGAGAGAGAGACTTAATGTTTGTTCGTGGATGTGCGAGAGAGAGAGAGAGAGAGAGAGAGAGAGAGAGGGGGGAGGGGGAGAGAGAATGTTTGTTCGTGTGTGTGTGTGTGTGTGTGTGTGTGTGTGTGTGTGTGTGTGTGTGTGTGTGTGTGTGTGTGTGTGTGTGTGTGTGTGAGAGAGAGAGAGAGAGAGAGAGAGAGAGAGAGAGAGAGAGAGAGAGAATATTTGTTCGTGGGTGGGCGAGAGAGAGAGTGAAAAATGTTTGTTCGTAGGTGTGCGCTCGTGCGCGTGCCCTCATGCACAAGTTCGTGCGCACGCGCGTGTGGTTTGAGCGTGTATCCTCACATAAGTTCACTGACCTTTGGAAAAAAAGGATAATTTCAAAGGCTTATGTGTAAAGTCGGTGCACTGATATTCCTTTTGGCAAATGCGTGAGATTTTATGTACAGTCTTGACTTTTAGTGATTGGGCTATGTTTTCAGTATAATGGAGATGGGACCCGCTTGGCCTAGTAGGTAAGATGTCACCCTCTCTTTCCAAGGCTTGAGGATCAAATCCCACTCCAAAGCTGGAAGCACACATTTCTTCGGAATTAAAGGCTGTGCCGGCTTATATACCTTTTTGTGATTCGAATGAGATTTAAAACTTCGTTCCGTGGGTGGACGTGTGCATGAAAAATTGCACGCATGGTAAATCCTACTCCACCTTCCGTAAAAGAGTAGACTATCGTGTACTCATAGAGTGGATGACACGAAAAAAAAAAGGCATGTGCATTCTTGCATCGTGTTAGGATATATTACCCCGAGGACGGATCGCGGCTACCATAATGGTTGGATTAAGAACCGTCGCATACATAGAACTTTCAGCGGTCGAAAACCTGGGAGTTCCAGGCAACAAACGATGAGAGAGAGAGAGAGAGAGAGAGAGAGAGAGAGAGAGAGAGAGAGAGAGAGAGAGAGAAGAACAAGAACAAGAACAAGAACAAGTTTTTAATTCTTCAGGCCACCAGCCCCTAGAATGGGGTCAAACAAATCACATATCTCAGCGATTGTGGAGAGAAAAAAAAAAAAGAAGAAAAGTATGAAGTTGATCTAACTTGTGACATATGTAATGCATGGTCGCAATCTTATTGATTTTCTCTTAAACTTTCCATGAAATCCTGTCTTATCGTCAAAGCATTAAAAAGGAACAAGCACAGCCTACGGATTTTCCAAACAGAGCCATTTTGTAATATATTAATAAATGACTGATCATTAAGAGTCAAATATTTCTGCCTTAATCTTGTGTATAAAATACAATGGTTTATAACATGCTCCTCGTCTTCTAATACATTGCACATTTTGCACAGAAAATTTCCATTGTTCTTAAATGTTCTGCGGAAAAATGAACCATTGATTGGCAACAAACCCAGCCGAAGCTTAGTCAAGCAACTCCTGAAGCATTTTATGTCCATATATTCGAAATACCGTTCACAAGCAAAGTTTGTCTTGAACAGTCGGTATCTTCGGTACATATCTTTACTTGTTACAGACCCGTTCCACTCCTGCATATAAATATCCTTCAGTCTCTGTTTAAACACTGCTATAAAAGTTTGTTCACAACCTACGCCTTGTTCCAGCCACACGTATCCAAACCCAGACGAGAAAAGAATGTTCTTTACTAAAGACACCCAACATTTTTTACCGTTCTCGTCTAGGTTTCTTAACATTAAATATGCTTGCCTGGGTAATCTATGCCCCTCCATCTTTGTCAGCCTCAGAGAGAGAGAGAGAGAGAGAGAGAGAGAGAGAGAGAGAGAGAGAGAGAGAGAGAGAGCATTCATCGAGCATATATGCAGAGAAGAGACACACAACTCTACCCATTCGTCTAGCACACACATGCAGACAAGACGCGCACGAAATGAACAAAATAGCCTAATAATAATAATGAACATTTTTATGTGCACACTTCTCTGTTGAACAGAGCACGCGGCCCATTACAAATTTCATATATATAAACAATTAAAGCAAAAATAGACAACGCACACACACACACACCCACACACACACACACACACACACACACACACACACACACACACACACACACACACACACACACACATGCCCATAGATTGACAGCGAAATGAACTAATTGTAAACTTTCTGGAAGATGTGGGTTTTCAGAGAGCGTTTGAAGGAGTCAGCGGAATTAGTTTCTCTTATTTCTGCAGGGATAGTGTTCCAGATGGAGGGGGCAGCATGCGAGAAGCATCTGTCACCTAATGTCTTTTGGCTATTGGCAGGACGATCTTGTAAAGCGGTTGCATCAACAGATGAACGCAGTTTGTATTGATGATGATGTTGTTTTAAATGGACTAAGTCCTTCAGATAATCTGGAGCACAACCTTGGACACATTTGTAACAGATAGATGCCAATTTAAATTCAATCCGAGCAGACACTGGAAGCCAGTGAAGAGAAATCAGATGAGGAGTAATATGGTCCCTTCTAGGCACTCGCAAAACCATTCGCACTGCATTATTCTGGACACGCTGCAGACTTTCAAGAAGATAGTCATGGGAACCATACAGGATGGAATTGCAGTAGTCCAGCCGGGACAGAACAAATGCAGAGACAAGTGTGGCTGCTGCTTGGGTTGTGAGAAAACGGCGGATGGAACCAATACGGCGGAGCTCATAATTGGCAGCCCGAACAACATTTCTGACATGAACTTTCATTTCCAAATGATGGTCAAGGGTAACTCCTAGATTGACAACAGAGGATGAGAACGGGACAGTGGCATCACCAACTGTCATCGTAGAAGGGCAATTGATTTTGTGCGACATTTGGGGAGAGGAGAGAAGCATTACTTCAGTTTTTTCATTGTTCAGCTTTAGTTTATTTGCTGTCATCCAAGATCTGATATCGGCTACACAATCCTGCATTGCCTCTAGTAGTTGGGGAACTTCAGAAGGTGCAGCTGATTTCTGCAACTGTGAATCATCAGCATATGAATGATGAAGGACTGAGTGTTTGTCAATGACATTTGCCAATGGAGAGGTGTAGAGAACAAACAGGACTGGTCCGAGGACCGAGCCCTGTGGGACTCCAAAACATATAGGAACTGCAGAAGAAACCCGGCCGTCAACAATGACAGACTGAGTCCGATGTGACAAATAGGATGAGAACCACTGCAGTGCTGTACCACCTATGCCAAAATCATGGTGCAAACGACTGAGGAGAATAGAGTGATCTATGGTGTCAAACGCAGCTGACAGGTCTAACAGAGCCAGAATCGAGACTTTGCGATCATTCAAAGAAAGGAGTAGATCATTTACTATCCTTAAAAGAGCTGTCTCAGTGCTGTGTCCTGGTCTGTAGGCAGACTGAAATGGATTGAAGAGGTTATTGGAAATCAGGTACTCGGATAGTTGGATGAGGACGATCTTTTCAATTATTTTAGAGATAAAGGACAAGTTAGATACTGGACGGTAATTCTTAAGTTCATTTTGATCAAGAGTGACCTTTTTGAGAAGAGGTGTCACCAGAGCAGCTTTACAAGCATCCGGAAAGGTGCCAGAGGTGAGAGAAGAGTTGATAAGGGCTGTGAGAGATGGTAATAGACTGTCAAGACATTCAATCAGAAGAGGGGTAGGAATAGGATCGAGATTGCAAGTTTTGGGAGAGGAATTGATAATGACGTTACGAACAGCATCTGATGTTACAGGTTGAAAGGACGAGAGAGAAGTTTTGGTGAAAGGCTCACCTGGCAGAGGAGGGTTGGCTACAACCATTGCGTCTAAATCACGTCTGAGAGTGGCTATTTTGTTATGGAAGAAATCTGAGAAAAGACCTGGAAGCTCACATGTTGGATAAATAGTAGGCAGCTGACTATTTGCCTTTCTACACAACAGATTGTCAGTAATTTTGTAAAGTTCCTTTGTGCTTGAGGCACACTCAGTCTTGTTATTGTAGAATTTTGCTTTTGCTTTTTCAACAAGTCGAGAGACAACATGCTTGGCTTTGTTGTACAAATCTTTGAAAATAATTATTGGATTGGATCTCCATCGCCTCTCTTCTCGCCGACGTGCCCGTTTTGCCTCCAACAGCTCCTCACTGACCAGCGAAAACCAAGGGGCCGATGGTCTCTCTCTGATCTTACGCATTGATGCAGGTGCATGTTTGTCAAGGATGGAACGGAGAGAGGCAAAGTACTGATCGGCATTATCAGCAGAGGGAGATGAAGATGCAGCAATCACAGAATCCAGGTCGTTAACAAATGCAGAACGATCAATGGAACGAATGTTACGTACTGAACGAAACGTAGGCAATGACTTCATCACTAAAACATGAAAAAGAGACAACACACAACAATGGTCAGATTCAAGAGCGTCAGTGACAGTAGTGGAGATATGAAAATCTACATCATCGTCACGAATAACGGTCCAATCAAGGATATGACCCCCCTTGTGTGTCGGCACGCTCACAACCTGTCTAAGATTATGTATCTTCAGCAGTTCGACAGTATCTTTCGTCAGAGTTTCATGAGGCTGATCAAAGTGAATATTAGCGTCTCCAACAAAACAAACATGCCCATGGAGATTGTTGGCATAGTCCAGAAAGTCAGGTAACTGATCAGTAAACATAGAGTTCTTCAGACGGTTCTTGCGGCTGGGAGGCGGCCTGTAGAGGCAGAAAAGATGGAGAGCGCCATGTTGAAGAGTCAGGGAAGACTGGATTAGCTGAAAGGATGAGTGGTTGAAAGTGAACTTCTCCTTAATGGTAAGATGTTTGCTTAGAGTGTCCTTGTAGATGATGGCGATACCACCACCTGGGGATCCAGAGGGTCGTGGAAAGGACTCAGCAGTATAGCCGCAAGGGGCAAGCTCGTCCTTTTTTGCATCTTCACCCTCGCCAGCCAGGTCTCCGTCACATACATGATGTCGATGGAGTTGTCGTGGATGAAAGTGGCAATTTCATGTCGTTTATATGCCATGTCATCACTCTTCACAGACTGGGCGTTAAACGCTGCCACACGCAAACCCACACCGTGAGGGGCATCATCACAAGGCATACAAGTGCTTGAGAGAAGGGGTATCTGTATGAGGTTCTTCGGGTTGGCAGACCTGTGTTTATCCGCTGAATCTGTGATGTCAAGTACCAAAAGTACAGACTAGAGAAACACGTGACAAAAATATAGTCGCACCTCCACTCTTCCACTCACTCTC
The DNA here is from genome assembly GCA_033310375.1 of Conus canariensis. Lineage (NCBI taxonomy): Eukaryota > Metazoa > Mollusca > Gastropoda > Neogastropoda > Conidae > Conus > Conus canariensis. The sequence continues at coordinate 70,156,860 of CM065717.1, forward strand.
CCACACATTTCCGAACTAACAAATACACAAACGGCGCATAGAACAAATACAGAACCTCCCTGTTATCATCTAGCGCATATGTAGACATGATGCACACGACGAACACTGAAAACTTCCCACCACCCGCCTAGCACATAAGAGGTCAGGGGACATAGAAGCACAGCGAATAAAGAAACTTCCAGCAGTCCTTGAACACATATGTAGACAAGGGGAACACTGACTGAAGAAGAAGAAGAAGAAGAAAAAAAAAGAAGAAGAAAAAGAAGAAGCTTTCTCAACTCGCCGAGTGCACATTACTCAGACAACAAACACACCGAACAAACGAAGGAATTTTCCTCATTATGCCCCTCTCGATGGGAGCGAGAATCACTTTATCATTTCTTTACTGTTTACCTCTCCCCGTCTTACTATCCATTTTCTTTCACAGCAAACTACTAAACAAACAGAGATGGGGATTCAAGAAGCAAGAAAACAAACAACACAAACAAACACACAAACAAAATGTCCCAAAAAGATAAATAAAACAACCGACAAGATGAATTAATGTCGAGAGCCATTTCTCCCGACCTTACCTATCGGAAAACCGTCTAGGGGTCGTATAATACCTCTCCATACCTCTCTTTCATCTCCATTTTCAGTCCCATCGTCTCTTTGCACGTCCATCATGGACCCACGACGTTAATGTCAAAACGGAGAAGAAGAGAAGGCTGCAGTCAATGACGAAATTAACCAATTTTCGGAGCGAGATCGCGAAAATCAATGCCGCATTAGCCAATTTTGTCTTCGCGAAAGAAATTAGCGCGTTCCCTTCTTCTTCTTCTTCTCTCTCTGTCCTGCACAAATAAGTAATGATTTTTTTTCTCCCGTTTTTTTTTTTTAATACGTGACGAAGATCCCTTCTAGCTCCCCTACCCCCCCCCCCCCCCCCCTGCGCCCGCCCCCTCCCCTTCCCTTTTCCTCCACCTCGCCATCTACCGTTCCCCACTTCCACTCTTCACCGTAACCTGTCCCCAATCCCTACCATGATCATCTATCTGCCCCATTCCTTCACCAGTAGGAATTTGTCATTGCCTTGTCTTGGTATGTCCACTGTCATTATCGATTACGATCTTTGAAATCTCCCTCTCTGTCTGTCTGACTGTCTGTCTCTATGTCTATCTGTCTGTCTGTCTCAGAGAGAGAGAGAGAGAGAGAGAGAGAGAGAGAGAGAGGAGAGAGAGAGAAGAAGACAGACAGACAGACAGATAGACAGACGGACAGAGTGATGAATGGATGAATAGTTTCTGTAGATCAGGCCACGATCACTTCTTGAAGGGGCACAGTATGTTAAACGTAGGAATCACACATACTTGAAAGAAAATGCATAAGAAAACCAAATACAAACAACATTTCACTGACAGATATACACATGGCTTTCATGACTAGTATGATCACACACACACACACACACACACACACACACACACACACACACACACACACACACACGCACACGCACGCACTCACGCACGCGCGCGCGCGCGCACACACACACTCACACACACACAAACGCACACCACATGCACGCAAGCACGCACGCGCGCACGCACGCTCACTCACACACACACACACACACACACACACACACACACACACACACCACCACACACACATTTCGTCTAACAAATTAAGTGAAAACGTTAAATCGAGACAACAAAAAACAACAACAACAACAACAACAACAACACACACACACACCACACACACACACCACACACAAACACGCGCGCGCGCGGACTCATGCCTCGCAGACAACAAAACTTTAGATTTTGATGACTTTATATTAGTCATGATGTTGCCTGATTAATTCATATACCTTGATTTAAAAAAAATTATATTTCAAACGTATTGTTTACTGTTATTTTGCAAATGTGAAAATGTAATCATATTTTTGCATACCGTTTACACTGCTGTTTGTATGAAATAATGTTTGTTTTCAAAGATAAATGAAAAAAGTCAATAAGCAGGCAAGCAAACAAACAAACAAACAAACCGACGAACAGAAACAAGCTAGCAGCAAAACATCAGAGCATGATACCTATACACATCAGACACAACCACACCTTTGAATACAAACACGTCTCCGATTTCACCAATCCCCATCAACAACACCCCATTAAAATTTTGCCGCTCCCTCGCCATACCACCGAAATCGGCATGATAGTGTGGGATGGAAGGGAGAGGGAGAGCAGAAAAAGAAGGGGGCTGAGGATGTGTGTGTGTTTTGTGTGTGTGTGTGTGTGTGTGTGTGTGTGTGTGTGTGTGTGTGTGTGTGTGTGTGTAGAGAGAGAGAGAGAGAGAGGGCACTCAACCTCACATCCTCTCATTATTTATTGAATTCATGGATACTTTCGAAACATTGCTATCACTGCAAACTTGTTAACATTTGCAGCTGAGCAGACGACCAAAAATCTGCCAAGTAAGATAGGTATGAAAGAGGGATAGGAAGTGGGTAGGGGAGCAATAGAACATAAAGCAGTTTGGCGATAAAATGCCAACCTCGACATGATGCAATACGCCATAGTATAACACAATGAGAAACAAATTGGTACATATATCACAGGACAACACACAATACAATATAATGTGCAGTACAGCACAACACTATGCAGTACGATTGAAAACAATGCAAAGAAATACAATACAAAGCAGTTTAATACAAGATAGCAAGCCACAATAGAACACAAAGTAGTACAAAAATAACGCAGTACGACATGATTGTTGTAATGCAGAACGTTTCAAAAATGTATGAGAATGTGATAGTGTGCGTTACAGCATGATGCGAGACACTGCAGTACAATACGAAATACAGTACGGGTATGATACTCTACGATTCCTATATTCTTTGTCTTTGGCGGACGAAGATGAACAACGACTTCTACAATCACTGGGTGGTGATGGTGTGCGAAAATAGCTGATCAGGTCGATCCTCACATTGAATGGTCTGTTGCAGTGTGAACAGGGTAGATTTGGAGATGATGTACGCTGAGATTGGATGCTTGCTCTGTTTTTTTTTTTCTTTCTTGAAAGTGCCTCGTTTTAAAGTCTTTTACTCCAGATTTGATCAGGATGCACCAGGTTGAACGATATTGAGCAGCTTCTATCCAGGAGGTAGGGCGATGCTACAACACCTCAATGAGCTTTCTGTGTGTCTTTGTCGCGCTTCTTTCGTCCTCCATGTGAACGCTTGCCTTCCAGTAGCTCGTTATCGGGAACGCTTGCCTTCCAGTTGCTCGTTATCGGACAATTACTTTGGAAGACGATTTTTATCCATCCCGTGCGCATGTCCTGCCCACCTGAGTTGAGAGCGTATTAGCATTGCATGAATGCTTTCCAGCTGGGCCTTCTGAAGCACCTCTGCCTCTGGTACTTTGTCCTGCCATTTGATGTGCGGCAAGGTTCTGAGCAGTCACGCGTGGAAAGAGTTCAGCTGCCTGGCATATCGACTATACACTGTTCAGGTTTCACTAGCATACAGCAGAGATGGCAATACTACAGCACGATACACTTTGAGCTTGGTCTGCAGGCTTATTTCTCATCTTTCCCACACCTATTCTCGGAAGCTGCCGAAGGATGCTCTAGCCCACCAATCCTGTATGCAACGTCCTCATCAATCTTGGCAGTTCGTGATAACGTACTTCCAAGACAAACATATCTGCCACTGTAAGCTTCTGGCCATTGACCATGATGTTTGGCTCTACGTAGGGGATTGCAGGAGGTTGTTGATGCAGTACTTCAGCCTTCTTCGTGCTGATTGTGAGACAGAAGTCGTCACAGGCTTTGGCAAATCGGTCCATACTATCTTGCATGTCAGACTGTGTGGCAGCATTCAATGCTCAGTCATCAGCGAAGAGAAACTCACGGGCAGTGTCTTTCTGGTCTTTGGTTTTGACCTGTAGCCTCCTCAAGTTGAACAGCTTTTTGCATCCATGCGGTATTTAAAGCCAACCACAATGTTACCATCTCGGAAAGCATCTGTCAGCATGAAAAAACCCCATCATATTGAAGAGTGTGGGAGCTAGTACGCAGCCCTGCTTGACGCCATTTAATACAGGGAATGGCTATGAGTACTCTTCATTATCCTGCACGTTTGCTTGTATACCGTCATGAAACTGTCTGACCATTGAGTTGAACTTCGAGGGGCATCCAAACTTGGCCATGATCTTCCACAACCCTTCACAGCCGACAATGTCTAATACCTTGGTCAGGTCCACAAATGTGGTATAGAGGCGGACATTCTGCTCCTGACATTTCTCTTGTAATTGCCGTGCAGCGAAAATCATATCCACAATGCTGCGACTCCCCCTGAATCCGCAGTGGCTCTCAGGTAGTAAACCTTGCTTCAGTGCTGATTTAGAAGGCTGATTAGAAGTCTGTCCAGAATCTTTCCAGTGATGGAGAAGCAGTGAGATGCCACGGTGGTTGTCACATATTTTTCGATTACCTTGCCGCTTGTAAAGGTGAACACTAGAAGCGTCTTTGAATTCTTGCGAGAGTTCTTTTTTTTCACGTGGTCTGGAATAGCTCAGTGAGTTTCGTGATCAGTTGTGGGCCACCAGAGGCATGTATTTCTGCTAGAATAGAGTCAGCACCAGGTGCTTTACCACTGGAGATAAGCGACACAGCTTTCTCCACTTCAGTTTCGGTTGGAAGATCGTCAAGGGTTTAGTCCATTGGGAATTTGAGGCAGTCTTGCGATCGCTTCGTCATTAATTTTAGATGGGCGGTTGAGGACACTATTAAAGTGTTCAGCCCAACGCTCAGCAAATTTCTCCTTGTCAGTAATCGGTATATTCCAATCAGCACTTAGGAGAGGGGCGATCCTGACGATGCGGGACCAGAGGTAATCTTAAACGCACTGTAGAAGTTCTTCACGTCATTGCAGTCGGCGAAAGACTGTCTCTTCAAAATTCTCATTTAGCCATGCATCCTGCATGTTGCGTCGCTCAAATTGTGCAGTCTTTGTAGCGATGTTAAATACAGCTTTTTTGGAAGCAGAGCTAGGATCGTTAAGGTGGGATCTATAGAGTTTCTGTTTCCCATCAAGCAACGAATGGATGCGATCATTATTTTCATTAAACCAGTTCTGGTGCTTTCATGATATGGGAACCATCACTTCTGAGGCAGCAGCATAGACTGTATTGCGAAACAGCCCCGAGTCCGTCTCAGCATCACTGGAATCGAGCCTTGAAGGTTTCAGTTTGTGTCAGGTTCTTCCACCAGTCTCTGTCTGACCAGGTCACATTTAAGCCTGGAGACGTTCAGTCGCTTTGGCACCTGTATTTCTTCTGGTTCTCTGGGTGTCTGTCTCTTGTTGTTAAGCTCAGAGATCAGCAAGCAATGGTCGTTCCAACACTCTGCACCACACATGGCTTTGGTAACTCCGACATCTTGCCTGCCCCTTTGACTGACGATAACATAATCCAGTTGATGTCAGTGCTTGGAGCAAGGGTGCATCGAAGTTGCCTTGTTACGGTCAGGGAGGCGAAAGACCGAATCGGTGATGAGAAGGCCATGTGTAGCCCCGGTTTCCAGCAGCAGAAAGTCATCGCTATTGCAGCTGCCAGCGCCATTTCCAAGATGTGTGATCTCTGCCGACTCTGGCGTTAAAATCACTCAGGATGATGAGTTTATCTGCTCTGAGTGAGGCAGAGATGGTCTCTTTCAGATTCTCATAAAATCTTTTTTGACCTGGTCAGGGATTGTTTAAGTGGCGGCGTACGCTAATCAGCGTGGCACACCGCTTTCTTGGGAGTGGTAGTGGGACTGTCATCAGGCGATCGTTGATACCCTTGGGTGGCGCAGCCAGCTTGTTGATCAGGTTGGATTGGATGGCGAATCCAATCCCGGCCTCACGGCGCTCCTCTTGTTTGTGTCCGATGCAGGGGATTGTGTACTCGGCCTGTGTGTCTGTCAGTTGGTCTCCTACACTACACTACACTACACTACACTACACTACACTACACTACACTACACTACACTACACTACACTACACTACTTTATATTGCATTGCACTTCACTGCACTTTACTGCGCTGCACCGCGCTTCACTGCATTGCGCTTCACTGCACAGCACTACACTACACTGCTTTACACTACACTGCACTACACTACACTGCACTACACTACACTGCTTTACACTACACTACACTACTTTATATTGCATTGCACTACACTGCACTTCACTAAACTGCACCGCGCTTCATTGCATTGCGCTTCACTACACTGCACTACACTACACTGCTTTACACTACACTGCACTACACTACACTGCACTACACCATACTACGCTATACCACGCTACGCTACACTGCTCTACACCACACCACACTACACCAAACACAATACAACACAACACGACACAGCCACAACACAGCAAAATACAACAGCACACAGCACAACACAATTCCACACGGACACAGACACGACATTACACAACATTATACAATTCAATGCAACAGAATACGACGCAATACTTTTTAGAATTTGACCAGAGCTGCGAAACTATTGATCAACGTTATACCGTTTTTCTTGTTTCTGGTTTTTGGTTTTTGGTCTGTTCGCTGTGTACTGCTTTTTACGGGTTTGGAGGGAAAGTGGGATGGGGATGAGGGTAGCAGGGTAGAGGGCGGGGTGAAATGTCAACGCGCGTCGATAGCAAGGTTGATAAAGGTTATTCTGCCGACCGACTTTCACAGTTGGGGTGAAGAGGACAGGGGATTCGGAGGAGGGAAAAGTGGCAGAATTGGCTAAGTTCTCACGTTCTACAAAATCTGTTGTCCAACTGTGACAGTGTTCAAATGCGCAGATAGAGACTTCTGTAAAATTTGTTACAGTGAAAAGCCAGAGGATGAGGGCAGCTTGGAGGCAGGGGATGCGAGGGGGGGGGGGGGGGGGGGGGGGGGGGGGGGGGGGGGCAGGGAGTTGTGGAGGGATGGGAGAAAGGGGGAGGAGCTGAGAAAGGGGGTTCTACTGAGTTGTCAGATGCAGAGTTCGCGCGAGTGTACGTTTACACACAGTCCACGCATGTGCACACACGAGCGCCCGTTTGCATATACACATATGTACACATACAAACTCACGCGCGCGTGCGCGCGCGCTCACGCACGCACTCACGCACGCACTCACGCACGCACACACACACACACACACACACACACACTACTACACACGCACGCGCGCGCGCGCAACGCACACCCGCACGCACGCAACAGCGTGTTTTCTTTCAAACGTACACACACACACACACACACACACACACACACACACACACACACACACACACACACACACACACACACTATATGTGAGCACACATGACATTTGCGAACATTCATTACACGCACACAGACATACAGACATGCACAGAGGTACGTGCTCATGCACATTCACACAGTCGCACAGATACACAGACACACATATACACACACACGCGCGCGCGCGCGCGCGCGCGCGCACGCACGCACGCACCACACAACACACACACACACACACACTTCTTCATACAGAGAAACCGCAGTGAGTCCCACCACAGTCTAAAATTTTATTCACTTTCTCCCGGTTACATCGCGTCTGTAAAATGCAATTTACACCATCAACAACGTACCCCCGGGGAGCAGACGACACGGACGCCAACAGTGCCTAGACTTAAAGACGTCTAATTATTCACTCGTCTCGTAATATCATCATTGAATTATTCACTGCCGGAAAGTTACTCCTTAATGTGCCTGACTTGGATGTTCACATTTCACTGTCATGTTCATGCAGAGAGGGGATAACTACATATTCATCAAACACCCCTTCCATCACCCATTGATGGAATGATACGTGCTAACTAATAATTATTCACAGTCAAAGAGCAACTGTTTCTGAACATGAATTCAAAAGTCATCTTTCCTGATCGCATGCTTTCTTCACTGTAGCAATATTTCTACTTCGAAGTTCCGAGAGGATAAGTCATCATTGCTGATCTCTCGCTTTCTTCACTGTAGCAATATTTCTTCTTCGAAGTTTGCGAGGATATTGCTGTAGTGGCTGTGTAGAATGGCTCGTTCATGGAATGTTTCAGGAAGGAAAACTACAGAGGAGTCATTTTCTTACACGTCATACCTGTTATGACTTACTTGACTTATGCCTCTTGATTCCTTGAGGAACACAGGGCCGCGACGACACCCCTCCAACGCACGCGATTCTGGCAGGTCCTCCTTAGCTCGGCCCACGTCATTCCGGCGGCCTTCACCTCAGCGTCGACACTCCTGCGCCAAGTCTGCTTTGGTCGACCCACTTTCCGCTTTCCTTGTGGATTCCAATCCAGAGCCTGCCTGGTTACGTTGGATACAGGCTTCCGTAGCGTGTGGCCGATCCATCCCCATTTCCGTTCCTTTATCTCAGTTTCAATTGGGACTTGTCTCGTCCTGTCCCACAGTTGTTCGTTGGAGATGACTTCCGGCCACCTGATGTTGAGGATGCTTCTGAGACATCTGTTGATGAATGTCTGTAGCTTGTTGGTGTTGGTCTTGGTTACCCGCCATGTTTCTGAACCATATAGAAGAACAGAATTCACGTTTGTGTTGAAAATCCGAATCTTGTTGCAGAGTGAGAGGGCTGTTGATCTCAAGATCTGGCGCAGGGTGTTGAAAGCGTGTCTTGCTTTGTTGATTCGGCATTTGATGTCTTCATCTGTCCCCCTATCATTACTGACTACACTGCCCAGGTAAACAAACTTGTCAACTTCCTTGATGTCTTCTTGGTGAAGTCGCACTGGATCTTGCTGTTTGTTGTTCACCCTGTTATAACATAATTCATTTATGTAACTGATTATCTCAAATGATTAAAAGGTCTGTTCACTAAACATTTTTTAACGTGAAAAGACGTTAAAACAACAACACAACGCCGAGCAGGTACTTGTGTACGTTCGTGCGTGCATAGCTGAATGTACGGATGCATACGTATGTAAGTATATGTATGTATGAACGTGACATGCTAGTATTCATATAGTATTGTATTGTGTTGTATGATGTAGTGTAATATTGAATGGTGTTGTATTGCATGTCACTGTGTTGTATCACATTGTACAGTATTGCCCTGAATGGTATTGCAATGTATGGGTTGTATGGTTCTGTGTTGTGTTGTATTTATTGAATGATGTCATGTTGTATTTTGATTGTGTTGTGCTTATTTTTGGGTATTGTGTTGTATTGTAGTGCATTGTGTATTGTGTTGTTTTGCATGGTGGGGAGGAGAGAGAGAGAGAGAGAGAGAGAGAGAGAGAGAGAGAACACACAGATGTAAAAGACAGACTTCTCTCTACTCTTCTCTTCTCTCTCTCTCTCTCCACCCCCCCCCCCCCTTCTCTCTCTCTCTCAGTACCGCACATGCAGTTAAAGCATGTAGGAGAGCTAGATTTTGTGCAGAGGTGAAAAGAGCTAGCAGTAAACAAACAAAGAAACAAACAAAAACCAAGACCTAAAAAAGAAATAAAGTAAAAAAAAAAAAAAGGCCTGGTCTAAGTCTTGATGACGCTGACTTGCTTCTCACAGTCCTCCCAGTGAATACAGACCATTCCTCCCCTCTTGTTTCCCCTGAAAACTTGGCTGTCACACGACACTGCAGATGAAACGCCTGTTTCAAAGAAACACACCTAGTACAGAGCAGAGATCATTTAGACAGACGAAAACCACAGGAAACCCCGTGCTGCACGCTTAGTTCAGCACGAAACGTTGTTTCACGACTCCTTTGAGACGTTACCCTACAGCTTAAGTCACACGTGAGCCGGAAACGGCAATTTGTCACAAAATTACCGTGCAACACGGTGTTTCATTTGATACCCGTCTGTCTGCCTGTTTGAAATAGTGCTGTAAATTGCGAGGGTTTCTTTGAAGTGGCTATTTCACTTGGAGTCAGTGTCGTGTGACGTAAGTCTTAGAGATGTTGAGGATTCCGAGCGAAGAGGAGAATGGTTGTGATTTGGTCCAGCGTATCTTTGTCTTTTAGTTGATTGCGTGTGAATAAGTTGTATGGGGCAAACTGTGTTGAAGGTGTTTTTCTTTTCTCTGGGTGTGGAAGGTCACATATGACCAAATGTATGCAAACAAATGCCCGCATTTCAACGTTTTTTCAAGCATACTTGAGTGGCTTGCTATATATATAACAAATGCACATGTAGGTGTCTCACACACACAACAAATGCACATGTAGGTGCCTCACACACACACACACACACACACAACCACACACACACACACCACACACACACACACACACACACATTCAATATTTAGACGAGAGAGAGAGAGAGAGAGAGAGAGAGAGAGAGAGAGAGAGAGAGAGAGAAGAGAGAGAGAGAGAGAGCTTTTTTTCTCTCTCAATACCGCATGTGGACTTCAGTCATGCAGGAGACCTAGATTTTATAATTTTATATAGAAGACAGAAGAGTGAGAACAAAACACAAACAAACTAAAAACAAAAAAAAAAAAAAAAAAAAAGGAAAAAGAAGATACAGGACTGGTCTGAGTGTTGATTATGTTGACTTGCTGCTCATGGTCCTCCCAATGAATTTTTGAACACCCCCCCCCCCCCCCCAACTTTCCACTGAAAACTTGGCTCTCTGATGTGGGCCTAAGGCTTACGTCACACAACACTGCAGATAAAACGTCCGTTTCAAAGAAGCCCACCCAGTGTAAAGCAGAGGGCATTCAGACAGACGGAAACTACAGGGAACCCCATGCTGCACGCTTTGTCTGGCACGAAATGTTGTTTCACGACTCCCGTGAGACATTGCCCTTAGGCTTAAATCACAGGTGAGCCCAAACGGCAATTTGTCACGAAATTACCGTGCAACACGGTGTTTCATTTGGTTCCGGTCTGTCTGCCTTTTTTAAATAGTGCTGTAAATTGTGAGGGCTTCTTTGAAGTGGCTATTTCACCTGGAGTCAGTGTCGTGTGACGTAAGTCTTAGAGATGTTGAGGATTTGGAGTGAAAAGGGGGATGTATGCACGACTATGGTGCAGAGAAGTAACTTTTCCATTTGGATTCCCTCTTGTTCAGATAGGAGTATCTGTGTAAGTGTTCCACTTTGATCCTCACTTGTTGAGGGAGGAGAACCTGTGTAAGCGTTTTGTCTTGGACCCTCTCTTGCTGAGAGAAGGAGACCAGGATGTCCCCCTCGGACTTGAGTTTTTGAAAGAAATCAGTGTAAGAAGATTTGATTTTTACTTGAATGTGACACTCTTTTTTTGTGTGTGTGTGTTTTCTCTGGTGTGAAGAAATGACTGGTATTGAGTATTAACTTTGTGTTTTAATTCTCTCACCTCGTTCTGTTTTTGTGTGTGTTGTTGTTGTTATAGTGTTTCAACCCTGAAATGGCTTTTGTGGTTGGCAGGGTTTAAAGCAACATGATTTGATTCAATTTGAGAAAAGAGAACCAATGAAAAAATTTGGGCAGCTGTTTGAATACTGGGGAAAGTGTGCTGCCAAATACTGGACAGTGAAAAAAAAAAAAAGAACTTTTTGTGAAGATCAAGTAGAGCCGTATTTTTCGTAATCACCTTTTAAGTATTTGTGTGTGTAAACAAACATATATCATGAAGTTACAGCTGAGCTCTATTTTAAGAGACTGCTCTATCAAGTCTGTAATGGCAAGGTTCTGCTTGCTGACAGTTGAAAAAGGCTGCAGCGAACTCTCCCCGAATGAATGGAAGAAGTTCCCTCCAATTTTGTTAACAAATCTCATCCAATGCCTTTTGAATTTTTGAGTGACTGCTGTCATTGTACGGGACTGCTGGTGCCAACAGAAGTGTACATGTCGAAGGGATTTCCGACAAGCACAGCCTTTGTATATTCATGATCATGATACAGTGATAAGGTAAACAGTAAGCCCCTTTACAAGAGAAAATAGAACTGTTAGGTTTATTCCGCTGAAAGTATTCCCCATTCTATTATACACGTAGTAGATTGAGTCGAATTCGTCTTTTGTGAGTTCTTGGAAAACACAGATGGACTGGGTTTCTTGGGGGGCTAAATGAGATCTACATGCCCGTAATTGTGTTTGAATGTAGTGGCGTGGGTGTGTCTGTTGTGAATGAATTTGCAAAGTACATTAAATATTTTCATAGAGCAATTTATCTAAGTATTTTTGTATGCTGCCAAACTATCTAATGCGTGTCCTTGCATGAATGAGAGGGAGCTTACTTTAAATTCGTGTCTTGGAGTTTCCCTTTAATTTCAAGCACCAAGACATTCTACCCATGACAAATTGCGTATATGTATGCATGTATGTATATCATTCATTTTAATTTCTGTGATAGATTACCTGTTGCATTCTCGACGACCTTGCACTACTGTAGATTTTACAAATTATGTATTGAATTTATTGATGTAAATGTATGTATATGTTTCTTTGAATGCATGTATGCACGTGCGTGTAATGTATGTATGGACGTTTGTGTATGTGAATGTCATACTCATAATTATAACCCACATCGTGATTCATAATCATGATAACAACAGAAATAGATATGACGATGATACATACATACCTGAAGACCGTTCTAGCGTATGAAATGTAAACGGTCTGCATGCGCGTATGCATATCATCATATTATTTATCGCTTTAATTATTTTGACTGCTAATGGTGATGAATATTTTTCAGACTATTATTGATATTTTCAGTACAGTAGTCTTCGTCATAACTCTGGATTTATTGACTTAGTTTTAAATGCATATAACCATGACGTTACTTTCTCTTTTGGAATGTGTGTATGGCCAAGAGGGAGAAAGACATAGTAGTAACATAGAGACATTATAATTTTAATTCAGTCCAGCTGTGTGTGACTGGTGGAAACATGACAATGCTAATTGTATATTTTCTTTTCTTTTACACACTTACACAGCGGAAAACATTTTCCATTTATGTATTGTATTTGCGGTGCGTGAATAAATCGTCTTATATATAATGAATATTGGTATACAGGACGCGAGCTTGTGTATGTGTGTGTGTGTGTGTGTGTGTGTGTGTGTGTGTGTGTGTGTGTGAGTGTGTGAGTGTGGCGTGCGTGCGTGCGTGCGTGCGTGCATTCGTGCGTGCGTGCATGCGTGCGTGCGTGCGTGCGTGCGAGTGTGTTTATGCGCGCGCGCGTGTTATGTGTGATGTGTGCATGGGCATGTGAGTATGTAGCCACGTGCGCGTGCGGTATGTGGGTATGTGTGTACTTGTGTGTGTACGAATGTGCGTGTGTGTGTGTGTGTGTGTTTGTGTGTGTGTGTGTGTGTGTGTGTGTGTGTGTGTGTGTGTGTGTGTGCGCGCGCGCGCGCGTGTGTGTGTGTTGTATATTTATAAATGGAAGTGCAGTCTGAATATTTTGCCAGTTTTAGAGGTGTTCGTCAAGGTGAAAATCTTTCACCTTTGCTATTTTCTTTGTATTTGAATGATCTTGAACTATATCTCACAGATCGTAACTGTGCTTTCTTAAATATTGATTTAAATCTTCCTGACTCGGGTTTATTAAGTTACATTGGTTTACTTTTACTTTTGTATGCTGATGATATTGTTATTATTGCAGATTGTTTTTGCGGTTTACAGCATGCTCTTGATATATTAAGCGAGTATTGTGGTACATTGAAGCTTAATGTTATGTAGCAAAAACAAAGGGTGTAGTCTTTAATGGACGCACTAATCCTAGAAAAAAACTAAAATTCAGAAACCAGTGTATAGAAATAGTACACACTTTCAAATATTTAGGTATAATCTTTAGCAGAACAGGAAATTTTATAAATGTAAGAAGTATTTGTATGACCAAGCGCAATGTGCAATGTTTTCTTTATTAAAGATGGCAAGATTTCAAAATCTGCCTATAAACATTGTACTGGACTTATACCAGTCAATGGTACTGCCTGTGCTTTTATGGTGTGAAATTTGGGGATATAGTGATTTAAAGCTAATGGAAAAATTTCAGCTTAAATTCTTTAAGCATCTTTTTCATTTAAATCGTTCTACCAAAAAAGAATTGATATATGGAGAACTAGGAATGTATCCTGTTTCAGTTCAAGTACATGCACGAATGATAAAATTTTGGTCATCCTTACTTTCTCCACAAACAAACAAATATTCATCTAGATTGTATCAGGTATTATATGGTTTATACAGAAATCAGAGTTTTACATATAGATGGTTGATGTGTATACGGGATGTCCTAATAGAAACAGGATTCGACTGTGTGTGGGAGACCCAAAAGTTTTCGTCTGTTCACAGTCTCTGTAGAAATGTTCGTAATTCATTAGAAGACATTTATATACGTGCATGGAATGATGCTTTAGAATCTAGTAATAAGTGTTTATTTTTACAGAAATTTTAAAACAGAGTTTCGCCGTGAAAAATATAGGAAAATGTTACTTGACGTTTATATATACCCACTGATTCGGTTTCGTTGTGGCAATCATAAACTCATAATAGAAATTGGCAGACGATTTGGAATACCTCACGATGAACGATTCTGTCGGGACTGTGACCAGAATGACCTTGGTGATGAATTTCATTTTGTAATGAAATGTAACAAATATAACGACATTAGCAATCAGTTTATACCTAGAAAATTTACATGTACAAAGTCCATATTTAACTATTGTCGTTTGCTTTGTGGTGGTAAGAAAGTGTTGCTAAACTTAGCGAAGTTTTTTAAACTTAGTAAAGTTGTGTAACATTACATTCAGTGCGTTAATTATAGGGAAAATGTTGATGTTTGATTTGTTTCATTTCTATTTGTTTGATTTGTTTCAAGTCCTCCATGCCCCAAAAGGGGTCGCAGGATTAAAATCTTTGAACCTTTATGTGTGTGTGTGTGTGTGTGTGTGTGTGTGTGTGTGTTGTGTGTGTGTGTATGTATGCGTACACGTACAGCATATATGGAGGAGTGTGTGTATGGATGTATTATCATTTGTATATGTATGCATATAACCGTGTGTGTGTGTGTGTGTGTGTGTGTGTGCTGTGCGTGCGTGCGTGCGTGCGTGCGTGCGTCGTGTGTGTGTGTGTGTGTGTGTGTGTGTGTGTGTGTGTGTGTGTACGCGCACGTGCATGTATGGGTGGGCGTGCATTCATGTATGTATCTTGATCGATCGCTTTACAAACCTTTAGCTCATATCAGACATATACAGGTGGCTGCAAGCGGCACACACACACACACACACACACACACACACACACACACACACACACACACACACACACACACACACACACACACACACACACACACACACACACACACACACACACACACACACACACACACACACACACACACACACACACACACACACACACACACACACACACACAAATGAACATTAACAAACTACACACACACACACACACACACACACACACACACACACACACACACACGCACGCACACTCACCACACACACACACACACACACAACACACACACACACACACACACACACATACACACCACCCAATATCACACTGCACTACGCAATCCTACGCTACACTAAACTATACGACACGACACGACACTACACCCACGCGCACAGAGCCCAAACAAAAAGACAGAAGACGCAGTGAGAAACTAGTTATGATTTATTTGTTGTTGTGTTTTTTCCCCCACGTAGATAGTAGTAGATTCGACTGAGAGTGGAGTGAAAACAATGGAACAGTCTAGTAATACAGAGCTGGCTAGATCATGGATGCAACACACACTCGTCTTCTTCAACAAAGAACAGCAGACTGGCAGGAACCCTGGAACAAGCGCAGGGAGAAAATGAAGAAACGAAAGGCATGTGTATTACACGGAGAGAGAGAAGAGAGGAACGAAATGAGAGGAGAGAGAGAGAAGAGAGAGAGATCTTATGGCCTTCGCAAATGTAATTCTTGTGATTTAAATAACTAGTGTGATACAATCATTGGTGGGAGTAGGAGTAAAATCAATCGGGACAAGAAAAAAAAGGTGTGGGAGGGGAGGGGGCAGGGAGAGGGGAGGGGTCAGGAGAAAGTGGAGTGGGGGGGAGGGCAGGGAGTATGGGGAGGGTCATGGGGTAGAGTGGGTTAAAAATGGTAGGGTGGAGAAGGTGAGGGTTGAAGGGCAAACGAGTAGAGGAACCTTGAATTGTTCATATACACACGTATCACTAAATGACATTAAGGGTAGAGTTTACAACGAAAGAAACAAACAAACATACGAACAAAGCAATACAAAATTCACCATTTGTTCACGGTCACTTTTGTTATTCAGCTATTTCACATACATTATAAAGGCAATCATTATTTGTCAACAATCACTCCGTAAACAATGTGTGTGTGTGTGTGTGTGTGTGTGTGTGTGTTGTGTGTGTGTGTGTGTGTGTGGTGTGTGTGTGTGTGTGTGTGTGTGTGTGTGTGTGTGTGTGTGGTGTGTGTGTAAGGGTGAAAAAATAATAATTTTTTTCCCGAGATGGGCGAAAGAGGGAGGTGGTGGGGATACAAGGTATTATTAAAAGGTATGGTTTAATCTAATATATGTATTATTTTAAAGACAAATACGGAGATCAACGGAAAGGCTCTCACATCACAGCGATCAACAAATCTTTTAAAAGGAATCACCGTCGGAATGTTAATCGGGAAAGAAGAACCGTACAACATTGGAATGTTATTACACGCTGATAAAATCATAAAATCATTTCATAACATTAGTAACATGTAATTTAGCGTGGTGAAAGTGTTGTGTCTTGGAATCTCGCCAAAAGGGACATTGAAATTTATGCGCATTTTTATTGAACAACAAAATGAGTGACGCTTACGATTCGTGGCGCGCTGTATTCTTAGCGGTCCACGTGGTCTTTCAATATTTATTTGACTGTTCATTCAGTCTGATCAATCTTTATAAAGATTAGGTCATTCATTTATCTATCTAGTGCCCATATTCATGTTTTTCATCGTCCAGTTCTAATGATATACTTTAGTTGTCTCAATTAAAAACCATGTCCTCTATATAGTTTTGATCGCTCTCTTTTTTTGTTGTTGTTGTATTCTTTCATTCCTTCATTCTTTTCTTCCTTTCTGCATTATTATTTTTTCAAATGGTGTCCTGTTTGTTTTTAGGCATATTGATGAATCTGTCTGTTAAGCTGTTCCTATTTGTAAGTTCACCATTGGCCTCATGCAGATTTTTGTACAAATAATTCATCATGTAATGTGGTTAGTTCCATATGACTGATGCATTGGTTCTTTAGTTTATCAATATTTGTGTGCTTCTTCACAAAGATTGTCGACTCTGAGTTTTACTCATTTCTATACTTTTTGCTTATACACTTATGTTTCTTTTTTGAAGAAGAAGAGAAAAATCCTGAATTTACAGTTCTGGGAATTAATCAAACCTTGAGAATCAACGGTGGAAGGGGGAGGAGTGGGAGGGGGTGGGGGGTGGGAAGGGAGAGAACCTGAAGTGACGCAATGTAAGAGAAGATCCTGCAAATAGCAAAATTCCAGTAGGACAAATTCCCTACATATTCAGGTCAACCAAAGGAATTCAAATGATACGGGAAACATATTTATGAGGGAACGGGAAGGAGGCAGGAAGGGTAGAGGACTAAAAACGTCATCCCCCAAAATCTTAAAAGAATTAAAATGAAAAAGAAGTGCTTAAAAAGCCTTCACCTCCTTACTTTTTCTAGTTAGTTAGTTAGTTAGCTAGTTAGTTAGTCAGTTAGTTGGTGAATTAGTTGACGTTATGTAGCCATCGCCGTTCTGAAAACAAACACAGAAAGACACAAACAAACAAGCAAGAACACGATATATATATATATATATATATAATATATATAAAATAATGTGTGTGTGTGTGTGTGTGTGTGTGTGTGTGTGTGTGTGTGTGTGTGTGTGTGTGTGTGTGAAGCCATGGTCCCCTTCGGCTGTAAAAATGATCACCTAATAGATGTCTTTGCCATTCAATCGATGCCGTTTCAACGAAACAAGTGACGGGGAAGCGGAGGGGGCGAAGAGGGAGATTAGAGTTGGATGGCGAGGAGGGGGGTGGGGGGTGGGGGGGTGGGGGGGGGAGGGGCGGGACGGGCAAGTAGTAAAGAGAGATGCTGGAGAGGGAAGGGGGAGAAGGAAAGGTGGTGGTGTGGAGGTGGCTTGGGAAGAGGGGGTGGGGTGGGGTGTGAGGGTGGGGGCTGCAGCATTTTCATGAACGTGGAATCCCAATTCGGATCCAGTGTGACGTTTGCCTTCGATTTCTGATTTTTGTTGTTGTTGGTGTTAATCTTTGTAAAGAATGGCAAACAAGACAAAATGAAATGATCATGACAGGAAAGAAACATAAAGCAGCAAATGATCAATCTGGGTATTTATCACCATGCCGTTCAGGCGTTATCAACCCTACACTCATCTTACTTCTAATAACAATAGGACAGCAAGCCAAACAAAGCGAGTTCTCGGTGTACTCAAATAAAAACAAACGCGAGCAGTCTTAGAACTGGATATACTGGTTAGCAAAAAAAAAAACAACAACCCCCCCCCCCCCCAAAAAAAAAAAAACAACAAAAAAAAACACAGATTAAAAAAAGAGATAAAACTTTAAACGCTTCAAACCTAATGATATTTCTTACAACAAAACAAAAAAGACAAAAAATGAAGAGAAGGGAAGGAAAATAAAATGTACGCGCGTAAGTATTGTCTTCAAATGCCCAAGGAAAAAAAAATGAAACAGCTCTTAAATCATGTGTTATGCGACATATACTGGGTCAGCGAAAACATCACCACCACCAACAACAACGACAACAACAACAGCAAAGCCTCATTTCGGTATCTGAGCATTGTTTTGTCTGCCTTCCTGATTGACATCAACATCCTGTTGATGTGCTCTCTTGGGGGAATATATATATATATATATATATATATATATATATATATATTTTATAAAAGAGAGAGAGAGAGAGAGAGAGAGAGAGAGAGAGAGAGAGAGAGAGAGAGAGTGAGAGTTGTGTATGTCATACAATCCCAAAAGTCAACAAATCAAAATCACGAGTACGTCCAAGTCAGTCAGAGGCCAGAAAAGAGCAATAATACTAATGATAATAACAATAATAAAAAAAAAGAAAACCAAAAAAAGCCTAAGGCTGCTCAACATGCGTCCGAAGCAGGTGACTGAATCTAGCCAACAAATATAGTGTTGGAAGCACCACTAGTCCCATGACAAAAAGAAACTGCATGAGAGTATAGTAAACATTAAATCCTACCAACATCACAGAAAAGAGAGAGGGAAAAAGAGGAGGTGAAGAGGGGAAGGGAGAGGGGAGGGAAGGGGGAAAGGGCAGCAAGGATTGAGAAGGCTGAGTCTGAAACAGGAAGGGGGTAGAAGGATAAAAGAGGAGGGGGGGGGGAGGACGAAAAAACCGGGGAGATGGGGGAGGACAGGGGAAAAAAAAAAAAAGAAAAGAAAAGAAAAGAAAACAAACAAACAAGCACGAAAACAAAAATCGACTCACATCGACAGCAATGACAAGAACGATGAATGCAACGCGGATGTTTCTCACACAGTGACGTCAAACACGATCCAACTTTACAGTGGTTATAGCTGTATTCTCGGGCTTAATAAGAGATAAGTCTTTGGCGGGTTTAAAAAGAAAAAAAGAAAAAGAAAAAAAAAGGAGAAGAAGAAAATAAGCCAACAACTGAAAAGAAAAATAAAGTTGTTCTTGGAAAGAGAGAAAGAGAGAAAAAGAGAGAAAAACAGGCAGAGACATTTTTTCTTTTTTTTTTTTCTTTCTCCGTTTTATATACGTGAGTAAAGAGAGGTGGTGGAAAAGGGTGGAAAGGGTTTGTTTTTTTAGGGGGGGGGGAGGGAGGGGATGGGGGGGGGATAGAAGAAGGGAAGGGCTTTGAAAAATAAAGTTCAGTAGCTTTAAAGTGAATAAGTCCTGACAGAAGTGGGTCTCAAAAAAGGTGAGATTGCAACACAGCACAGCACAGCACACAGCACGGCACGGCACGGACGGTACGGTACGGTACGGCACGGTACGGCACGGTACGGGACAAGTACGGCACAGGGACAACACGGCAGAAAACAAAAAAAAACAAGCAGAGCACACAAGTCATCACAGCATCACAGCAAAGAGAGAGAAAGAGGTGCGCAGCGGCAGGCACCGTCACAACACGGTGGCAGATCAGGTACTTAGTAGATCAGAGGCCAGGTGAAGATGATGATGACGACGACGACGACGACGATGACGACGACGACGACGAGATGATGATGATGATGATGATGATGATGATGATGATGACGTTGATGACGACGACGATGATGATGATGATGATGATGATGACGATGATGATGATGTTGATCATAATGATCATGACGATGACGACGACGACGATGATGATGATGATGATGATGATGATACGATAACAAAGATGACGATGAATCAGGATCAGACTGGTGAAACCCCAGTCTTGGACCGGGACCCCCCCAAACATTCACGCTGACACGCTAAACCCAAAGTAAAGTATAAAAAAAAAAAAAAAAAAAGGAAAAGAAAGAAAAGAAAATGATGAAGAAGAAACAAGGTTCATGGTCGGCAGAGTTGGCAGGGAAAGGAAAGGGGTGTGGGTGGGTTGGGGGGTTGGCGGGGGGGGGGGGGGGAGGGGCGGAGAAGTGAATGGGTGTTTGGTGGAGGCTGGGAGAGGGTGGAGATAGGCCAGGTCGAGAGGATACGGGAAGGGGTGGAGGGCGAGGTGGGTGGGGTGGAAGTGGGGGGGTGGTGGTGTGGGGGGGGGGGGGGTCCAAGAAGAAAGCGATTCAATTCAGCAGGTTTCTGCCTTTAAAAAGAGAAGGATAAAGAGAAGAAGAAAGAAGAAGAAGAAGAAGAAGAAAGAATGTTCTGATCATAAGAAGCTATAAATAAATCAAATGAACTTTTTTTTTCTCGTGAAACAGAAAGAGAATGATAATAATAATAATAATAATAACACTGATAGAAATAGACGAAGCAGGTGGTAAATTATTGGGAATTTCTTATGCACAACATAACACCTAAACTGAAGCATAAGATTTTCTAAAACTTTATTTTTTAATTTTCTTTCACAGATGTTAGACCCCACCTTTAAGAAAAACATCGGTTTTCCTGTCCTTCGTAACACATGCTGCTCTGATAATTATCATCTTACTAATAATCATTATTATCACTATGATTTTTTTTTTTTTTACTATTACTATCATCATTATTGTTTTCATTATAATTATCATTATCATAACATCGTCATTGCTATATTCATTGTGAGTGCACTAGGGGAAGGAGAATGGAGAGGAGAGAGAAGTTGGGGGTGGGTCGTGAGTGCGGGCGGTAGGGTGGGGAGATCATGTATTTCTGGCAATCTCTCCAGCAATTTATGACATTTACTTTGATTCCTCTGTTTTGTGTGTGTGTGTTGTGTGTGTTGTGTGTGTGTGTGTGTGGTGCGTGCGTGCGTGCGTGCGTGCGTGTGTGGTGTGTGTGTGTGTGTGTGTGTGTGTGTGTGTGTGTGTGTGTGTGTGTGTGTGTGCGCGCACGTGTGTTTGTGTGTGTGTGTGTGTGTGTGTGTGTGTGTGTGTGTGTTGTGTGTGTGTGTGTGTGTGTGTGTGTGTGCGATTTTAATACAGATTAAATATAAAGCTCATACAGTATTTTCATTTACAGTCTGTCGAAACAAGAATATAAGTCAGTGAAAACAAAGGTAACATAACGTCAATACCTGGCAGAATATCCGAGAGATAAAAATGGCAAGAAAATGACCTAAAAAAAAACAAAATGGCCTCAGAAATGGGAAGGAAACCTCTTTATTTATCTGTTCATTTATCTAGGGGTGCGGGTGGGGAGGGGGGGGGAGGGCGGGGGGGGGGATGGGAAGGGCGCAGAGGAAAGCGGGACGGGGTAGAGGAGGGATGGGGAGAAAGGGGCTAGGGGCTAGGGAGAGGGCGGGCAAGGGAAGAAACATCAGACCAAAAATTCATGAAGAGACAATCGGTAAATTGACCAGTAACGTAAAGTAACGAATGGTATACGAGTTATTCTGTCTGCTTTTCCTGCATGTAAAACGTTGTTTTGTACTGCTTGTTCCAAAGCAACAATCTTGCCGAACAAGATCCATGTAAAAAAAAAAAAATCTCAAAATAGTGATCGAAAGCGTGTTTCTGACACATCTTAACACAGACACTGGACTGAAAACACAGTGAACTTAAATTGAAGAAAATTTCCCCCTTTTTTTAATTACTTGAAAATTTGGTTTGTGTCGCACAGAACAAATTTTCTAACAACTTAATCCCCCCAAACTTAAAAACAAACAAACAAACAAAAAAAAAACAAGAATAAAACTCGAGGGCTATAATCATTGAAAAATAAATCAGCATCCCCCCCACTCCACTCTCCTCTTTTCCAAAAAATTCATATTGACTGATTGTGTGTCTGTAAATATATCACATTATTTTCGAGATATTCACATTGTTTTAGAGATATTCATATTATTTTCGATCATGCATACAAACTCTGAGAAGAAAAGGAAAGAGAAGAAAACAAAGGACAAAAAAAAGAGAAAAAAGGAAAAGAAAAAACCAGCAAAAACAAACAAACAAACAAACACACGAACAAATCCAAAAAATGTCATCGATGTTAGGACAGAAGAGCCGTGGACACAACTAGAAACACCTGACTATACATACAAGTCAATCTACAGGAAGGAATCCACAGAAAGTTTCTCCAAGTCAAACACAACGCAGAGGAAGCTGACAAGTTGCTTGTTTCTTGGCTTTTTTTTTCTTTTGTTTTTCTTCATGTTTTTAAAAGTATCATTATAGTTTATAACGCACATGCACTCGCTCAATGCGATATTTCTTTCCCCTGTTGTTGTTTCTTTTTTTTCTTTTTGATTCTCTGTTCCGTAGTACTTAACCTGTCTCTCTCTTTCTCTCTCTCTCTCTCACTCTCATTTTCCCTTTATGATTGCTATGGGTTTTTTTTTTAAACTCTCTGAATAACTGGTTTTGTTCCTCTTGTTGCTTCTCAGCCTCCAAACCAATCGGCTGGTGCCACTTAGAATGGCAGGAACCTGGCGATGTGGGGGTGGTAGTGGTGGTGGTGGTGGAGGTGATGGCGGAGGCGCGCGCCTTTTAGACGTGGAACCCGCTCTCCAGGAGGGTCTCCAGGAGGTATTTGACTTCCGGCCAGGAGCGTTCCGGCATGCCCAGACCCAGCAGAGGGCGTTCGTCGCCTTCTACTGCGGCGATGAAGGCTTGTCGGATGTTCTTGACGTTGGTCTCGGTCAGGCCCAGGTGGTGCTGCAGGCTCTCAATGTTGTCGGCCACTGTCAAGGACATACGGAAATAAGGGACGTAAATCAGTGTGTTTGTTTGCCAGGGTTTGTCGCCCTTGCACATGCACGCACGATTGCGCGCGCGCGCGCGCGCCACACACACACACACACACACAACACACACACACACACACACACAAAACACAACTCAACACAACACACACACACACACACACACACACACACACACACACACACACACACACACACACACACACACACACGCAGTCAGTCGTCACACACTCACACATGGGGTTAGAGGTAGAACAGCATATGTGATCCATTACATGTTGTAACGCAGAGAGAGAGAGAGAGAGAGAGAGAGAGAGAGAGAGAGAGAGAGAGAGAGAGAGAGAGAGAGAGAGAGAAGGACGCGTACATTAATCTTTTAAGTATACCCTCGTTTCGCTTAATTAAGCAAACGCGGTCTGTT
Organism: Conus canariensis; assembly: GCA_033310375.1. Taxonomy (NCBI): domain Eukaryota; kingdom Metazoa; phylum Mollusca; class Gastropoda; order Neogastropoda; family Conidae; genus Conus; species Conus canariensis. Next base: position 70,180,672 of record CM065717.1, read on the forward strand.
ACTTCAAGCCCTTCCCTACATCATTATTTTTCCTGATGTTTCCTCTGTTTTTGGTAATGTTCTCTTCAGCTCTTGTATCAGACGGCACCATATTATTTGGTCGAACTCTCGTATCAAAATAGTTAACAACAACAGCAAAAAAAAGTCAGTAAGTCTGTGAGTGCGTATTGCACAACTATGATGCAAAGCATCTTAACATGTTGACTATGCAAGTTTTTAGGTAGCGAAAGCAACGAATGCGTAGACGAACGACCATTCTGGCAGTGTCGGGAGGAGGGACAGACGGGCCGACGAGGGTGGAGGTAGAAAGGGAAGGAGAACAGTGGGGGAAGATGAGGAAAAGGGAAGGGTGGGGGTGGGGATGGGGGACAATTCACCCCAAACAACAACAAAGTTCAGGCGAAAGGTCACACGCGGCATCACGCGACATGAATGACAGATCTTGCATCATCAAAGTTGCCGCTAAAGGGAAGAACGGGAAAAAGGGGATGGTGGTAGTGGTTGTGGTGGTGGTGGCGGCGGTGGAGTGGGGGTGGGGGTGGGTGGGAGTGGGGTGGAACCGATTCCGGACTAATAGTTGACTGACGTCTTAGGTTTCTTGGCAAAACAACGCCAGAGTGACGATTTCATCATGCTTTTCTGTGTCTTCTCTCTCTCTCTCTCTCTCTCTCTCTCTCTCTCTCTCTCTCCTTCTCTCTCTCTCTCTCTTCTCTCTCTCCTCTCTCTCATCCGACCGTCTCCTGATTCTGCAGCTGCTTCCGCCTTCTATCTGGCCCCCAGTTTGGTTGTACTTGCCAGAACTCCAACAGAAGAGTCGCACCATGCCAGCGTTCATTGCCCTCAGTCGAAGACTTTCTTCATCCTGTCTGACAAGTTTGCTGCCTTGTATTCTTTTTCTTTTCTTTTTCTTGTTTGTTGTTGTCTTTGGTTTGTTGTGATCCCCCTTTCCCCCCGCACCAAGGGCTGGAACAAACCTGTACTGGGGAGCTATTTGCATGAAGTTAAGTTCCCCGACATTTTGGATTGCTCCCGTAAAAGCTTAGTGTTTTTTTTTTTTTTGCTTGTTTTTCGTTGTTTTTTAGCTTAAGGTGTTGCCAATCAGGCGCAATAAAGTAAGGTGAGAAGTTAATTTAAGACTGTCACTCGTTGGCTAATACTGGATACCGCACCTTTCTTCTCTTCTTTCTATTTTTCTCTCTTTTCTCTCTAACAATCCGCTCTCTCTCTATCTGACTCTTCTCCTCTATCTCTCTCTCTCTCTCTCTCTCTCTCTCTCTCTCTCTCTCTCCCCTTCTCTCTCTCTCTCTCTCTCTCTCTCTCTCTCTTACTACTTCTCTCCTCTCTTCTCTTCTTTCCATTCATCCTATCTACTCTTCTTGTTAATTGTCTATCTGGTATAGACGGGGATGGATGAGAGCTGTCGGGGTTGGGAGGTAGGGGTGAGGCAGTTGACACGGAAAGAAAAATGCCAGTAAAGTTCCCCCCCCCCCCCCCTTACTTTTCAAGGTTATGTTTTGTTTTTTTTTTTTTTTTTTGCTCCCTATGGCAGTGACTAACATGTTGTTGCTTACTATGTTTCCACGTGTTCTGCGTAATGCTAACAATAAAGTTTCTTGTCGGCTCGACTCAAATGTGTTGTTTCATATTTTTTTACCTTTCTCTTCGGATGTATCAATTGCACCTTCACTTTGTTTATCTTCTTTTTCCAGTCTGTTTTTGAAACTACTTCATCATCATCATCTTCTTTTCTCTGCTCCTCTCTCTCTTCTATCTTTCTCATCTCTTAATGAATTGATGAACTACGGATCTTGATTCATGTATCTTGTAAATTACAATCAACTAGTTCGCATATTCGATGTAACAAAATTAATTGTTTCTTCGTTCATATCTTTTAGGAGTTTGGTTTCAAAGGACTGAATAGTATCGTCACGAGTAAAAGCCATGCCCCCCCCTATCCCCACCCTCTCCACTTTCATATCATACCTATTTCGACAGCCAGGCAGAAATAGCAAATTTCAGTAAACCTTCTGCCTCCGACTCCGAAACTGTCTGTCTGTCTGTCTGTTTGTCTGTCTGTCTGTCGTCTGTCTGTCTCTCTTTCTCACACACACACACACACACACACCACACACAAACACAACACCACACACACACACACACACACACACACACTGTCTGCTTGTCTGACTATCTATCTGATTATCTGCCTGCCTGCCTGCCTATCCGTCTGTCTGTCTGTCTCTCTCTCTCTCGTTTAATGTTCCTACGTTTCTTCGCTCGTAAGTGATATTTTGCTTTTCGCAAGTGACAGTACTGTATGCTTAAACGTTGCTGTGTGTGATATGAGGTTTTCTACTGCTGTGGTGAAGACAAACATGAAGCGGTGTTCAGTGCTGAAGCAACGTTTTATACATCGTAAACACTGTTAGCATTGCAGATCAACTCCAAAGACTGCCAAAAGGTGATACTTATTTCTTTTATTATCAAGTTGTTATACATTGTAAGCGCATAGACACGCCCATGTGTGTGTGTGTGTGTGTGTGTGTGTGTGTGTGTGTGTGTGTGTGTGTGTGTGTGTGTGTGTGTGTGTGTTGTGTGTGTGTGTGTGTGTGTGTGTGTGTGTGTGTGTGTGTGTGTGTGTGTGTGTGTGTGTGTGTGTGTGAATGTTAGTGTGTGTTAGTGTGTGTTAGTGTGTTAGTGTGTTAGTGTTAGTGTGTGTGTGGTGTGTGTGTGTGTGTGTGTGTGTGTGTGTGGTGTGCGCGCGCGCGCATGCGCGTGTATGCATGCATGTGTGTGTGCGTGCGTGCATGCATGCGTGCGCGCGCGTGTGTGTGTGTGTGCGTGTGTGCGTGCGCCCGTGTGCGTTTTCCCGAGTGTGTCTCCTGAAATCATCATCATCATCATCATCATCATCATCATCATCATCATCATCATCATCATCTCTCGCAAGCAATCATGAGACTGCCTGCACACACGAGCCCCTTGACTCCCACTCCTGTCCCCCACACCCAGCCTCTTCCCGTACATCGCCACCTCGGCCCCCCCCCTCCCCCCTTACCCCCTGCTCCTCCCCCCAGCCCCCTTCGGCCTTCTTCCTCCTACCCGCCCCTCACACACACACCATCCATCCCACTACTCCACCACCCTCCCCCCCCTCCCCCAACTGCACATGAACCGAATGTATACTTTTTTGTTGTTGATAACATCACGCAGGGAAGATAATTATTATGTTTGACGTAACGATCCGAGAATTGACCTTTCGACACAAGACTTCGGCCGGCAGTGGACGGATGGGTGGGCCCAAACCACGGAGACCTACCTATATGCATGCTTGCTGCAGATACTGCATCGCCGGCTGGGTGGCTGGCACCCGGTTCCATCATCACATAGCGTGTCAGGCCGCCATTTTCTCCAGACTGGGACTCTGGCAGATTAATCACGCGAATATTCCTCCTCCGCGGACCGGTGCGCCCGCCGTGAACAAACCCTCAGCCGCTCCCACCCACCCCGCCCCCACGCCCACCCCACTCTCCTTTCCCCGTAATCATTCACCCACCCGCCTACCCACCCACTCCTTCCGCCTACCTCCCTTTGCCGTCTCTCCCGCCGTGTCCTGTCCTGACCTTCGGCCGCCTCTACTCCTAAAAAAAAAATCTAAGGCGTCAGAGATGGGATCAGGGGCAGATTTGTCATCATGGGAAGATGAAGTAATTAAAAAAAAAAAAAGAGAATGAAAATGTGTTAGAGCCACAACCATGCATCTCTATCAATAAATTACTTCAGAGATAGATGAATAAGATAGACATCGATGATAAATCCAGATATCTATATGTTAATGTACCTATGTGTCTGTGCATCTTATTATGCATCCACATGATTGTCTCTCTGTCGATATGTGTTCTCCTCGATATTTTTATCCTGTGAACCAGCTAAACAGCAGGGGAAAGGAGCTTGTTTTTATTTCTTTTTTTTTTTTTTTTTTTACAAGAAGATCTTACAAACCAAGTAGAAATGGTTTAAAAACAAGATGAACAACAGACTGTTTAGGTAAACCTTAGGTCCAGCTTAGGGTCCACCTATTCGTTGGAGGACAAACTCCAGGTAGGCCCGAGGACTGCATTTAATGCGAGCGTTTGCGTGGTGTATGCGGGGCGTGCGTGCGGATCTTGTTTGTATTTTATTTGCTTTTAAAGAAGATGTTACAAACGAAGCAGAAAGTGGTTAAAAACAAGAGAACAATAAACTGTTTAGGGTAAACCCTAGGGTCCATGCCTTCGTCGGAGGACAAACTCCAGCTAGGCCAGAGGACTGCATTTGCGTAGGGCGTGGTGTGTGTGGTGGTTGTTGTGTGTGTGTGTGTGAGTGTGTGTGTGTGTGTGTGTGTGTTGTGTGTGGGTGGCGCGCGCGTGCGTGCGTGTGTATGTATGTGTGTGTTGTGTGTGTGTGTGTGTGTGTGTGTGTGTGTGTGTGTGTGTTGTGTGTGTGTATGTGTGTGTGTGTGCGCGCGCGCGCGCGCGCGCGCGTGTGTGTGTGTGTCTTGCGCGTGTGTGCGCGCGTGCGCG
>CM065717.1:70197733-70202733 GCA_033310375.1 Conus canariensis
ATTATATATATGCTAATCATAATCACGTATTGCTTTGTCTAAAACTCTTTGATGCGTACCTCAAAGCGATTGCTCAATAAAGGTGAAACATATGAAGTATGGATAAAGCTGCAATGTATGTTAAAAATCGATCCTTCGCTCTGGAAAAAAAAACACCCAACAAATAGGCGTCAGCATCAGAATTCTTAATGATGTTGTTTATTGAGAAACGAAAGTAGTGACTTACTCACATAAACTGTTTATCTGTTACGTTATGTATTGTGAAATATTTTGCATGTAAATGGAAACAGACAACAGCTTAAGCCATATGAAATATTGTCGGATTTCGAAGTATGTGGGAAGACTTCTTGTATGTCATGTATTTGTGAGATCTTGTTGTAACTAACATGATTCGCATTTGCGAATCAACTTTTAGAAAATGTGAATGTTTGAAAAAAAAACTGCGACAAAGATCGTAAATAATGGATGGCAACGGTGCTATGAGAACATTCTGAATAGTAGATTTTCTTTTCATGGAACATCAGATAGTCCATTAATAGGGTAGAGTAGTTGTTGTATTGTATGGACAAATATAAAAAAAAAGTCATATGTCAAGATGTATATTTACAAAAGCTAACACGACAAGACAACAATATGGACATGTAGCAGGACATGTGTCATGCTTTATCTTTTATGTCAAAATACCATTAAAGATGAACGACACATTCTTTGTTTTCTTTGCCCTACTCTGCCGTGTTTACAACAACATGTCCACCACAACATTTGATAAAAATCCATTTTAATTCCCATATTGTGATGCTTGAGAAAAAGCAGAATGAAATGATGTTGATGAATGTTTGTTTCTGTACAACGTATTCAAGAGATGTTCTAAAGCTCTCTGACAGAAGAAAACAAACACAAAACAAACAAACAACGAAACAACAAAACAGACAAAGCGATAAGCATATTGATGATATGGGCTCTATGTACATTTTTCAGAGCGATTTTTGCTTTGGATTTCTACTGCTATTTTTGAAAATACGTGTAACTCGTTTGCTTATCAAATTGTATTCCCGTCTTAAGGGACACGGCCTATATGGCATAAAACTATTCATCATTCATCAGCTTTCTCGGCCTCTGTCTCTGTCTCTATATGTCTGCCTGTCTGTCTGTCTGCATACCGGTTAGTCTGTCTGTCTGTCTGTCTGTTTCTGTGAGCGTGTGTGTGTGTGTGTGTGTGTGTGTGTGTGTGTGGTGTGTGTGTGTGTGTTGTGTGTGCGTGCGTGCGTGCGTGTGTGTCCGTGTGTGCGCGCGCGCGCGCGCGCGCGTGTGTGTGTGTGTGTGTGCTTCTTTAGTCTCTCTGTTTCAGTAAAACTCTCTGTCTGCCTGTCTGTCTGTCTCTCTCACTCTCTCTGTCTGTCTGTCTGTCTGTCTCTCTCTCTCTGTCTCTGTCTCTGTCTCTCTTCTCTCTCTCTCTCTTTCTCTCTCTCTCTCTCTGTGCATGCATTCACATGTAGTATGTATACCAAGGAGGCAAAAGTCTTTTCCCATTTACCACTTTCGGTCACAAATACCTACAGACATCTTCAGTTTAAAACTTTCTTTTATTTTTTAACCTTCACGTTGGTTCTTACATTCCTAATACTTGCTGATGTGTCCTTTTGGCCCCAGCACGTGCTGACAACGCCTTGGGAGACAGTCATCCAGGGAGTGATGATACTAAGTGACAGGCAGCTAATTCCAGGGAGTGGTGGGCGCGGCGCTGTGCGAGATCAGCGAGAGTATTGATGTTCTTTCTTATGTCATTCTTGGGGTCTGGTCACACGTTCTCAATGGGGGCTTCAGACCTGGTCTACAGCGGTGGGTCAGAAAACTACAGGAATTCTAGTCTGTCGTTTCTAGTTCTCCGTCTACGCTGACCAACGAATGGAGACATTGTCGTCTTGAAGGTACTTGCAAATGTTCGGTATTGGTCGGCAGCCGTACGTAAACAGTTGTTTTCAAGTGAACTGATGCTTTGTTTTTCTCACTGTTCACACAAGCATCCAAAAACACTAGTGGACCAACTCGATTGTAGCTAATACATCCCCACACCGTGAGATTCAATGTTGCCTAGGGTCAAGCGAGGATGGGACGCTGTACAGAGAAAGCCCTGACCACTTTTTCTTCGGATTCTCTTCAGAGTTTCCTTCTCCCATTCAGTTTCATTACATATAGTCATTTCATGACTGAAGAGAACATTCTTTTTTAATTGTTTCACTCTCGGTAAAATGTTCTTTTTACTGTTCAAGTCACAAACCACTAGCTTCTCCACTGAAGGGGTACATTAAATACCGAAGTCCATGAAGATTTCTCTTGATGATCTTATCATCCATTCTAAGAGAGGTTGAAGCACGAACATTCAGACAGAACGTCGTGACCCGTCTTGCTCCATAATCCTTGAGAGCACAGACGTAGACCGTTACTTTACCATGTTAGGCTTGTTTTCTGGTGTTTGTTTCTCTTAAAGCAAAGTCGAGTCATTCACCCACAGCAATTTTACACCCCGTACACCCGAATACTCTGATCGATTAAAAATACACCGTTTCGTCTCCTCTGAAAATTTTTTGTCCTCTGATGCCTATCCAGATCGAAGTGAACTGATGACGCCCAGGTGACAATTATTTTGTCTTCTTCTATTCAAAAGTGTGAAAGCGTTCCACTGATAATACCATCCATGCGTGGCCAGCACGGGTGCAACACTGGACCAAGGTTGAAATATACTGTCTGCAGTGTAGTAGAGACAACTGCTTAAAAGAGCACAGCCATTTAGGGAATAACTGTTGTCTCTCTATCTGTGCACACAGACACACAGACAAACAAACAAACCAGCATGAAACACATACACGCATATGTGTATATGTGTACACACACACACACACACACACACACACACACACACACACACACACACACACACACACACACACACATATTGAGAGAGAGAGGGGAGAGAGACAGACAGCCAGCCAGACAGACAGACAGACGGACAGACAGACAGATAGACAGACAGACAGAATCAGGAGAGAGACAGAAAGACAAAGACAGACAGAGATATGCTGAGACAGACAGATAAGCAGACCAACCTCATCACCATCAAACATACACGGCATGAATCTATCTATCTATCTATCTATCTATCTATCTATCTATCTATCTATCTATCTATCTATCTATCCATGCACACACACACCACACACACACACACACACACACACACACACACACACACAACACACACAGATATACATATATACTGTAGAGAGAGAGAGAGAGAGAGGGGGGGGAGTGGGGAGATAGCGAAGAGAGAGAGAGAGAGAGAGAGAGGAGAGAAGGGGATGGGAGTAGGCTAACAGCTGGGGACTGTTGGTGAGTTGGGTTAGAACATGTGAGAGAATATGGAGATTCAATTAGAGAAAATTTTGTGAACATTGTTCTAAACACTTTGAATTTTGACCGGCACGTGAGCTTTGTTCTTGAGGAGTGGTGGGGGAAAAAGCATTGTTTGTGAGTCAGTGCAGTAATAAAGCGTGTCCTGAAGAAGGCCAAGTGCCGAAACGTCGGGAGATGACAACTTGCTTGTTTGTTCTGGTCATTTGAAAGAGTGTCTATATATATATATATATATATATATATATATATATATATATATATATATATACAGAGAGAGAGAGAGAGAGAGAGATGTGTTGTGTGTGTGTGGTGTGTGTGTGTGGGCGCGCGCGTGTGTTTGAATGAGAGAGAGAGAGAGAGAGAGAGAGAGAGAGAGAGAGAGAGAGAGAGAGAGAGAGAGAGAGAGAGAGAGAGCTTTTCGACCCAGTCATTCAGTTGCCAATGATATAGAAGTCCTTACGTTTGTCCTAAACAACAATAACCCAACAACATCTAAGCAGGGTTCAACGGGACTTCAAAACAGATTTAATCTGTTGCCCACTGTCTTCAACCTCCCTCTTTTTCCCCCTACTTTCCTTCCATCTCTGCACGCTCTGATTCTCTCTCTGTCCTTTTCTTTCTTTTTTTCTTTCTTTCTTTATTCTTTTCTTTCCATTCTCTTCTTTTCTTTCTTTCTTTTTCTTTGTTTTTGATGAAGCGAACATATACATCATAGCTCGGCCCCACAAGGAGAAAGGTTGGACGAAGGATTGTAGGAAGGAGATGAGGGTGGGGGTGGGGTGGGGGTGGGAGGGATGGTGGGGGGGGGGGAGAGGCGACATTGTAGGGAGGACAGTATTGGAAAAAACAGGGGGATGAAGGGTGGGGCGGAGGGGAGGGGGGCTGGGCGGGGAGCGGAAGGTGGTGGTGGTGGTGGTGTCCCAGTTGTTTCAGCGGGTCCCCATGGGAACATGTGTCTTGTCTTAAGTTGATTGTCTTTTGTTTTGATCTCCGGGAGGGCTGCCTCCTCCTCCTCCTCCTCTCCTCTCTCCTCCCCATCCCCTCCCCAGTCTCGCCCCCCCCCCCCCCACACACACACACACACACACACACACCAAAACACACACACAACACACACACACACAACACACACACTCACACTCTCCCTTGCACCTCTCTCCCCCTTTGGCCATTTCTCTTCACCACCGACCGACCCACTCCTCCCGCACCCATCCCCCTCCCCCCATCCCCCTTCTCCCCCGCCACACACGCACACTCATGATGAACTCGTCGTTGTCTGACTGCTAGGCGGACTTAACGACATTACGCAACCCCATGGGTGTAGGAATCGATAGCACGGAACGGTGGAGGGGGGGGGGGGGGGGGGGGGGGGGAGGGGGGGAGGGGGGGAGAGGGGGTTAGCCTTCTTTCCCCTAACTTTCGCACTCCCGCCAGCTTTCCGTTCTCCTCACACACACACACACACACACACACACACACACACACAGCACGCACGCACGCACGCACGCACGCACGCACGCACGCACGCACACACACACACACACACACACACACACACACACACAGTGCGTGCGCGCGCTCACACCCCC
>CM065717.1:70205233-70207733 GCA_033310375.1 Conus canariensis
ATACAGAATCAGGAAACAAGAAAAAAAAATTAATCCTTTAATCCCTTTGGGGACATGGATGAAAAACAACAAGAAAGAAAAAATGGAAAAAAGAAGAGAAAATGGAAAGGAAAAAAAAAAAGACAGAAACAAAAGAAAGAAAAAAAGAAAGAATGAAAGAGAGAAAGAAAGGAAGAATCAACACAACATTAACAATCAGTCATCTTCAGCTTGGCGATTAGACAAAGTCATATAATACATTGCAGAGACGTGTAATTACACAATGCATTTACTGGCAATTGTAATAAAAGAAACACACACACACACACACACACACACACACACACACACACACACACACACACACACACACACACACACACACACACAAACAGCGTTTCCAGTCTTTGTAAATTTGCTGAAGCTGAAACATATATCACGTCCTGCCGTAGACATAGATCACGTCCTGTTGTGACATGATCAGCGTTGCTATATTTGTGACATCATCACGTCCTGTTTGGACATATATCACGTCCTGCTGCGACATATATGACGTCCTGTTGTGACATAATCACGTCCTGTTGTGACATACATCACGTCCTGTTGTGACATGTATCACGTCCTGTTGTGACATATATCACGTCCTGCCGTGACATATAACACGTCCTGTTGTAACATATATCACGTCCTGCGTGACATGTATCACGTCCTGCCGTGACATATATGAGTCCTGCGTGCAAAATTAAAGATTCACGTTGGTTTGTGATATTTGTTAGGGATAAACTTTTTTCCCCGAAGGTTATTGGATTTTGGACCTTCTGTTATAACATGAAACTTGTCCCTAATGACACCCATTTCACAATTATGACAAATACACAACTTACGACGAATCTTATAATGCCTTCCAGCTTCGATAGGTGATTGGTGATAGCTGCATTTGAACTTGAATTAAGATAGTACACATAAGTAGTTGGAGAAGTTAGTGATATACTTTTTTTCTTTTAAATTCATTTCTGAATTTGTTTTTGTTATCTTTTCTTCAGTGAATTACACCAACTACGAAATTAAATACTTTCAATTTCACATGCACACACGCGCGCGCCCGCACCACACACACACACACACACCACACACACACACCACACACACACACACACACACACACACACACACACAACACGCACACATACAGCGTACATTAATTCTATTCCATGATTATGCACGGCCAGAGTGAACAGCCTCGACTTGTGATCACGCCGACAACCACTTCATAAAGGTCAGTTATAGAGTTTCAGGGATCTCTGGTTCCGGTGTCTATCAGGAACGAGAAGCACCGCCACATTGAACACTATCCCAGTTGTCTCCCCTCGCTGACGCTCTCGGGTGCAAGTGCTTGGTTAGGGGAAAACCTCCTCCGCGTCCTTTAAGCAATGTACTGTGTAGCCTTTTTTTCTGTCTGCCCTGTCTCCTTTTCTAGGGCACCGTCCCTTGAGGGTTGGTCTTGCACAGAACCCTTGATCTTGCCAGTGCCCATACTACTTATATTTTTCTTTTTTTTTCGCCTCCCTCCGAACGACAGGCCGGCAAAGTGTTCTACATGCAACTTGTTTGGCTGCAGACTTGCTCGTGATAAAAAAGGTTATCTTCTGATGCATCTCATTGCTGCTGTTCCGCTCTCCGAGTGCAGTTCTTTCGTTAGAATCCATGTTCACATGTGTAAAGAAAGAATGATCGCACGAATGTATCCAAAAAGTTCAGCTTAGATCTAAACGCAATGTTGTTGTTACTCCAGATTGGTTTGAACTTTGCCAATACGGCTACTGTGTGCGCTGTTCGTGTAAGGATGTCAATCTGTGATCCACCCTGACTGATGATGGAGCAAGGTATTTGAACTGCTACATAGTCTGTGGTTCTTGTCCACTGAGTGTTATTTTCATCTACATTAGCTTTGTGCTGTTGCTCATCAGTTTTGTTTTTGATTCTGCACTGATGGTCCATGTCATAAGGCTGAGCATTCCAGGTCAGTGGGTACTTCTTTAGCGCCAGCCAACCCGTCGATGGCATTGACAAACATGAGGTTTGTGATGGTCTGTCCTTAAAAGTTAAATGTGCCGGTGGGGTTTTCTGGGAATCTGTCATCATACGCTACATGAAGATGCTGAATAAGATAGGGTATGGAAGACAACCTTGACGGGCTCTAGCCTATGTATGGGGCTAGTCTCCCTGTGTGCCTGTAACAAGTACCGCGAAATTGCGGCTTTGTAAATTATTACTTTACCGTTTTTATCAACTTCTGGCTCCATTTGAATGTCTTCCTTGTGGCCTGCAGCACATCGGTTCACACCCTATTGAACGCTTTCTTGAAGTCTGTAACCTAATAGTGGGTGTTCTGATGATTTGGACTGTACTTCTCGCACAGAATTCACAGGTTACAGTACTTTCGTTATATTTCTTAAACTGCGAAATACAGCCTATTTTCCCGCCGCGTTTCCTTCTAATCGGGGTTTAGGTTATCTCATGA
>CM065717.1:70217733-70220233 GCA_033310375.1 Conus canariensis
CAGAGATACAAGTAAACAATCCTCTACAGACTGAGAATTCGCCACTGCTGAACCACCTCAGCCGAATGAAGGTTGCCCACACAGGCGAATGTCCATGTGGCACCGGATCTCAGATTCCAGAACGCATCCTACAACAGTCCATGATGTTCTACGGCATCAGACCTGGCCAGAGAGTGCAGAGCTACAGATGCAGCTTCGGGGCAGCCGTCAAGACCTCGAGGAGACTGTGGGATTCAGGATGGAAGATCTGACGCAACCAGTAACATCGACAGCAGCAGCGACAGAAGAAGTAGCATGGATCCTCCTGATCCTTTTAAAGACGATTGAAGTACGTGTGACCAGTATGCAGTCTGTACGGAACAGTTTCTTCCTTGCGGCAGCTGAATACCAGATGGAAGGAATTCCTAAAGCCTGGTTCTGAATCTGAAACAGTTCTGTTATCTGTTTCCGCATTCCGTTCCTCTTGCCAGGGCTCTTTGACCTCTCCCTGAGTTTTGAGTCTGAGGTCTGTCAAAGTAACGGATGTATTTAAGAGTTCGTATCTTGTGGTAGTTTTGGCAATTTGATCTGCAGCTTTGTTACCCAGAACATTTTGCTCGACGATTTTCCACACCCGCCTCACTGAGGAAAAGTCTCCTGTTGATGGGATGCGCAACGTGGGCCGACGCATTCTACTCCATGTTATCGTCTTCTCCGAAAGACTATGACCCAGATCACTCTGAGCTGAGTAGACTGAACAAGAGAGAAGGGTAGAGTGGAAATAAAGTTTGTGAAAGGAAAGAGGGGTGAAGGAATGAAAAGGGGGCGGGGGAGTGGGGGATTTGAAAAGCTCCGATCTTGGGTCTGGTATCTCGAGTCCGTGAGCTTTGTCACTCGGTCATATTCATTACTTAAAAACTGAAAGAGTGGCTGAGTGCTCTGTGCCTCTACATTGTCATATTCTTGAATCTTCGTGCTTCCTAACAATGCAGTCTAGTAATTTACTTCCACTGCTGCAAGAGAAGAAACATCGAGCGTCCGACGAATAGACTAAACCGTCTCTTCATTCCTCCTGCATCTCCGGATTTACCCCCCCCCCCCGCCCCTATTTCCTCCCATTTCTCCTCACCATTCTTCCCCACCCCTTCCCTCACGCCCATCACGACCACCAGTGTCGGAGTTCCAGTGATCAGCCATGTTCTGATGCTTCCGGTACGTGACTTTCTTGTTAGTGAGGGCCGAGAGCTCAACATACATCATCCCCCATGTCACTTACAGTCTCATCTGAATAGTCTGTCCCAAACTGAAAGAACGAGTTGAGAAGCATAGGCCAGCAAAGCGCTATCCTTCCTTTTGGTAAAGCATCTTCTCTTACTTCGCCGATCAAAATGCGAGCTCTACGTTTGCGCCAACGGGACAATTAAGGACATGATATTCGTCTGGCGATAAGAACTTCAGGGTAAGGCTGGAGGACTGGGTAAATCTCTCTCACGACAAAAGAATGGCTGTCCGAGTCTCAGCGGATACTGAACATCGTGACAGGAGAGATAGCCATGGCCGGAGAATCCATTCTTGTGTGACAAGTGTTCGACATCAGCATATTACTGATGGAAAGCGGATTGCTCTTAGTAAGCCTCCGATACACACACAGACACCCACACACAGAGACACAGACAATGTATACGTGAGTGCAAATACATTATTTGTTTTCCTGATGATACTTTATGAAAGGGCGTTGAATAGCTCAGTAGGTAGGGCACCGGTTATGATCCTGGCGATCCTGGGATTCAGGGTTCGGATCTCCGTCGGGCTGTTGCAGTACAGAGGTTTTCTTTCCCTTAGAGTTACCGTCGGTTCTGACTCCATTTCCCGAGAAGCCCTTGGAATGAGACTATGAACCAAGATTCCGTGTGTGAGCTCACGCCACATCTTGCACACGCGTCAAATCCTCTCACCAACTTTCGGAAACGACGGTTAGTTTGGCTGTTGGTATGGATGACACGTATACAAATAGCACGCATCCTCCATAGACAAAAAGGAAAGCATGGCTGTAACATTGAATGACTGATTTTACACTGAACGGAGCGCGAGATGGTTGAATGCAGCGCCAGATGTAGCAGCCCGTTGTGTAAACGAAAGCGTGGATTGCGCTTAGAGCTTGGTCTCTAACTTAAAATAGGTACTACATAAATACCCTAATAATGATGACGATAGCAATGATTGTGATGATGACAATGATTATGATGATGACGATGATGATAATGACGAAGAAGATGAACATGATGATGATGATGATGATGATGATGATGATGATGATGATGAATGATGATATGATGGTGATGATGATGATGCTGTTGATGACGATGATCATCATCATCATCAACATCATCATCATCACCACCACCATCATTCATCGTCTTCACCATCAGCATCATAACATTTCATTTTGTGCTTTAAACAGAGATAATGAGAAATCCGTGTAGAGAGAGAGAGAGAGAGAGAGAGAGAGAGAGAGAGAGAG
>CM065717.1:70227733-70237733 GCA_033310375.1 Conus canariensis
TTTTTGTTTTGTGCCATCGTGTCTGCTTCCTTGCTGCAGCATTGATAGCATGGGCATTGTGTAGCATTCCTCTCTTTGTCAGCGACAAATCACCACCTCACGTGAGTTGCTTTCTAAAAGCTGCCGGACGTAGGAATGTGTTGAAAGGAGGCGCTCATTCACCCTTATCAGAAAGAGGGGCAGCATTGAAATCTCATTTCCCAGAAATGTCAGGGGACTGGAGCGTCCAGATTTGTCTGCTCTCAAGATCGATCTCATTTTTACAGAGATTTTAAACCCCTCCCACCCCCTCCCCATTGCATTTAGAAAGGAGAGTCATCGGTGCATGACCGAAGTTTTCCCAAGAGAGTGAGGACAGATGGTGTAGCCATCCACCTGGAAAATGCACATTTGAGTATCTGTTTAAGCTGAGGCTGTGTTTGAATTGTCTCACCGATAGTAGGATTTTTCTTTACGTTGTAACTGTCCAGTGAGTTTGACTCTGCAATGGGTTTGGATCCAAATCTCTGCTCATGTAGTTCTGATAATATGTTATCGTGACTGAGTGCAGGAAGAGATAGTGATAGATAGATAGATAGAGAGAGAGAGAGAGAGAGAGAGAGGGGGGGGGGGGGGCAGGGAGAGAAAGCAGCCATGATCAGACAGTTAGCAAGCTCTATATTTTACAATATTAAATATACGCTAAACGTTAATTCTCAGTAGATGCTGTTGCTAAATCGTTTAGTGTATCGTTATCGTGAATGCCGCATTAAGAGAGAGAGAGAGAGAGAGAGGAGAGAGGAGAGAGAGAGAGAGAGAGAGAGAGAGAGAGAGAGAGAGGAGAAATTTAATGATATGTTGCTAACGTAGAAAATATTTTAACTGAAAACTGGAACGTATGATATACGGGGTGTAGATTGGAGATAGATAGATAGATAGATAGATAGAGAGAGAGAGAGAGAGAGAGAGAGAGAGAGAGAGAGAGAGGAGAGAGAGAGAGAGAGAGAGATTGTTAGTTTTACTTTACTTGAAATCATTTACGAACACAAGCTGAAAGCATAGGCAGATGCATACTAATAAGTCAGACTAGGAGCATGTGATCTGTTCCACTTTCTTTGGGGGGGGGGGGGGGGTGGAGATCTGGCCCTTGACAAGAGCAAAGGAAAAGGAAAAGAAGCTGAATGACTATGTATAAATCATTGCTCCTGCTGTAAAAGCAAAATGAAAGTTAGTGCGACAGAAAGGAAAGTAGATGCTTCCATTCAAACGAGACGGATCAGCTGCGACCACTGAATTCGCCCAGCTCCCCCCCCCCCCACCTCCACTCCCATCCTCCCGCTCCCTCTGCCTTCAATAAATCCTAATGGCTGACGACATTACGTGCCACTCGCTGCTCTTCTGTTGTTAAACCCAGGTCAGACGATTTGAAGATTAAGTGTAGAAACATTCCAATTTCCTCCCCTTTTTGAGGATCCTTTAGTCTGGCTCCGGGCATGCTGTGAAGTAGATCAATGACTAGTGGCGGTGGAATGGCAGCGGGGCGAGAAAGCGTCCGGTCTGGAACTGCCAAGGCCCCAACTCTGAAAGCCACATGGACCTCTCTCTGTCTGTCTGTCTCTCTCTCTCTCTCTCTCTCTCTCTCTCTCTCTCTCTCTCTCTCTGTCTCTGTCTCTCTCTCCCCCTCCCCCCCCCCCTCTCTCTCTCTTCTCTCTCTCTCTCTCAGCGACCACTGTAAAAGTGTTACGCAAGTGCAACATTACAACCAGAAGTGTGATGGTCTTGTGCTTTATCTGATCAGCAGAATTTATGTTTACCAGTTATTAGTATGTACCAGGCGTCAAACCATAACAGAAGCCTCTCCTCTGGGCCAAAGCTGAAGCGAAAGGGTGTGAAGTCTGAGGCTACGGAACTGCGCGTATGTTAAATAAAAGGAGATTATATAACACCATTTAGAGCTCTCCACGAACACGCTGACAACATTCTCTGATTTTTTGAAAGCGAGAACAAGAGCTAGGTGGGGGGGAAGGCGGGGGGGGGGGGGGGACAGATGGCAGAGGAGAGGTAGGGGTGGATAGCAGAGGATCAGGGGTGGGGGGTGGAGGTGAGGGGACACAACATGAAATCTCTAATGGACGAAAAGTATATCTCTGATCACTTTTCATCAGGGTCGGGCTGTTCGTACTTCACTTTCCCCTTGTCGTTTGTACGAGCCAGGCTGCAAGTTTTCCGAATGCCTCCTCCAAAGGAGAAACGATGCTAGATTCTCCGCCAGAGTCCCCAAGAAATGGCACCACACAAAGCTCCATTAGGTGGACAAGAAAGGAAATCCCCTGTGATCCACACTGACAGGCCTTTCTCCTGGTGACGTCGATTTTCTCAGCTCCCGCACTCCCCCCCCCCCCCCCTACCACCACGCCGCCCACCCCACCCCCCATCCCGTCAACTCTCTCTATTTCCGCTGTCCCTCTTTTATCCCCACATCGTCTTTCACATGTGACCCCGCGCTACGAAATGTCACCTCGTGCTGCACGGTCTGGTCCGTGTTGCTATTCCGGAACCCAAACCATGTTGCCTGCCGTCCTTTTTCTCCCCCTGTTGGTGATGACAGTGATTCATGGACGAATCGGCTGGATAGCACAGATTTCATTCAGGTCCCCAGCAATGACAGCGATGATCAATATGTGCAGAATAAGATTTCATTATATAGTGAAGGGCCTCATTATATCATTATCAGCTGTGTCACCGTGTCTGTTGGTTGTGGATTGGACAAGATGCTGATGCCTCTTTCTTCATTTCAGTTTGTTCATTTATTCATTTTTGTACGTCTTTATTCATTCATGTGTTTGTTTGTGTGCTTGTTTGCTTGTTTACTTATTTATTTGTTTGTTTTTGAAAGAGGTCAAAAGGTAAAGGGTAAAAAGTGAGTATACGGGGGATCTTGGGCAAGAGGCAAAACTTGAGAAATTCGATGCATTCCGAAGTTTTGAACACACACACACACACACACACACACATCACACACACACACACGCACGCACGCACGCACGCACGCACGCACGCACGCACGCACGCACCACACACACACACACACACACACACACAGGTCAGTCCTTGGTTTTATTGAAGAAGGTTTAATAAACCGAAAAAATTAACTGCCACTACCTGGGTGTTGGTTGCTTTTTTCATTCTACACACACACACACACACACACACACACACACACACACACACACACACACAAGAGAGAGAGAGAGAGAGAGAGAGAAGAGAGAGAGAGATTACATTGGCATCAGCTCTCTACCGCCAAAAGGCTCGATTCCTTACATTACACAGTTACAAACGGGAAATAAAGAAGCATTAGGCGACAAAAAGTCGGAGTAAACGCAAACATCGCACACAAGCATACATCTACATTAACAGCAAGTAATTTCAATTCGATCTAACAATCTACATCCTTTTTCCCACACACACACACACACACACACACACACACACACACACACACACACACACACACACTGAATCAATGTCTGACACACAAAAAATGTGTTATATTGACGAAATAACTTA
This sequence comes from Conus canariensis, assembly GCA_033310375.1. Classification (NCBI taxonomy): domain Eukaryota; kingdom Metazoa; phylum Mollusca; class Gastropoda; order Neogastropoda; family Conidae; genus Conus; species Conus canariensis. The sequence continues at coordinate 70,231,283 of CM065717.1, forward strand.
AAACAGATGACTTTCCACCGATATGTTTTCAATAACAGGTTCATCCCCAGTCAAATTTTCTTATGGTCCCCTACTACTTTTTTTTTTTTAATGATTTATTCGTTTAATAACCATCAACAATATTTTCCCAAACAATTTTGCTGAAAATAACATTATTTTTCTTCTTCACATCACTGGCATCTGATACAAATTTAGCCAGCAATATGATCCCATCATTTTCAGATATGAGAATTGCTTCTAGATCAAGTTTTTTTTCCCCAAAGAGGAAACGGTAACAAATTCTGTTTAATTCGAATTGAATCACAGTCAGAGCAATAAGTAATAACATGGAGTTTGTTTTCAACACCCCCACAGCGCATTAAACACAAGTTAACTTTTTACTGATCTTCATTAAACCATCTTCTTTCAGCGGTTAGTTCAACAGTTAGAGAGAGAGAGAGAGAGAGAGAGAGAGAGAGAGAGAGAGAGAGAGAGAGAGAGAGAGAGAGAGAGGGATGCCTTAATTCCTAGGCATGAAAATAGAAGACGAAGAACTTCGTACTGATAAAATAAAAAAAATAAAATAAAAATAAAAAAGAAAGAAAGAAAGAAAGAAAGAGATAGATTGAAAGTAAGAAAGAGTAAACGTCTTCTTTGTTCTCGTCTTGAAGTAAATCAGTACCTTAAGGAAGAGAGAAAGACGTATACAAGTAATAAAGATCGCCACTACCGTCACCCGAACCTGTCTTTGTTTGTACTCACTCCTCCCTTCTCTCGTTCCCGTTGTATGAATCAGAAAGAAGAAGTCGTAGAAAGAAGAGCGAGGACGTTCCATGGCGTGTGAATGAAACAAGGCTGGATGACTTCATGGGACGAATCCCGACGGCTCACGTAACCTGCACCCTTTCGTCCTCTTCAGTTGTACGTTCAGTAAAGTATTCAGGATTAAGTACTGGACTTAGACTAACCCGACCAAAAATTATATTACAGCCAGCCGACCACCAGGGGCCATATGAGCGCTGTCAAGAGAGACTACAGAACTGAAAGAAAGGAAACCATTATATCATTTTTTTTTATTGGGTGGCAAGGAATAAGTGAACGATCGACTGTTTTCGATGTTTGCATGCGCATGGTGTGTGAATGTACACACGTAACGTGTGTGAGCATTCATGCACGCTCTGCTACTGGAAAAATGAGTAATCACTGAAAAAAAAAGAATAGAAATAGATAATCATGTTTGTGCTCACTTTACCTGGTATAAACAACAGGAACAATGACAACGACGACGACGACAACAACAACAACAACAACACATTCTTGAAATGTCTTAACACTAAACATGGACAGTCAAAGAGCAATCAATAAAATCTACATATGAATTAACCAGGAGGGTCAATGTTCTCCGGTTCGAATGTGCTGAGCATTGTCGATATGTGCTCACTTACCAAGTACAGTGCCAGACTCTGTAAAGGTTTGTAAGAATGAATGTAACAGTTGTGTGTGTCGCTGTCTAAATTTATACTGAAGCAACTAGAATAGGGAAAACGAGAGCGACCAAAATACCAACCGATGATTTCATGGGTGCACTATGGCATGTTCTAACACGCTGGTTCTGTGACTGTGGGTTGAAGCTCAACATGCAGAGAGTGACAAAAGGTACTGGACTGTTTTCACCATTTTGTCAAGAATAACTTTTCGGTAAAGGTCTCTCTGGCCCTTGCATTGAACACGTCTGTGAAAAAATTCACCACAAAAGAACCCGTACTAGAACCCCTTCCAGAAACAAAAACAAAGAGCACGGCAGCAAGCAACGCCAAGCGAACAAGGACGACCAAAAGAAAATCTTCTCTGATACATGCTGACTGGCCTTTTTCTCTCCCTTTTCCTCTCCCTTTTTTCTCTCGAAGCTGGTGACGTCTATTCGTTCAACCCGTTCTGTCTTTCTTTTTTTTATTTTCGTCTTCATCTCCTCTAACATCATTGGCTGCACTTTGATTATCTAACACCCGTGTTTCGCGTGAACACCAATCCGCTTCTTTGACAGTTACAAATGGCCACCCCAGTGAGTTGGTTTCCAAATGCCGGAGAGACAGAGAGATGTTTTGAAAGATCGCGTTCTTTACCTTCTCGAAAGAGGTGGGTTGACAGACGGCGGGAAGGGGAGGGTTGAAAAAGGGGGATGGGGGAGGAGGGGGGGGGGGGTAGAAATCTAATTCTTCTGGACTGTGATGGAAATGGAGCCTCTCCATGGTGTGCTCCCCAGGCTGGTCTCATGTAACAAGCTATCTGTTGTGTGCAGAGTGGAGAGGTAGTTTATGTGTCTGAAAGTTCTCCAAAGGGAGACGAATGTCGACATCACGAAGCACCCCAGAAAATGCACGCACCAGTCTTCTTCGACAGTGCTTCAAGAATCCGTGACTAATGCGTTGGTCAGTCCCATGACAAAAAGACGTATTGAACGTCGTAACAGCTTGTATGTCCTAGACTCAGAGGGACAGTGGGAAAGAAACGCGAGTGTGTGAGGAGAGTGGCGGGAGGTTGTTGTTAACAGACTGAAAGACTGAGCAGTTGAGATCTTATCCATAGTATCTCACTTCAATGGGACCAAAAAAGTAAACAAACAACGAAAAGTGAATGAAGGTGAGAAAACGTCTCACCTCTTCCTAACTTGGAGAGGTTAGGGGGGTTGGGGGGCGGACGGGGGGGGGGGGGGGGTGAGAAGGAGAACAGGAGGCTGGGGAGGAAAAGCTATGTGAAGAGATGGATTGGGAGGGAATCGGACGAACGAACTGTAAAAGAGGGATTAAAAATCGGCAGAGCTTCCACTCCAAAAACCGAAAATCAATGGAAGACAGAGGAGAACGGACATTCCATCGGCGTGAGTGGAGCACGGAATTGCTGTTCACTGCTGAATGGCTTCCCGTGATCAATCCTGATGGCTGACAACCCAGCACGCCTTTCCTCTTCTTAAGTTGTAAGACTTGGATCAGACTCTTTACGAGGAGGTGTCAACACCTTCCAAGTGTCTGTACTTTCCAAAGACTTTTTTGTTTTGCTGTGGATCAGGGCATTCGTTCCATGAAGTAGACCATTAGTGCAGTTGATAGAATGTGGACAAATAGGAAGAGTGGTTGTATGATAGGAACTGCTTGACTCCAACCCACACTGCCAGTTTGTCTACTTTGTAGACACGTTTTCTTTCTGTTGAGACATACCATGCAATCAATAAGAATTTCAAAACGTTACTGGCTCCCCGTTTCAGCAGAATTTGTTGGCAAGAAGATAACCTGCATCTGTTACAATAACGACTCCGGTATTGACCCTGCTCCTTTCTCTGAATCAGTTATCCTGAACACACCCTCTGGCACTCTGAGGGGGTCTTCTTCTGAGTCATGCCTGTTTCGGTGAAACTGCTTCAAACGTAAATCTGCTGGCTTCCGTTCCTTCTCTGTCTGCGGTCCCCAGCGCAGGAACTCTCTTCCTTTCAACATCAGACATTTCAGTTCTGCTGCATCTTTCATATCCGGCCATTATTAAGCGTGCCTTTCCAAACAGTACTTCGAGGTCCTGAATCTTCAATGTGTTTTGTAGTTTGTTCCGGTGTCAGTTGTATGATTAAGAATAGGGATTTTCTCTCTCTCTCTCTCTCTCTCTTCTCTCTCTCTCTCTCTCTCTCTCTCTCTCTCTCTCTCTCTGTGCGTGAGCGTGAGCGTGAAAGTGTGTGTGTGTGTGTGTGTGTGTGTGTGTGTGTGTGCGTGCGTGCGTGCGTACGTGCGTGCGTGCGTGTGTGTGTGTGTGTGTGTGTGTGTATGTGTGTGTGAGGGTGGCGCACGCGCGCATGTGCGTATGTGTGAGTGACATATGTACATGTGCAGATAGATAGGTAGATAGATAGATAGGTAGGTAGGTAGATAGATAAATATAGATATATATATGTTTGTATACGAATACAAACAACTACCTTGTCAATTTTTCCCGTTATTTTGACTGCTTACTGTTGTCCTCAGACAAATCTTATCTCTGAAAAAGTTCCCTGAGGAAGATCGCAGACGGTCGAAACATTTGAAAAAATATTGACATCATTCTTGTATGTTTTTTGTTTCTTTGTTTGAATGTGTATGTATGTATGTATGTATGTATGGCATGTATGTATGTATGTATGTATGTATGTATGTATGTATGTATGTATGTATAGTATGTATGAATGCATCTCTCTCTCTCTCTCTCTCTCTCTCTCTCTCTATATATATATATATAGAGAGAGAGAGAGAGAGAGAGAGAGATGTGTGCGTGTGTATACTATTTCATATATATATATAATATATATATATATATATATATATATATCTATAATATACATATATATTTGTGTGAATGCGTGTGTGTGTAATATAACACATAGAAGAACACACACACACACACACACACACACACACACACACACACACACACACACACACATGCACGATCGCACGCACGCACGCACGCACGCACGCACGCACGCACGCGCGCGCGCACACACCACACACACACACACACACACACACACACACACACACACACACACACACACACACCACAGGCAAGTGTCAGAGAGACTCAGTGAATATCTATAAGTTAGACGCTATATAAATGCCAGTCATGATTCTTGTTCTTATCCGTAATGAAGTAGTACAATTGTCCGGCTACATCTACTGGCTCTCAGTGAATATTAAAAAAAAACAAAAAACGATCGTAACAATTTGTAAATCCGCCAGAACAGTTTTGTCAACCTTTTGACTGAGAATATCGAAAAAAGGGATCGAGTAAGGTGTGGCCAGATCAGCGGAATGACCATTGCGACATAACTCCATTTAGCATTGTCACCTCTGTCATGTAGTAAGTAGTACCACCAACACTGCTTCGCCTGAAGTCGGCACTAAAAGCTCTGTGACGCACAAACGGTGTGTTTGACCGACCAGCCAAGGTGAAGGGTGAACGGCAGGATGGCTTCGTCCTTTGCGATAGAATCTGGTCTGTTACGTTACAGAGTCCCTCAGGACGCAGAACGCGCGTAACGCTCGCAAGCGGAGCAAAAATGCCTCCTTTCAGAAGAAAGGGCACTAGATCTCCCCTCAGACGGCCAAGGAATGACACGATCACCACCAAGGTCCATTAGGTGGACAAGAGAAGAACATCCCCCGTGCGATCCAGGCTGACAGACCTTTTTCTTCCTTCTGATTCCGCTTGTAGATGACGTCTGTTGTTTTGGTGTTGTTTTCTTGAACGAAATAAAAAAAAAAACGAAACAAAACAAAACAAAACAAAAAACAATTGCAGCTTTTTATTGGACTGCTTCTTTCCTTTAACTCAAGATCTTTTTCTTTTAAATTTTTTTTATCCATTGTCTCGCACATTCTCTGTTGGGCGGCGATCGGATCACATCCGGAGTTTTCGCGTGAGCGGTGATCCCTCTTGTTTGTCAATTACAAATGGCCGCTTCACGTGCGTTGGATTTCAAACTCTGGAAGAGTTCAGAGAAGGGAAGAGGGCAGATAAATGTTTTGAAAGACTGCGTTCGTACGCCTTAACATGCGAAAATAAAAATCAAAATCTTCCTGGCTGATATAAAGCAGTAGGGTCCGAAGTTATCTGTTTCTTTTTTTTTTCTTTTTTTTTTTGCTGTCCCAACCTCTGCGCCACCTCAGAGGCAGTCACCCACGCCGTTCATTCCGACACCCCGTCCACAGCCACAGCCCGGTCGGCCCCGCCGCAGCCTCGGCACCAGCAATCCACAGGGAGCAGTCAATGTCAAGTCGTCAAGAGGCAACCCACCGGAGGAGACACTGCACTGCTGCCGAGTCACTTCGGTGGTGTTCAGTGGCGCCTGTTCTGATCTAACATACGCAGGACACCACCTACTAAGCCCCCTACTGACGATAATAATTGCTTAGTCGCGGAGCCGGCGTGAGTGAGCTCTCCCTCCGGAGGGCGCCACCACGTCCGTCCAACGACAGCCCCCATGGACTCGCCGATACCGGTGACCCCGACGGAACCAAACCAAGGCCACAGACGTGGAGAGGACATTGAAATTGAGGTCACCATGAGAGCAGGGCATGAAGGGCCACAGAATTTGAGACATTTTTTTTTTTTAATGCTGATCGATGAGAATGAGGATGATTAAGATGATGCTACGGATTTCCATTTCGGTCTGAGACTACATGACAGGGCTGTACTCTACGCTTCCTTTCATAATATATCCCGGCGTCAACCAGGCCCGAGAGATACAGGCACCTGCAGTGTTGGTCAGGAAATTTGAGCAACACTCTCAGAAACGCATCCATTAAGTGGATGAAACTCGACTGTGTGGTCCCAGTCTTCCCAACTGAGTCCGCAGCAACTCAACTCTGGGTAGGAGCCGGTCGGGGCAGAAAAACCCACATGACTTCTGGTGGGATTCGAACCCACGACCTCCCAGCCGGGAGAAGTTATC
>CM065717.1:70245233-70250233 GCA_033310375.1 Conus canariensis
TGGAGACATTACCAAGGGAAGTTATTCAACAGGGGTTTCAAAACCTGACAAAATAATTTCCCTTTGAAAGGCATTTTCTGTCTGCCAAATATTGAGGTCGGATTCGTTTCAACAGTAAATGCGTCAACTTGTGTGTTTATTTCGCATTTACGAAGAACATCAAGGTGTTTTCTAATTAACTGCACTTTGATCCTTAACGGAATGAAAACACAACGGACAGAAATCTTGTCTGAAAGGGAATGAGCGGTAGGGTTTTCTGCGAATTGTCATTCTGGAAAGATGAATCGGGATGAAGATGGTGGACATGTTGTCAGCATTACAGCATCAACAGATATCTGAAGGCAAAGGTGATACTGCGAACTGCAAAGGACAGCACTGCCTTCAGCAGGCTCACAAAGAAACTATGGGAAAACCACGGCATCAGTCTCTCCACCAACAGAGTAGTGGTCCGGAATGCTTTGCTGTATTGCTGTAATACCTGTACCAACTAGCGGCTGCAATGCCAAACACGTGGCACAAGTCCTGTAGCGTTTCCTGCGCAAGATTTGCATGCGGCAGCAGTGCGGTGTCTCCTCTGGTGGGTTGCCTCATGACGGCCTGACATTGATTGCTCCCTGTAGATTGCCGGTGCCGGGGGGGGGGGGGGGGGGGCTGTAGTAAGTCGGACCGGGCTGTGGCTGTGGACGGGGTGTCGGAATGGGCGGCCTGGGTGCAATGCCACTGAGGTGGCACGGAAGATAGGACCGGAAGAAAAAAAAAAGACGGACACGGTGAACTGGGAAGATCCTGACCTTAATGGACCCCACCGGAGACGCTGTCGGGACGCAGAGACTTTTTAGATTGCAGAGGGCAGCTGTCATTTAGACAAAGAGGAACAGAAGAAAGCAGCATCCCATCGCACTATACTCCTTCCTCTGTAACGTTTGCGGCCGAGCCGACTGTGTGCCTCAAAGATAAGCTCCCATGTCCACATGAGGACATATTCTGGCAAATGACCACTGTGCCTTGTCGTCTGTCTAATCAGCAGGAGATTTCAAGCATGAATGAATACTCCACTCCAGATTTATCTCAAAAAAAAAAAGACTGCTTTTATTTCCCAGGGCTTTATATTGATCCTCGATTAAGGTACCTTCCAATAAGAACTCCATCTCTACTGAATTACCGGAGATCGTTTTGATTGATTTCATTGTACAGATCTTAAATAGAACCCGTTTGCAGCCTTTCCTTTTTTTCTTTCGAGATAGCGGATTCCATTAAGTGATCACATGATAAATTCCCATCATGACTGAAATGAAAGTGCCGATCGTTGTCATGGAATGAATCGCGACCAAGACAGCAGAAAGACTAGAATGATGGATCGAGAGAGAGAGGAGAGAGAGAGAGAGAGGAGAGAGAGAGAGAGAGAGGGGGGGGAGTCAGTCCACGAACTATCCAGCGATAAATGACTGGGAAGGAAAAGCAAGCGTCAATACAGAATGTCTGGAATCCTGGGGCTGAATTCAATCCACCCAGACACCATTCTGTAAATCCTGCCTCCACGCTTTAAAGAAAGTGCAGAACGCTGTCATGGAGGATGATTGAACCAAACAATATGAGAGAGAGAGAGAGAGAGAGAGAGAGAGAGAGAGAGAGAGAGAGAGAGAGAGAGAGAGAGAGAGAATTTCTTGCCTATGGATGATTGAGAAAGAAGACGTGTGTGTGTGTGTGTGTGTGTGTGTGTGTGTGTGTGTGTGTGTGTGTGTGTGTGTGTGTGTGTGTGTGTGTGCCATATTCTCAAGCCTTCCTCCTAAATCCTGCCACAGTATTACATTTGTGTGTGTGTGTGTGTGGTGCGTGCGTGCGTGCGTGCGTGCGTGCGTGCGTGCGTCGTGCGTGCGTGCGTGCGTGTGTGTGTGTGTGTGTGTGTGTGCGTGACAAGAGAGAGAGAGAGAGAGAGAGAGAGAGAGAGAGAGAGAGAGAGAGAGAGAAGAGAAGAAACTTGCTATGTCTCTGTGTTGCTGACAGCTCACAGACGAAAGGGTAAAAGACGAAGAAAACAAAAGATCCTTCACTCACTGAGAATTGTCCGGAGGAGAGGAGGGTTTTCTTGTGGATTGAATAGAAATGTTGGGAAGAGGGATGGGGGTTGTTGCGAGGAGGAAGGAGGGACGCGGGTAGTTGAAGGGGAAGTGGGGAAGTGGGGATGGGGGAGTGGGTAGTAGTGGTAGGGGGGCAGGGGTAGGAGAAGTGGTGTGGGGGGTGAGGTCAGGGAATAAGGGAAGGGGGAGGGGGAAAGTAAAGGCAATGAGAAGAAATAAACGCTGCTGGACATTTCATTCCACCTAAGGATTCTGCATCCACAGTGACTCAGGCACAAGAGGCTGCACACCAAAAATTGATACGCCAAGGCCTTGCTTTAAGAAGTCGAGTATTTATAGAGATTGGCGCAATTAGATTGTTTGAGAGTTTTTATTTTGTCTAAAACTAAAACTAAATGAAGATAAGTCTGAACTGATCCTGATCACCCCACCAAAACTTCAAAACCACCCTTCTGTTCCGACTTCCATCAAACTTGTTGACTCACCTATCACTCTCTCTCATTCTGCCCGCAACCTCGGTGTAACTCTTGATCAAACCCTGTCCTTCCAACAGCATGTCAGCAATGTCTGTCGCACTTGCTTTCTTGAACCCGCCGAATTGCTTCTATTCGCCATCTTCTCTCAGAAAACACAACAAAAGCTCTTGTCTGCGCATTTGTTCTATCCCGCCTGGATTACTGTAACGCTCTTTTGTCTGGCTCTCCCTCTCATCTCATCAACAAACTTCAAAGAGTTCAGAATCATGCTGCCCGTCTCATCTTCCGCACTTCTAAATATAACCATGTTACCCCATTGCTCCGCTCTCTCCACTGGCTCCCTGTTCAGCTAAGAATATCCTACAAGATTGCCTCTCTCTGCTTCAAATCTATCGAGTCTTCCTGTCCTGAGTATCTCACCCACCTGTTACATCTTTACACCCCATCTCGAGCTTTACGTTCCTCATGTGACACTCGTATCTACAGTATCCCCACTGTTCGCACTAAAACCTTTGGTCAACGTTCCTTTGCCTATCAAGCTCCAACTACCTGGAATCAATTGCCTCGCTCTCTCAGATACTCACCCTCACTGCCCACATTCAAGCGCCTTCTCAAAACTCATCTGTTTCCTAGGTAACTTCGTCTTCCCTGTGACCCGACGTTTGCAATGTGTGATGCGAGTGTCTGCTTTGTGTGCGTTCGTGTCTGTGTGAGTGTGTGTTTGCGTGTATGCATGCTTGTGAGTTTGTGTCCTTGCTTTGGATTTTGATGCCTTTTTCTCATGTATGATTGTTATATATTGTGTGATTTGATGTCTGTTGTGATATTGTAAACGCCTAGGGCATTCAATTGATTAGGCGTCATAAATGTTCATAATAATAATAATAATAAAAGTACATCAAAAATTAATGCTTAAGGAGTTGAGTATTTATAGAGACTGGCGCAATTAGATTGTTTTGAGAATTTTCATTGTGTCTGAAAGTTGATTCTCCTCATAATTTTTTCCCACGTACAAGCCAGGCGGTTCCAAGCAGACAGATTAAAATCAAAGGAATGGGGGACTATTTGAGGATTTCCAGCTGGCGCAAAGAGAGGGTCACAGGTGAATGCACAGGACTGACATGTGACGTCAACTAAGGGGAAGGTCACGTACTTGAAGACTGTTTATGATTTCCTCGGTGGAGATCTCCCAAAGCAAGGGGAATGATCGGTGGAGAGTTGTCCCTTGATCAGTTATCACTTTAACATTAAAGGCTGGCTCAAATTAATGGTAGGTTTCAAAAAATTTACATGGATTATGTGTTGTTGTTTTTAGTGCAAAATCCTAAGCGTGGCATGAGGCCAATCTCTGGCGTCTTTGAGAAAAAAAAAATGGCCGTAGGTGCATCAACGAGGACCAACTTTTTGAAACAGACACAGAGTTCTCTCCTCCTTATAGCGGGCGGATGAGTTCATCCGGGTCTTATAGGCCTTTGTTCTTATTGTTGTTGTTGTTGTTGTTGTTGTTGTTGTTGTGGTGGTGGTGGTGGTGGTGAGCGGGGGTTGGGATGGGTGTAATTGTTGATGGTGGTGGTGGTGGTGGTGTTAGTGGTGGTGGTAGTGGCGGAGGTGGGTGGCGGTGATGGTGGCCTGTGTGATCTCGGTGTGCGTTCACCGTGATCTTCCCGATGTGTCCAGTCTTGCTGTCCGCGCGTGAAATGACTGTCTGGGGGCGGTGCACAGGGACTGTGGGCGATGCCTCCCCTCCAAAGCTGACCCCCCTCATCGAAGGAGGTTTCTTTCTTTTCTTTCCTTTTCTTTCTTTCTTTTATTTTAGATAAGTAATACCGTTAGTTTTGTTTGGTCAAGTTTAAATGTGCCTTTCCCCCCCAAGCTTTTTATGTTACATTTTCACGTACACGGATCGGGACAGGCTGGGAAAGGGATAGACATAAAAGAGGGAGGGAGGAAGGTAGGGAAGAAGAAGAAGAAGGAAGGAAGGAAGGAAGAAGAAGAAGAAGAAGAAGAAGAAGAAAGAAGAAGAAGAAGAAGAAGAAGGAAGGAAGGAAGGAGAGAGAGAGAGAGAGAGAGAGAGAGAGAGAGAGAGAGAGAGACAGACAGACAGACTGTCAGACAGACAGACAGACAAACAGAGATCGAGGGAAGAAGAAGAAGAAGAAGAAGAAGAAGAAGAAGAAGAAGAAGAAAAGAAGAAGAGAAGAAGAAGAGGAAGAAGAAGAAGAAGAAGAGACAGATAGAGAAAGACAGACACACAGACAAAAAAAAAAGAAGAAGAAGAAAAGACAGACATAATAGAGACAGACAGACAGACACACAGACAGAGACAGAGATAGAGACAGACAGACAGACAGACAGACACACACACACACACACACACACACACACACACACACACACACACACACACACACACACACACATACAGACAAATACACCAAACAGACAA
>CM065717.1:70262733-70265233 GCA_033310375.1 Conus canariensis
ACAAAACAAACAAACAAACAAAAAACAAAAAACAAAAAAAAAAACAAAAAACAACCAAAAAAAACAAAACAAAACAAAACAAAAAAACGACTTCCATATCAGAGCAAGTTTGTTTGCCAGTGAGTTTTCTTTTTCCTTTTTTTTTCTTTTTTTTAGGTGTTTGGGAGTGAGTCATGAAATCGTTTTATTAAGCTTCCTGACAAGTTTCTACTGAGAAGCCTTTTGTTTTGTATATAGTTACATTGTTGAAAGATCTTGTTTATATTCAGATGATCTAAACCAATGCATATTCTTTATACTCTGATTAAACCGTCGCTTAGTCTTTTGCCCTTTAAAGAATTTACGTTCAGGTATTAAAGTCTTTGATAATGTTTCTCATTTTAGTCCTTCAGCAGTCTTGTTGCTTATCTTCGAACTTTCTTAATAATGGGCAATGAATGTCCTTGGAGATATGGATACAGCATATTCAGGTCAACGCCCTGGAAAGGTTTTTATAAATACAGATATTAAACCTTTTATATGTAAATCTAGTCATTTGACATGTTTCATTAATGACACTCGTAACGTTAGAGTCAAAAACAGGTATGGCGTTAAAAGTTATATCTACATGTGTTTCATTGTTAAATGGATCCATGGATGAGAGAGAGAGAGAGAGAGAGAGAGAGAGAGAGAGGAGAGAGAGAGAGAGAGAGAGAGAGAGAGAGAGAGAGAGAACACAATGGTCAACATCATCCACCCACCGAAGTCAACTGACAATACAGACACTTCGCTCTGAACTAAAGAGACAGGACAACCATCTCTGTTCCATCATAAAATCCCTCCCTCAACGCAGCATTTTATAGCATAGAGCCCCTTTCTTCCTCTCCTGCTCCGGAAGCAAGGAAGCAGCTATAGTAGCAGCAGCCAGCAGGGGCAGCATCAGCACAAACGAGACGGGCCCTCAAGACGATCTCCATGAACTATCCTTCGTCACCCAGCTCGCTTCAACGGCCTCTCTAGGGAACGGTCAAAAAAAAAAAGAAAAAAAAGAAAAAAAAAAAGTACGAATCCCTGGGTAATTATTCCATCGAGGTTTTTTCAATACCCTGGTAATTGACTAAGGATGCGAGCTAAACTCCTTCTCTGAGACGTGGATACGTATGGGTGATGCTATAGAAAGATGACATTTCAATTTAGGTCTTTATTATCATTATTTTTTTTTAAACATAAAATGAGTACCCCCCCCCTCCACCCCCCTCCCCCGGGGAGGCTGACGGGGTGTTAGTTTTAACTATATTTCCGTCTTCAGGAAATTTCATAGAAATAATTTCCTCTTTTCTTTCAGACTCTCTCTCTCTCTCTCTCTCTCTCTCTCTCTCTTCTCCTCTCTCCCCTCTCTCTGTTTCTCTCTCTGTGTATCTCTCTCTGTCTCTCTCTCTCTCTCCCGGAATGTGTGTGTGTGTGTGTGTGTGTGTGGTGTGTGTGTGTGTGTGTGTGTGTGTGTGTGTGTGTGTGTGTGTGTTTCTCTCTCTCTGTCTCTCTCTCTGTCTCTCTCTCTCCCGGAATGAGTGTGTGTGTGTGTGTGTGTGTGTGTGTGTGTGTGTGTGTGTGTGTGTGTGTGTGTGTGTGTGCGTGCGTGCATGCGTGCGTGCGTGCGTGTGTGTGTGTGTGTCTCTCTCTCTCTCTCTCTCTCTCTCTTTCTCTCCCTTTCTCTCTCCTCGCTTTCTTTATTGGCGTCCACCATTCACCTGCCTTCGTTCCAGAAAATGTGTACATATTCCTTTTAACTCCACGGGGCTGTCAGGCTGTGAGGGGAGGGAAGGGTGGTGGTGGTAGTGGTGGTGGTGGTGGAGGGAACTGGTGGATGAGAGATTTTTTTTCCCCCATGCAAATTGTATCCTGACCTTATGAACATTCTGTGCCAGCAATTTCCATTCTTCTCTCACGACCTTTCACTCTGCCTTTTGTCGCCTTTCCTTGTTTCACGGTCATCATGGACCCATCAGCTGAACCTCGTGTTTGTCATGTACTCGTTTGTTTGCATCCCATACGGAACTGGGATCTCATGTCAAAGACATGTGGTGCAGCGCATAGAAACTGGTCTTCAAGCAGTGAACTGCCTTCTGAAACTGAAACTTTCGTCGACAATGGAAGGCATAGAAGACCGAAAAAGCGTGGTGGAAAGCACGCACACAGAAAAGTGGTATGACTGAAGAGCGAGTCATTTTCTTCAACTGACTTGGTTCGTCATATATGATACATCTCCTGCACACATTCTCCAAGGATGTGAGTCTATGTATTTCTGTCATACGAAAAATGACTTTGAAGAGCCGTGGAGGAGGAGTATGAAATAGAAAACCACAACAAAAGAAATACTGTTGATTGCGTCCCCTGCCCTCCCTCCCTCCCTCCCATCCCGACCCTACGCAGCCCCATCCTCCCTTCGTTTGACCCCCCCCCCCTCACTCCCTTTTGCCCACTTCCTTGCCCACCCTCTCGCCGAAACGAGACAAAGGCATAT
>CM065717.1:70280233-70285233 GCA_033310375.1 Conus canariensis
TGACTCTTGAATAGAAGTGTTAAAGGATATTAGCAATTAGTCTTAATTTTTAGTTCTGATTTCTCTTTTGTATATATATATATTTTTTTTTTGCTCTGATATTATGTGATTAAAAAAAATGACAAGCGCGAAGAAAAAATAGTTCTGACGTCTGTACAAGATCATACGCACATTTTTCTGGCTGCGTATGTTTTTGTTTTTTCTGGCAGTATGGATTTGTTTAACAGAATCTTCCAAGGGTACTTCCATCGTTGTCCGTGTTTTTTTTTTCTTTTCTTTTTTCTTTACGTGCAACACGCGACTACTGCGCACAGATCTCCGCAAATTGTGTCATCCAAACGACAAGCACTCAGAGGTTTTTGTTTTTGTTTTTGTTTTTTGTTTTTTTTCCCCCCCCCAAAGACTGCGTCATTCACAAGGCGATGGCCATTTTTTTCAGACACTACTTAAAAGTTTCACCACTGTTGTCAGTTGGCTGTTGATGTCTGGATGGCAGAAAGATTCCGCTAGTTCCCTGTAACACTCTGTCTGTCTGACTAACCGAACTGATAGCCGTCAACTTACACTGCCAACGTCGAAACAATCTTTGCACGCTGCAACCACGACAACTAACCGGCATGACACAAAAATGTGTTTTTCTGATGATTTAAACATACTTGTTCCGTTACAATTAATTCCAGCTATCAGATCTCATATATATATATATATATATATATATATATATATATATATAATGCCTAGGAGCAGCGAATATGATTTGATCTGTCTTCAAGAGGGATTACAATGGTTCCCATATGCTGCTAGTGAAGGGTTTAACATTTCTGATATATTTTCCTAATTTCATGTTTTCACTTTATTCCTCTCCCTCCCCCTCCCGTCTCCCCCCCACCCACCCCCCTCTCCTTTTTTATTTAACTTTTTTTTTCTATTTAGATCTTTACAAAGTCATTAATATCATGACGGAAGAGTTGTTAGCCAGCACTTGTTTTCCCCTACTACTAAATTGTTCAGTACACACACACACACACACACACACACACACACACACACACACACACACACACACACACACACAAACACAAACACACACAACACACACACACACAGCTTGCTTTTATGTCTTAGATTGGAGAAATAGGGGGAGATAAGCATTCATATCTGCAGTGGTAGATAATTCTGCCTAACTAACATGTATATATATATATATATATATATATATATATATATATATATATATATATATATATATACAATAAACTAATAAATTCCAAGGATAAATACCGGGCGCCATTCCAGCAACTTACAGAGCAGCTTGGTGTTGCAGTGACTTCAAGAAATATTGAATTATAAACAAAGCTTGCTCTTATGTCTTAGATTGAAGAAATAGGGGGAGATAAGCATTCATATCTGCAGTGGTAGATACTTCTGCCTAACTAACAGTATGTGCTTGAGTGGGTGAATGGGGAAAAAAATAATAAATAATAATATATATATATAACAAATGTCGCTCCCACTGTGGTTGAGCACTGTTTTTAAGATTGCGCTGATCCTCAGTACCATCTCTCTCTCTCTCTCTCTCTCTCTCTCTCTCCCCTCTCTCTCTCTCTCTCTCTCTCTCTATATATATATATATATATATAGTATCGTGTAGCTCAATAAGGAACTTAAGTGAGGCAAGAGAGAGGATTCATTCAGTGGGAAATTTCCTGAAGCAGGCTTAGAGGAAGGTCGATATTCTAAAACTCCAAGGAAATTCATGGAACAAGAAAAAAAAAAAAGAGAATGTTTTCACAATGTAGGAAGCAGAAGATGAAATTCAGTTCCTGAACTCATGCGAAGTAGCCAACAATGACACAAAACGGTCGTATATGTGCAATTAGATTATTTCACGGATGGGAGGAGACCAGAGGGTAGAGGAATCAGAAGAGAGAGAGAGAGAGAGAGAGAGAGAGAGAGAGAGAGAGAGAGAGAGAGACAAGTAGAGAGAGACAGAGACAAAGAGACATAGATAGACAGAGAAAGATAGAGAGACAGAGAGAAAAGATCGATAATGCGGAACAGATTTCTTTCTTTGCCTAATGTCATTCATATACATGCCTGATCATACATGCTGCTCAACAACAGTTTATGTTTTTGATGTGCAAAACTATGCAATGCATGTATGTGTACATGCTAAATATTCTATACATCTATACATATATGATGTAGCTTCCGAAATCATGATTGAAAAACTTAATAAATAGTAAAAAAACAAACAAGCAAAAACAAAACAAAACAACAACAAAAAAGAAACCTGTCAACCGTGTTTTACTTTGGATTACTGGCTTTGTTTTATTGGTGTCACCTCAAGTGTATGGGGTTCACGTGATAAAGTTTGATTAGGGTTTTGAGATACTGCTGTGCCTGTATTGTGCAGACAGCAGATTAGCTTTGTTACAGGAAGGATTTCTTCTGAACATGTTCATGTGACTAAAAATCTTGAAACACACACACGCACACACACACACACACACACACACACACACACACACACACACACACACACACACACACACACACACACACACACACACACACACACACACACACACACACACATGCTGCTGCTGCCGCTTGTACTATACTACACTACAACAAGTACTTCTGTTGTGTCTGCTGCTACTATTACTACCATCAGCACAACAATTGCTGCTGCTGTTGCTGTTGCTGCTGATGCTATATCACTACTATTACTACAACGATGACGACGACATTCACTGCTGTTGTTGCTTCTGCTGCTGCTGCTTCTAACACCACCACAACAACTGCTGCTGCTTTGCTGCTGTTACTACTACTACCACAACTACCACTACCATTACAAACCACCACCACCCACTACTCCTTCTCCTCCCCCTACTACTACTACTACCACCACTACCACTACTATTACCACTACCATACCATTACCACCACCACCACCTCCACTACTCCTCCTCCTCCTACTACTACTACTGCTACCACCAGCAGCACTACTACATATACAACAAAATGATCATACCTAATTGGTGACGTTAGAAGTGACCATTGTGTGCACAGAAAATCTTCAAAAAAAAAAAAAAAAAGGAAAAAAAAGAAGTAATTCTTAACCATTTGATAGTGTACTTCATGTTGAATCCGGTATACTTCCCTTTCATCCATGTGTATCTTGCTCTTTTTGACAAACCAGATCACATCAGGCAAAGGTTCGAAACGAGACTCCAAGCTACACTGTCTTCTATGGCACTTAACGATGTCATCTAGCAGCAGCAGCAGTAGCAGCAGCAGCAGCAGCTGCAGCAGCAACAGCAACAATAACAACAATAAATCAGCCCTATCAGCTTCCCAAGAAAGACGAATCTGTTTGGATTCACATCAGCGGCAGTATTCGACTGTCTATGCGGAAAGCGAGAAGCTGGGTACTGACTGCCGATCTGGACCGGAAATCCCTAGCTGTTCCAGACTAGAGGAGCTTCAGAAGGCGTGTCCGCCACTAAAGTGTCGGGATCACATGACAGACAGCTGGTCTGTACACGTGCTGGCAAAACAGACCGTCTCCTGACAGTGATCTGACACCGCGAGCGGCTGGAATCTCCGGCGATTATTTCCAGGCCATCTTAAGCCCGTAACACAGTAAGCGAGTCTCTCGCTCAAATCCAAGAAAAGCGATTTTGTTTTGTGCGTTCCCTCTTTCCCGCGTCTCGCCATGTTTGCGGGTGAGTTTGCAGGAAACCAGCAGTAAGCCAATCGATCGCCTCACACGCTGAACTCAGACCTCCCCTCTCTGGTTCTCTCCTCTCCATGCTGCTTATTCGATGCACATTTGAAGCGTTCTGATGTCTTTGGTGAAGTGAAGAGACGTTACAAGTAGAACCATGTTTGACATGGAATCTGAAAGGAACGACGAAATCTTGATCGCTACTGGTGAAGCAGAACAACAAAAAACAAGAATATTAATCGTTTCCTGAGGAAATGGCGTATCGTGTGTGTTGGGGGGGGGGGGGGGGTACGTCCTTCACCTTTACTCTGACTGGCCGATCACCTTCGCTGCGCAAGTGGAGAGAGAAGAGAGAGAGAGAGAGAGAGAGAGAGAGACAGACAGACAGACAGACAGACAGACAGAGACAGAGACAGAGAGACAGACAGAGACAGACAGACACAAAGAGAGAGAGAGAGAGAGAGAGAGAGAGAGAGAGAGAGAGAGAGAGAGAGAGAGAGAGAGAGAGAGCATGTTACTCTGCAAAATTGACGACTTTTCGCCCATTGCCCTCGCTCACCTGGATGGTTACAGCCGACAAGTGTCAAAAGCGAGCGCGGAAGTGAGCGAGCAGCTGAGCGAGAGACTCGCCTGATGTGACTCACGCTTTACACCTACTAGTGTACAGTATGGGACAGGCTTGGCCCCTAAAGACAGAAAGCCTGGATGAACAACATGAATACTGGACTAGGGGGCACCGAGCTGCAGATGACCCCCCTGACCACATGGACCACTATTCCTACGATCTACTGTCCCGGCGTGATGAATGATGAATGTTTTTTCCCAGATCTGGAACACCTCCTTGTACCTACTAATCATGCAGCTGGTTGATAACGCTACAGTTTTATGACCGACGATACAGGGACCGAACCACCAGAGGTGTAATCAGCCAGTAACCTCATGAGAGGCCCCAGACGGGGTATGGTTAATGACATGAATGACGATTAATTAGACCAAGACAAACAGACCCCCCATCCAGCCCGGCTTTCGGAGATAACGAGTGGGAGCTAGGCACACGGACACCATCATTATACCTTGAACGCAAACACTCCAGCCACCGGCCCCCCCATGCTGAATTTCTCGATGAAAAGTTCGGGGTCCAGCACCACACCACATGTCGATGGCCCGAGCCAAGTCTGCAAGGACGCAGATACCAGAGCAGGTGCCAGTATCCAGGTGAGAATGCCACGCTTAGTGATTTAGCGGAGGCTGCAGAAAGGTCGAGTAG
>CM065717.1:70297733-70305233 GCA_033310375.1 Conus canariensis
GTGTGGGGGTATGGATAGGGGTGAGGGGGTGGGGGTGGGGTGAAAGAAGGGGCGGCAATTGGATGGCAAGGGGGACGGAGAACATACGACACAATGCATGACCAGGCAAAAAGCAGCGTAAGAGAGAGAGAGAGAGAGAGAGAGAGAGAGAGAGAGAGAGAGGAGAGAGAGAGAGGAGAGTCGTGTTATGTCAAGGGTTGGTAGTTCACTGTCATGTAGCATAATATATTTTTTTACCCCCAGCCACAGAGGGTGAATCTGTGAAAGATACTAAGAAAACTCCCTGTCTTTTCCTGGCCAGACAGAAACCAAGTCGAGTAATTCCCTCCCTTTGCAACAGGTCAATGGCGCAGGCTCTTGCGACCAATGGCATGGAAGTTTACATAATTCAACGAATCACATGTTGAAGCATAGATATTGCATATTGATAAATCAAAAGAGACAAAGATGAAACCTAAGCGCCGAATCTAAACGATTTCAATTTCTAATTCAATTTCATCGTTTAAAACCCACTCCATCTGCCATACGAACCAGGTAAGGTGTCTTGAAGGGCTTTAGGTTAAAAAAAAACAGGAAATAGTTTTCATGGGTAGAAAGAATTGTCGGCATTTTTCTTCTAGAGTGGATGAGACATGAGATTCCCTAGTAAAACATCTTCAGTCTCGGCCCGGTACATTTTCTTTTCGCAGTAAGAACAATATTCTTTATTCCAAATGACGTTCCCTAGTACGCTTAAGACAATGTGGCTATTCTGGTAAATGTGAGGTTTGAAAGCAATGCACAAACGTTAGCTTAAGATTTCTGATTTTTTGTCCCTTAATTAAAATGTTATTCTTTCTTTTGACTCCTTTATGTTTTAAATGTAAAAGGATGTCTCGGCTAGGATGTCACGGCTACGTGAAACGTTCGTGTACAATTATACCTATTGTAGGGAAAACAATACTCTAGAATTTCAGAACACAAAATGTGGCACGAAACTTGTATTGGATTGTTAATATCTTTTATTTCAGGTTGATCATATATGGTTGTATTTTATTTGTTTTTTTTATGTGTAGAAGCAATCATATGCTGCAAGAAGAAAGGTCGTTTCTAACAAGAGAGACGGGATATGAATTCTCTCTTGGGTAGGTCTGCATTATATGAATAAAAACGAGCATTCATCCGAACGATTAGATGTAAACATTCGATTCAAATAAGCTAGGCGAATACCAATATTTGAAATTTTATTGGTAAAAATTTCGATCCTTGTTCCACTTTAGCAGACAGAGCACGACATTTTGAATGAAGTCGTTTACAGCAATATTTATTTAATAGAAGAACACAAAATGACTGATTCATTGATTAGTCTTGTAATTAAACAAATCTGAAACATGAAATGATCATTTTCTTGAGGACTTGTTGCTGTATACTGAACACAGGTGAGCGGCGAGGTTGTGCGCGTGGTCTGTGTTCTTAAGGAGAAGAGGACAATCGTCGCTCTCTGTGCAGCGTCTTTCGCCAGGGGCTCTCTCCCGTTTGATACCCGTTCGACTTGGTGACCGCGTCTATTGGTCTTCTGTCTTCTTTGCGTGAGAAAAGGCGGATGGGGTTGGCAGGGGGGAGTTGAAGGTGGGGAGAGGGAGGTGAAGGAGGGGGTGGGAAGGAGGTCCGGATGGGGTACATGTGGGCGCTCATTACTGAGTAGGTTCCCCTGAGCCACTCTTTCTTCGTGACCGGACCCGAATGACGGAATGCTATATTCCTTGTTGCTGAAAGACTGGATTTCACGGACTCTCAGATGTCCTCCTCCTCTTCCTCCTCCTCCTCCTCCTTCTAAGTCCTTCTTTCTTCTTCTTCTTCATAGCACAGACAATATCAGGTAGGTACCCAAGATTTGACCAGCGCGTTAGGTTAAAGCGTAGGTCAGACATCTACTAAGTCGTAACCTTGAGACTCTCTTCTGAAATTCTCTAACCATAATCATTAATTCATTTATCCATCAGCTATAGATCGTACGCACTGTGGTCTTGAAACTTTGCAGACGTCGTGCAGAGTATAGGGACTAGTCTGTACGCAGTGACACCTCCTTGATGAAACGGAAACTTCTTCTTCCCTCGGCCCCTTCGCTCTTTTCCCTTCTTGTTCTTGTTCTTGTTCTTGTTCTTGTTGTTGTTGTTCTTCTTCTTCGCCTCTTCCTCCTCCTCCTTCTTCTTCTTGTTCTTCTTTTTCTTCCTTTTCTTCTTCTTCTTCTTCTTCTTCTTCTTCTCTCTTCTTCTTCTTCTTATCATCATCATCATCATCATCATCATCATCATCATCATCATCATCATCTCTTCTTCTTCTTCTTCTTCTTCTTCTTCTTCTTCTTCTCCTCCTCCTCCTCCTCCTCGTCCCTTTTCCTTTCTATCGCCGTCATACTTGGAGGCCGCCGGTCTTCATGATGAAGTGGAGGGTCCTCCTCTTAGTCTCCGCCACAGACCCATACAGCAGACTTCTTTTGTGGGGCTCGGTAGTGAGCATCGACCGAGGTTCCTCTCTCAGCTTCCCCTTGTGCTCCCCTGAAGTCTCAGAGACTGTGGCGCAGCAGTCGTGAATACGGAAAAGGTACCTTTAGTGAAAGAGATGTGATTGGCGAATAGAAGCCGAAAAGGGGGGGGGGGGGGGGGGGAGGAAAGGGGGGGGGGAAGAAGGGACAGATGGGGAGTGGGGAGAGGAAGGAGGGATTTGGGCCTGGGGTGGGGGTGGGGAGGAGGGAACCCCCTTGTGTTATTCCAGAGACTTCTGTGTGCTATCCGAGGGACTTTGTGCGTGAGGTATTTCAAGACACCTCTGTGTGGTTCCCGATGCTCTCTCCTTGAACTGTGTCGTGGACGCTGTCTGTTATTTTCCAAGACTCGCCTGCTCTCCTCCCTCCCTCTCTCTCTCTCTTTCTGTGTGTGTGTGTGTGTGTGTGTGTGTGTGTGTGTTGTGTGCGTGCGTGCGTGCGTGCGCGCGCGCGCGGCGTGTGTGTGTGTGTGTGTGTGTGTGTGGTTGTGCGTGTGTGTGTGTGTGTGTGTGTGTGTGTGTGTATGTGTGTGCGTGTGTGTGTGTGTGTGTGTGTGTGTGTGTGTGTTGTGTGTGTGTGTGTGTGTGTGTGTGTGTGTGTGTGTGTGTGTGTGTGTGTGTGTGTGCGCGCGGGCGCGTGCGCGTGCGCGCGTGTGTCTTCCAAAGACTCTGGGAGTCTTGTCGTGGTATGTCAAGACTCATCATTGTAATTGTGTTCCCGTCGTCTTTTTGCTGGCAGCTATGCATCAGAGTAAGGAAAGTGTGACTGATGTAGTTATGAGTTACTGGGTTTGAGTAGGGATGTACAAAGAAACATAATTAAAAAAATTGTTGAGCTGGTAGATTTGCCACGTGTTGCTGTGTGCTTGGGAGTGAAGGAAGCAAGAGAGGCAAAAAAAAACCAAACAAACAACAAACAAAAAAACAACCAAAAAAAAAAGCATGCATGCGCACTTGCATAAAGATAATGAAAATTAGGTACAAATACGATAGGGTTGTGTGATAGAGAGATGGGAAGACATACATGGAGAGAGAAGACAGACAGACAGACAGACAGACAGACAGACAGCAGACAAAAAGAAGGCAGACGCAAGAGAGAGAGGAGAGAGAGAGAGAGAGAGAGAGAGAGAGAGAGAGAGAGAGAAATAGACTTGGACAGGCAGACAGACATGGAGAAAATTGAGAAGGAGAGTGTGACTGTAGCCCATACTACTGTCACATCATGACCAACTCTTCTACGAAGAAAAGAACTGGAATGAATGCACATGCAAGGTTTATAATTATGACTCTCTCTCTCTCTCTCTCTCTCTCTCTCTCTCTCTCTCTCTCTCTCTCTCTCTCTCTCTCTCTCTCTCATACCATAGGACGTGAGGATGGGGTGATGTACTGGAAACGCCATGGACATTGTCTCTGGATCTCCTCCCTAACGTGACTGCGTCTTGCGAGGACCTATAGATCCAACAATAGAATACTGCCGAGGGCAGCCTCCCAACCCCCCCCCCCCCCCCAAAAACAAAACAAAAAAAAAAGAAAAAAAAGAAATGAGCATTACAAGACAGCAGCACTCACCTTGGCAGCTGGATCGCTTCTCTGTATGCAGGTAATTCCTGGAGGGCAGTGAAAGGCGGGAGAAGTCTATTTTTAGCCCGTGAGAGCACGTGACCATGATGGCGGCGACCAGGACTGTGATCTCTAACCTCAATGCCGAAGACATCTGTGAACAAAAAGTGAAAGAAAGAGATCCCGCTTAGCATCATTTTGCTGGAGGTAGATGAAAGTGTGTAGTTTGACATGGGCTACAACCAATTTCAAAAGAAAGCGTGGTTAGCGTTAAACATAACCACCAAAGAGCCAATGCCTTGAACCGCATCCATTGTATCTCTGTTTATTTGTTTGTTTGTTTGTTTGTTTGTTTGTCTGTCCGTCAGCAAGATTACGCTAAACTTGGGAACTGGTTTTAGTGAAACTGGATGGGATATAAAGATGGGGAGGGGGGGGGGGGGGGGCAGTTTTGCTACGCTTGTATGAAAAGGGTTCTCTCTCTGTCTCCCTCTGTCTCTCTCTGTGCCTCCTCTCCTTTCTCCTCTCTCTCTCTCTCTCTCTCTCTCTCTCTCTCTCTCCTCTCTCTCTCTCTCTCTCAACCCGTAAAAGAATGACTTTAAGTCCGAACTGAAGAACACTTCGTCAATCTCATGTAGCTCTGCCACTTATGTGCCAAGGCTTGCGTGTCTTCACATGAACCCTTTTCGATTTTGTAACGTTGTCTGCCGCTCATCTTTTCTTTTCTGTCTTCTGTCTACCTCTCCTGTTTCCTTCCTCCAACAACACCTAGAAGATTGGTATACTAAGCCCATATTAAGATCGTTACATAGTTATGCCATCGCAGTGTTCTTTTCTGTACTGTCATCAGCAGACCTTAACATGATCCGACGTGCTGTTTTGATGGCTTTGACGCACGCAGTCGTTGGTGATATGGTCATGAGATCTGATGTTCAGTATCTTGCAAGAACACCTCATTTGTCACGGCGCGGATTCTTCCTTTCCAGATCCGATGTGAGGGTCCGTGTCTTGCATGCCTACAGGGAGATGGAATACATCAGTGCACGCCGGAGCTTGGTCTGCTGTTTCAGTCAGTGATGGAGATGTGTTATTTGATAAAGAGTACATTCATCATCTTCAGACGGAAAGGCGTGTCCACAGAGACCGCATTGTGGGTGAAGGAAGTGCGTTTGGGCGAGGGTGGGGGTGGGGGGTCTGGGAGGGGGGTGGGGGAGGGAGGCAGCAGGGCTGATCCTGATTTGTGCACACTGGCACATGCAGAGAGAGAGGTACGGGCGCAAAGATTTAACCAGGACGTCCAAAACGTTGTGTGTGTCAGTTCCAGACTCCTTCCCACCGGCACCCTCCCCCCCCCCCAACCTGCCATTTCCTAAACCATATTCCGAAAAAAAGTCTTGAAGTGCTATGTTAAGTGGGTTCCTGCGAGGGAAGATAGATAGACAGATAGATAGATAGACAGACAGACAGACGGATAGATAAAGTCATGGTCATACGTAAAACGTGTAAGACGATTCACTGCGTTCTCATCTTCCTCCCCTTCCTCTTCTCACTAAGCACATTTTTAGCCAGCGTTTTTTTTTTTTTTTGTTATCAAAAATGTTACTCACCCACCCATCCTTTCTCCCACTCCACTCCTCTACCTCCCTCCACACCTCTCACCAGTCCTGCATCTCCTCCGCTCTCTTTTGCTCTGCTACCGTTCAGCAAAAAATGGGATATGTACTTCATTCGCTAAATAAGTCCACATCTTCCCCGCTCGGTCGCTGATCAAGCTTTGGCCACTGAGGAAGGAGACCCCTCCACCCCCATCCCCCACATGTCTATGGGCAAAAATAGGTAAAACAATTGCTATTACAGTTATCCCTGTGGATGACATTTTTTTGGGTGTGCTTAGGATCACAACTATTTGTCATGTTTTTCTTATGTGATAACTGTTTTTACCTGTCTTTCCACAGAATCACATTGTTTTCCTTGTTTTCCTTAGGATGATGACAATTATACCCTGCCCTCTTTATTTATTTATTTTTTTTTTAGGAAAACGCGTATCATCCCGAGGAAAACAGTGATAACACGCAAATCAGTTATTTGATTGCTATTTTTCCTGACCAGCCCAGGCACACTGTTACCATTAATATTACCCCCTGGGCTGCAGGCTTGAACAGGGACCATCAGTATTACCCTAGGGATCACAGCCATTTTCCTTATTTTTGCTTTTTTTTAAACTTAGGGTAATTATTGTTTCCTCCAGAGATACCAGCAAACAATTTTCAACAGACTGATAACTGGCCACTGCCAACTGCTGAGCCATCTCAGCATAATCAAGATTGCCCACACAGATGAGTGTCTGTGTGGCACTGGATCTCAGACCCCAGAACACATCCTCCAACACTGTCCAGCCCATGATGTTCTACTACGGCGTCAAACCTGGCCAAAGGGTGCAGAACTGCATATGCAACTTCGGGGCAGCCGTCAAGACCTCGAGAAGACTGTGGAATTCATCGTGGCGACAAGGTTGAAGATCTGCTACAACCAAAAAAGTCGACCGCAGAAGAAGAAGAGAAGAAGAAGAAGAAGAAGAAATTTTCCCCGCAAAAACAAGGAAAATAAACGATTTTTTTCCCCGGTTTTCTTTTTAGACGGCAACGCGACCGTTTTGCTAGGGAAATCAGGGAAAACGGGGAATTAGTTGTCATTCCCAGGGAAAAGAGGGAATTAGTTGTCATTCCCAGGAAAACAGTTCTGATCTTCAGGGTAAACAGCATAACACTGTTTTCCTCACGGTGATACCCGTTTTCTTCAGAAAAAAAAATAGGGGAAACAGCTAGTATCGGACATGAAGCTAAGTTACTCCCATCTCCCCCCCCCCCCCCCCCCCCCCCCCCCCGCGTCCTCTCTCTTCTCCTGGATTAAGTAACATACCCCTGTCTTGAAAGTTCTGATTGCTGAAAGCTGGGGACTTGGAACATCCACATCTCTATAGAAAAGAAAAGATCTGCCACAGATGGTAACATTTTTTTTGTCTTTGTTTTCTTGCAGATAAATAACTATATAGATGGGAAACAAAATATCATTTACGTTTTTTTTTCTTTTTAATTAAATAATCACACCAATATGACAAAAAAAAACGAATAGAAAGGATGAAAAACTGAAGGAGGAGGAGGAGGAGGAGAGGAAGGAAGAAGAGGTGGAGGTATAGGGAATATAGAAGGAGTCCCAATCGTTACAAGAGACTTGTATGTTTCCGAAAGCCACAGAGGCTCAAACGGCTGTTTACTTAGGAGGATCAATACAGCAATTGAGCTAAGTGTGCCGTGCGATTCTCTCCTATATCAAACGCGAAGCCTGCCCAGGCCAATATCATCGCCCTGCAAACACCGGCCAGGGCCGAAGAAGATATGTGTGTCCGCGGCAAGCCAG
>CM065717.1:70307733-70312733 GCA_033310375.1 Conus canariensis
TGTGTGTGTGTGTGTGTGTGTGTGTGTGTGTGTGCTGTTGTGTGTGTGTGTGTGTGTGTGTGTGTGGTGTGGTGGCTGGTGTACGTCTGTGTGTGTTGTCGTGTGGTGTGTGTGTTGTGTGTGTGTTGCGCGCGCGCGTGCACGTGTGCGTGTGTTTGTGCGCGCGCGCTGTGCGGTGTGTGTGTGGTGCGTGTATGTATGTGTGTGTGTGTGTGTTTGAGAGAGAGAGAGAGAGAGAGAGAGAGAGAGAGAGAGGAGAGAGAGAGAGAGAGAGAGAGAGAGAGAGAGAGAGAGAGAGAGAGAGAGGAGGAATGGAGCAGCGAAGAAAGCGAAGCTCGGGAAAAGGTCCGATAGCCTATCGGTGCCAGACCTCTGAGAACAACTCTGGTGTTTGGGTGGTGGCTGCTGCCCTGACGCTTCTGCTAGGGTTTCCTGCTGAAGATGATTTCTTTATTCATTATTTTAATCCATTAGGAAAAAAAAGTGTCCTCTCCCTGGTGAATTCAAGCTATTGGAATACACTTATACATGAGCGCCCACACACTCACTCACACGGCGCACGCAACGCACGCACACACACCACACACACACACACACACACACACACACACACACACACACAACACACAACACACACACACACACACACACACACACACACACACACGCGCACGCACGCGCGCGCGCGCGCACACACACACACACACACACACACACACACCAACCAACGAAAGGCAGAGGAGAAGGGTGCGCCACGCAGACCCTGTCGCTGCAGCTCATCTGCCTCCACAGGCGCGTGAGTGAGATGATCATCGCAAGTCGCCACGTCAGTTCCAGGCGCGGCAAGTCACTCATGCTGAACTACCGGCAGCCAGCGCATCATTATCAACTTCCGTGTCCTGGAGGAAGAGGAGGAAGAGGAGGAGGAGGAGGAGGAGGAGGAGAAAGGAGGCAGGCTTGCGAAATCGCACCAAGTCACTCCTGAAATTCGTGCCAGTGATGACATTGAGACATGCGAGGGTTATTACTAAACAAGGATGTGTGTGTGTGTGTGTGTGTGTGTGTGTGTGTGTGTGTGTGTGTGTGGTGTGTGTGTGTGTGTGTGTGTGTGTGTGTGTGTGTGTGTGTGTGTGTGTGTGTGTGTGTGTGTGGTTTCCTTACTCACCCTCATCTTCCATGCATCCTCCTCCTCCTCCTCCTCCCTTCACGTCCTCCCTGCCCCTCCTTCTTCTTCTTCACTTCCTTGTTTTTTGTTTATCTCCTGTTGTTCCATTGTTGTCCATCCTTTCCAAATTTTCCGGACCTTTCTTCATTATGACCACCCACCCCCTTCTTTCTCCTCCTCCTCCTCTTCCTCCTCCTCCACTTATCTTTTCCTTTTTCTTACCCCCCCCCCCCCCACTTACACTGGTAGAGAGTCTTTGCAGATCAAGTTCTTTCATGTCACAAGATGTTATTTATTTTACTTTTCTTTTCTTTTTTTTTTCTTTCTTCTTCTTCATTTCTCTTTTCGGCCATTGCTTGTAAAACTACCAAACAATATTTGCATTTGCATAATGTTGATGCATCAAGCTCTGTTTCACACAGGTTTTAAATCACTGAGTGTTGACGAAAGATATACTAAGAGTGAATATTGCCGCTACAATTCTATTTCTTTGGGCAGTGTACTGCACTTTGCCAATGTTTTGAAAATACACTTTTCTTTGTCCGGTGCACTCTCCAAAGAGGTCGAAACTTGGGCAAAGTCTACTATCCACAGAAGAAGCCCCAAACATTGTCCAACTGCATCGCCAATAGAAACCTGAAACGCTGGCCTTGTTCACAGCTCAAAGAAGCTCAAAACATTGGCGAAGTCACTCGCCAAACTGAGAGGTCCCCAACGTAGGCTAAGGCGAGTTTCATAGACGCGAAAATTCGCGAGTGGGGTTAGTGAGAGAGAGAGAGAGAGAGAGAGAGAGAGAGAGAGAGAGAGGAGAGAGAGAGAGAGAGAGAGAGAGGGGGGTGGACGGGGATGGGGAGGATGGGAAGGGGAGAGGAATATGAGGATTCCAGAAGCCACACCATCCCCCTTTCCTAACACCTCTCTTTTTCTGGCACCAATCGAGCAAACAAAACAAAAAAATCTCAGAGTGGCCCCAAATGATCCTTCTGGTGAAGAAAGTAAATGAACCGAAAAAAAAACAACAAAAAAAAAACCCATCTTCAAAACCTAGTGGGAAAACACGTCACACACCCACACAGTCGCCTTTTCCCTCAACTCTCACTCTCACCTCCTCCCACCCCTACCCCCTCTCCCCTATCCTCCCATCTTCCTTCCCCTATCTCGCACTCAACTTTTGGGCGAGTGCTCTGCCTTTGTTAAACAAATTAGTTCTTACGTTCTGCTACGGGTTCTGCTACAGGTTTTTTCCGAATGTGTTTCCGACCGGCAGCACTGTTGACATATACAGACAAAAAAAAAAAAAAGAACATTCCACCCCGCCCCCTCCCTTCCTCTCCTCTCCCCCCAACCCCCTTACCCTCACCACCCACTCCCACTGATCGAAGTGATCATCCCCACAGCAGTATGTAAGGAAGCCGTGGAGGAGCTACTTGAACGAAACTGATGAAATGTTAACCCCCCCACCCCTTCCCTCGACCCCCCCCCTCCCTCCACCTCCCCCCTCCCCTAACGTTCCGACACCCCTCCCCATCTCCTCCCCCTCCATCCTTCCTCTTCTTCCTCCCCCTCCCCACCCTTCTCCTCTCTCTCTCTCTCTCTCTCTCTCTCCTCTCTCTCGGTCCTTCCTGCACCTCTCTGCTCCTTCTTCGAGTCTTCATAGACAGACACAAGCTCCTTCGTTCCTTGAGGCGAGTGAAAAGTCTGAATCACGCGATTCCGTTCGAGCGGGAGTGAAAGCCATCCTCTTAAGTCGATTGGGAACCAAACGGTCTTCGTCGTCCGTCCCACCGTTCCCACCCAGTCCATGGACTCAGTTTCTGAACAAATGGGCCTGTGGCTGGCACTGAGAAAAGGCCGTTTGCCTCCCCGCCCCCCCCCCCCTAGAAGGTGGGGAAGGTGGTGGTGGTGGTGATGGTGATGGGGAGGGGGGGGGGGTGGGGGGAGGGGGCGGGAGGGGCGAGCGCTTTTGTCCACATCAGAACAGACAGACAAGCAAGGGAGCGCTCTGCTGCTAGCAGACGCCCGCGTCCTTGTGGGAGTGTATGTCAGCTATCTCTTTGCAACGTTTGATTTTTCTTTTCTTTTATATTATACTTTTTTTCCTTCCTTCCTTCCTTCCTTCCTTTCTTTTCTTTCTTTTTCTCTTTTCTGTTCATTTGTGTGTGTGTGTGTGTTGTGTGTTGTGTGTGTGTGTGTGTGTGTGTGTGTGTGTGTGTGTGTGTGTGTCTAGTTCAGCGTTTCAGACCTTTTTTTTGTTTACATTTGTCTGTAGGTTTGTAACTCTGTCTCTGTCTCTGTCTGTCTGTCTGTCTGTCTGTCTGTCTGTCTGTCTGTCTCTCTTCTTCTCTCTCTCTCTCTCTCTCTCTCTCTCTCTCTCTCTCTCTCTCTCTCTCTCTGCAAAAATGGAAAAGAGGACGAACTTCATTTTGTTTTATGCTGTTGTAAATTACCTAGTCTAAGAGCGCAATATGTACCGACAAAGTTTTCAAGGATCCCTGTCAGTTTCGGTTAAGTCTGCTAATGGCATCCCAGAATGAAAGCATAGTAAGAAATTTCTCAGTTTATTTATTCAAGGCATTTCAGTTTAGATCAGTCATGACTTCGTGACAGAGTAGTCCATTTAGTTTTTCTTGTGTTCTTTATCATTCTTATGTTGTTGTTATGTTCTCCATACCCCCCTTCATAAGGGGTAATGGCCTTTATATGTAGTAAACCATCTCAGTTCTGAGTTCTCTCTCTGTTCTTCATTGTTTTTTTTCCCCTCTTTCCCTATTTTCGTTGTTTGTCTTTTTATCTTTTGCGCTGTGTTGTCTTCGGTGCCTCTCTCCGTTGGCATCGCTCTCATGCCGTTCATTTAGGCTATTTTCATACAGAGCCACACAAAATGATGTCCCAACGCAGCCCCCCCCCACCCCCACCCTCCACCTTCCCACCCCCACCCCCGCCGGCACAGAAGGTAGTCCACAGAAAGCAATCAAGATCAGATCGCCACGAGGCACCTCTCCAGGGGAAACACTGCGCTGCGGCTGACTCACTTCGGTAGGTGTTCAGTTGTGCTTGATCTGGAGTCAAGATACACCGAACACCACCTACGAACTTTCCCCATATATACTGATCACATTAATTGATTCATAGTGGAACTGGGAGGGAGGCTGCGCACAGCAGATGAAAAGGAAAAACAAAAACAAAAACAAAAAAACAAAAACACCAAACGTGGGCCTGTGTTGTGTCACGCACTCTCCCTAGTAGAAAACAGCTTAAATTTCGTACAGAGAAATCCGATATAGAGAGGAAGTCATGCTCTATGAAACCAGACAATATGTACGCAGAAATTTGCTTGAATTTCGTACAGAGAAATCGTATATAGAGAAGAAGTCATACAATATGAAATCAGACAATATTTACGCAGAAATGTGCTTGAATTTTGTACAGAGAAATCAGACATAGAGAAGAAGCCATACTATAAGAAACCAGAAATTAGCCTAAATTTCGTGCAGAGAAATCAGATGTAGAGAACAAGTCATACTATAAGAAACCAGACAATACGTACGTAGAAATTAGCTTAAATTTTGTGCGGATAAATCAGATATAGGAAGAGTCATACTCTTAAAAACCAGACAGTTTGTACACAGGAAGCAGCTTAACTTTCGTACAGATAAACCAGATATAGAGAAGTCACTATTAAAAACATGATGATATGTATATAGAAGCAGCTTGAATTTCATACAGAGAAATCAGATATAGAGAAGTCACTATTAAAAACATGATAATATGTATATAGAAGCAGCTTGAATTTCATACAGAGAAATCAGATATAGACAAGTCATACTATCAAAAC
>CM065717.1:70332733-70337733 GCA_033310375.1 Conus canariensis
TGCCGCTCTGTGGAATGCACGAAACTGAGCTTTCCCCCTTCATTCCAGTTCTCACCCCCCTCGTTCACGCCCATCTTCATATCTTTCCTCCTTCTTCCCCCCACCCCCTCCCCTGTATGCACTATCCCCACACTTCACAAATCTCATAGAGGATATTTTCCAGCATTGCGTCCCTGTGACCATCCCCCCAAATGCAGGGGAAGAAGAAGAAGAAGAAGAGGAGGAGACACGGCCACACAGAGGGAGAGGTGAACAGCCAACACATCGCTGAATCGTGGCCAAGCAAGCAGCTTTATCACAATCCTACCCATTCACTTGCCCACGACCATCAGAGACGGGGTTCGGTCGCAACAACTGGCGCAACGTTTCTCATTATTGCAAATGTCCCCATGGCCCTGCTAAGCTTCTGTGACCACAGACCAGTGAACAGTGAGCGAATGGAAATTGTCTGGTGAAGTGTGAGCAAGGTTTGCCTTTTCCCCAGCTGTCTTCACTAATCCACATCAAATAGGTATCTAGTCTCCAAAGGGACTGCACGCGTCTGGCTGGCGTGTTTCGTGTTTTATCGGAAAGGAACACGAAGTGTCGGACAGGTTTAAGGGAGGTGGAACTGGCGATGCAGAA
Source organism: Conus canariensis (assembly GCA_033310375.1). NCBI lineage: Eukaryota > Metazoa > Mollusca > Gastropoda > Neogastropoda > Conidae > Conus > Conus canariensis. The sequence continues at coordinate 70,333,358 of CM065717.1, forward strand.
AAAACTTTCTCTCTCTCTCTCTCTGTCTGTCTGTCTCACACACACACACACACACACACACACACACACACACACACACACACACACACACACACACACACACACACACACACTTCGTGTGTTCTGCATCTGTCTGTCTGTTTCATGTTTTTACAATTTTTTGTGCCATGTTTGATACATAAATAGTACAATACAATCAGAACTCTGACATGTTCACACACACACACACACACACACACACACACACACACACACACACACACACACACCACGAATGCACGCACGCACGCATGCACGCATGCATGCACGTACGCATGTATGCACACACGCATGCATGCACGCATGCATATGTACCCGCATATGCACGCGTGCACACCCCACACACACACACACTACACACACACACACACACACACACACACACACACACACACACAACACAAGAAATTGGATATGATCATTTTGTTGTTTATTTGAGGACTGAAGAGAGATGCTGAAGCATTAACAGGAAAAAAAAAAAAAACAGAAAGAAAAATACAATTACTCTGTGGAACACATTTGACCCCCCCTTTCACCCCCCCCCCCCCCCATACCAACTCCTCTCCAACTCCCCTATTTCTTCCTCCTCCTCCTTCCACCAAATTTAACTCTGTACCACCCCCCTTTGTCCGCATACACATCTTAGAGCCCAGATGGGAGCTATCTGTAAGCACACTGTCTCCAGTTAAGACCTTCCTTCAATGAGCGCAGCAGCAGAAGAAAAGGGGGAGACAAAAGGCAGATAGACGGTGAACATTGCCAAACCATGGACGACGGGGTAGGAACTTTGTCGTACTCCAACCCACCTCCTTGTCCACCACTGTCAGATGTTGGAGCTCAGAGACAACAGGCGCTACATCATTCCTCACTACAAGTGTCCCCAAAGCCCTGCTAAGCTCCGTGACCACTGGCAGTGAACAGCGAGTGAATGGAAACTGTCTGGTGAAGTGTGAGTAAGGTTTACCCTTTTACCCAGTTGTCTTCACCAATCCACATCAAATGAGTGCCTGGTCTCTACAGGGGTTGCACATGTCTGTCTTAGGCTCCCCTGTGTTTTGTTTGGACAAGAACATGCAACTTTGGACAGTTTTCAGAAAGGTGGAACTAGCGAAGCTGAGCCCCCCTCCCTGCTCACTCACACACACACACACACACAACACACACACACACACACACACACACACACACACACACACCACACACACACACACACACATACACACACACACTCTCTCTCTCTCTCTCTCTCTATCTTTGTTTTCATCTTTTTTACCATTTTTGCATCATGCTTGATATATAACCAGTGTGACACAATCAGTACTATAACATATTAAGACCCCCACCCCCCAAAAAAAAACAGAAAAAAGAAAAAAGGATATGATCATTCGTGGTTGACTTCACAAACAAAGCGACACATATGAAGCATTGACATAATAAAAACCAGAACCATGCAAATACACAGTCACTTTGTAGAATACATTTTTACTGTACCGTCCCCCTTTACTCCCCTACTCATCCCACTCCACCTCCCCCATTTCTTCCTCCCCCCTTCCACCAGTTATTAACCCTGTACTCCTACCCCCACATCTTAAAACCCAGTTGGAAGTTGCCTTCAAGTGGATTGTCTCCAATGAAGAAAACCCTCCAACGAGCACTTTTAGGAGAAGAAGAGGAAAAGACAAGGCAGACAGACAGAGAGCCAACATTGCTGAATCATGGACTGGGAAGAGCTTTGTCCCAACCCCACCCACCAACACACCCACCATCATAAGAGGCGGGGGCTCAGAGGCAACAACTGGCGCAGTGTTCCTCACTGCAAGTGTCCCCGCAGCTCTGCTAAGCCTCCGTGACTACAGACCAGTAGAACAGTGAGCGCATGGACATTGTCTGGTGAAGTGTGAGCAGGTTTCACCTTTCCCCCCCAGCTGTCTTCACTAATCCACGTCAAATAAATATCTAGTCTCCAAAGGGACTGCAAGTGTCTGGCTTAGGTGGCCCTGTGTTTTACCGGAAGGGAACACGAAACGTCGGTCAGTTTTCAGAGAAGTGGAACTGACGAAGCAAAAGAGGAAGAACAAGGGGCAGGGAAGGAAGGAAAAAAGTATAGAAACTTTCTCTAATCTCTCTCTCTCTCTCTCTCTCTCTCTCTCTCTCTTTTCCTCTCGGTTCTGCTGCCCACTCCATTCCCCTCGACACACTCCTTATTTTCATTTGCTTCCCACTCATTCCTACCATCGCATCCTCGCACTCCACTAGTAGTGCAAGGTTATAAGATGTAACCAGCTGGTATGTCGCAATACTAAACTACACTACACCACACTGCACACACACACGCACGCACGCAACACACACACACACACACACACACACACACACACACACACACACGCGCGCGCGCGCGCACACACACACACACACATACACACACATATACACACGCACGCAAGTATGCAAACAAACAAACAACAACAACAACAACACAGACTTATAAAGCAGGTAATAAACAGCACTGTGTGACTTTCAACAGATAAGTAATAATACCATTACCGATGAAAATAGACCTACCACCTACCGCCAACCGCCCCTGACCCCTAAAAAACAAAACAAAACAAAAAAGAACTGAAGAGAGGAGAAAAAGAGCAAAAGGTTTGGTTTTTTACGCTATGTCGTAATTTGGTTCGCAAACATATCAAGCTTTTACGCCTACAATTGATCAGATTTCATGTCGTAACACAATCCAGTGGTTTCCTCCAACTTATTATGAGAGAGAGAGAGAGAGAGAGAGAGAGAGAGAGAGAGAGAGAGAGGACAGAGACAGAGACAGAGACAGACAGACAGACAGACAGAGAGACATAGAGACATACACACACACAGATAGATAGATAGATAGATAGATAGATAGATAGAGAGAGAGAGAGAGAGAGAGAGAGAGAGAGAGAGAGAGAGAAGAGGAATGGTGAGAAGTGGGGAGGGGTCGGGGATGGCTTCAAGGGAAAAGTAAAGTGGAACGAGCAGGTTACTAATAGTGGTGTGAAGAACCATGTGTCCACATCTTCTTTCTCCTTCAATGCAGCAAAATCTGAAGGCGGGTTGGCTGCAGATAAACCTAAATTCAGAGAGAGAGAGAGAGAGAGAGAGAGAGAGAGAGAGGGGGGAGGCAAGGAGGGGATAGAGGGCGGGGGTGAGGGGATAGGGAGGAGGGGAGAGGGTAAGCCGAAGGTACCAGGAAAGTGGCAACAAGCAGGTCGGCATGACAGTAGTAAACAACCATGTTTCACATTTCCTTACTCCTGTCTGAAGGGGAACTCTAAACATCGTAGGCTACAAAAAAAAAAAAAAAAAAAAAAAAAACAACAACCCTACTTTGAATAGACAAGAAGAGAGAGAGGAGAGAGAGAGAGAGAGAGAGAGAGAGAGAGCGGGAGAGAGAGAGAGAGAGAGAAGAGAGAGAGAGAGAGAGAGAGAGAGAGAGAGGAGAGAGAGAAAGATCGATTGTTGACAACTGCCAAACGTGGCAGCATGGCAGGCGAATAAAACAGACATACAGCTCTACCAGACTTAACAATGAGCCTTTGGACGACAGGGGGGATAAAGCGAAGGAAGAGAACACGTCGAAGGAAGAGGAGGAGGAGGAAGAGAACGAAAGAGGGAGGAACAGGATGAACATGAGGATGGAGACAAAAGAATACAAAAAATCCCTTCTGAGGAAAAGGTCGATGAGACAGGGATGAAGAGAGACAGGAAGGAGAGAAGGGGAGGAGGCGGGGGAAGGGGAGAGGGGGGGGGGCTGAGGAGACGGGAAGGGGTCAGGGAGACAAGACAAGAAAAAAAAGGCTTGAAAGACGTAAAATTCTGATGTCGTAAAACCTTTGAATGACGTCACCAGTACATAAAATGTGCACCACGTGAGGGAAAGAAAAAACAAGTCCAAACAAAGTAGGACCGTAGACTAAGGCTCAAGCTGACTTGATGGCTGATTTAGAACCTGACAAACTTCTGCAGAGTGACACAGCCACGCTGTAGGTGTTTCACTCGCCACTAAAGCAACGTTGTCAAGCTCTAGCTCCTCTATAGGCTTACCAGGAATCCAGCACTGTCTCAACTGTACGAGAGTGTTGCTGAAGAGTGAAGCCTCCCGTCTCCACTCCAAAACGACAGCAATCCCCTCGCTTGCTGCTGCTGCTGCTGCTGCTGCTGTTGTTACTGCTGCTGTCGCTTTGGCCACGTCCAACAGATTCGGGTGTTCCTACGGCAGCAGCAGCAGCAGCAGCAGCAGCAGCAGCAGCAGCAGCAGCAGCACGGGATCAGCAGCTAAGAACAGAAGCATGGAGATTTAG
>CM065717.1:70360233-70362733 GCA_033310375.1 Conus canariensis
TCGTTAGCAACAGCTGACTCATTCAGTACATCTACATCTCCACCCAGGGTAAATTTCCACCTGTATTCCTTTCTTTTGTACGTTTATCTGTCTGTCAGTAAACATTACGCAAAATTTTTGTCAAAAGACACATTTTAACCCAAGGACGAGCGCGTAAATGTTAATGTGGATGACACAGGAGATAAACCATCCGTCAAGCAAGATTATTACATATCTTCGTACTCCAAGACAAGAGTTTGAAAAGACTGGATGTGAGCGAAAAGTTGGCCCATTACATTTTGGTAAACAGAGGTCCAGAATCCTTAAGGCAATGGCAAAGGCAATGAAAAAGAAGTCCAGTTGGATCTGGTCGAGGAGGAAGAAAAACGAATTTGATTAGGCCTACATTTCCCAACAGGTATCCCATGGCCATCTGGGTAAGACACTCATCTAAAAGGCAACACCTCATCTACAAGTTGTGCTTAGAATCTCGGCAGCGCCTGAGAAAAAAATCCGACAGCGGAGTTAAGGGCATCTAGGAATCATGAACTGGATGTGGCCCGGTCCCCTTAGAATGTGCGGAATTTCAGGACCGAAACATTTGCCCGAGGATGTGTCCTCTCTGAAGACGTCTGCTGTCAAACTCTCTCTAGAGGGGTTTCCCCCCTTCTGATGCGAATCCGCCGTATGAATCCGGATCGAAATGCCAGTCAGATTATTATAAAATTCTACTGAGAACGAACACTGTCAAACTTGTGTTACAAATTATAATCAACTTTGATGTTACATTTTGTCATATGTTATAGTAATGTAGAAGTTTCTGTTACGTATTGATAACTACCTTTGAAGTTATATAAATTGCCATGGGATATACAGACTTTATAGTAATGTAGACGTTTCAGTTACGTATTGATAACTATCTATGAAGTTATATAAATTGCCATGAAATATACAGATTTTTTTTTTTTAGTAATGTAGAAGTTTCTATTAAGTATTGATAACTATCTATGAAGTTATCTATATTGTCATGGACTAAACAGACTTTACAGCAATACAGCCGTTGACATATTTTTTGTTTTGTTTTGCATCTTCTGTTCAAAACATATATGGGAAGTAACTCTTTCCATCCGTATCAACTATTACTTTCCATGGCAGGTGAAAAACAGGTGGTTTGTTTTGTTTGTTTGTTGTTTTTTTTTGTCAGAAAGGGCGGATCGAACGACTGTTGTATTTTGGCAGAAGTCTGCTGTCTCGCTGAGCGTCTTTCTAGTTCTTGCATTTTCATTGACATCATTTCTTGTAGGTAGGTGGTTGTGTGGGAATGGGAAGGTGTTATTTCGAAGCTTCTTTGCACCTCTCTCTCTCTCTCTCTCTCTCTCTCTCTCTCTCTCTCTCTCTCTCTCTCTCTCTCTCTCTGTATTAACAGTTTGCAGTTTAGGTGTACACCTCTTCCAAAATAAGGTGTACACAATGTAACTGATCTGTTACGTTTCTCGCTATTGGAGTTTCATTTCTCGTTATGCCACCACAGAAACTGTCTTTGTACTTGCTTTCCTTGCGAAGAGCTCTGGCAGAGAGAGAGAGAGAGAGAAGAGAGAGAGAGAGAGAGAGAGAGAGAGAGAGAGAGTGTGTGTGTGTGTGTGTGTAATGCATGCACTACAACCCAATGTTAATCTGCCAATTGACTGGTTTCAATCAGTCACCTTGTGTGTGTGTGTGTGTGTGTGTGTGTGTGTGTGTGTGTGTGTGTGTGTGTGTGTGTGTGCGCGTGGGTGCGTGCGTGCGCGTGCGCGCGTGCAAATTTGCCTGTATGATTCCGAATGACTGCATATGCACGCCTCAGCGCTTGCGCCTCACGAGTATGATATGCATGAAGGCCAGGTAGGTTTGATCGCTGTTTATCCTCTCCACATCTCCCGATAAGCGTGAAGCAGTTAGGCCTCATTCCTGCCTGCGTCCTCCTGCAGGATTCCAGCTTCCTCATAGACCAGGTCTGGCAGCAAGGCGTTAAGAACAGCTACCAACCCAATGAGAATGGGCCATTTCCGCGTGTGAGAACGATTCAGTTTTCACACAACGATTCAGTACTCTCTTGGAAATTGGCTTTGTGTCTCTGTCTGTCTATCTGTCTGTCTATCTGTCTGTCTATCTGTCTGCCTGTCTGTCTGTCTCCCACTCTCTCTTACGCATACCCAATCTCTCTCTCTCTCTCTCTCTCTCTCTCTCTCTCTCTCTCTCTCTGTCTTTCTCTCTCTCCCCGTGTCTGTCTGTCTGTCTGTCTGTCTATCCGTCTGTCTGTCTGTCTGTCTGTCTGCATCTCTCTCTCTCTCTCTCTCTCTCTCTCTCTCTCTCTCTCTCTCTCTCTCAAACGTCCCTCTTCTTTTTTCGGTTTGTCTTGCTGTCCCACTCTCTTTGTATTCTTTGTATCCTGTTTGTTTGCGCCACAGAAGAGTAAATAAATAAAGAGAGATAAAAAAAAACACACACACACAGCGGGATGAGTAGAGTGAGAGAAGAAGAA
>CM065717.1:70370233-70372733 GCA_033310375.1 Conus canariensis
TTCTACAGCTACTAGGCTATGGGATTTGATTCTTAAAGCTTAAAATTTACATTAGACGAGGATGTTTCAGGAGAGATTATATTTAAACTTTAAAGCACTGGCCAAATTTTGACAGATAATGATTGTCAGTAATTCATTTCGGTTCTACCCCAGTGTTAGTGTTTTCTCATTAACAATTAGCCTGTTGAGTTCAGTCCCTGTTCTATTTGTCTATTAGCCGTCAGAATCACGTAGTGTGTGGACGTAAATAAGAAGAGAATGTTTTCCTTTTTCCTGATGTCAAGGTTTTTTTTTTCATTAAAGAAGATTGAAATAAATACACATGCTTCCGTATCATTATGCAAAGTCATCGCTTTCAATAATTCTATATTTGTATGACAGCTGAAGGAAGAAATTAAAACAGAAAGCAGATGGTTGAAAAATTAACTGAAAAACACACACACACACACACACACACACACACACACACACACACACACACATATATATATATATATATATATATATATATATAGAGAGAGAGAGAGAGAGAGAGAGAGAGAGAGAGAGAGAGAGAAGACACGTCACAAATTACCTTCAAAACTTCAATTTAGTCGATTCAACAACTATAGGATTTCCACAGAGCATTGTGTTTTGACACATGAAGAAAGGTTTGAAAATCAGGCAATTCCCCTGTCACTAATGAACTGTTGAGCAATACTGGTTTTCGTGTGTTTGTTTCTTTCTTGGCTATAAACACGCATACCACACCCTTCATGACATAACCCCCGCCCCCAGCCCGTTTCCTGCACTCTTTCACCTCTCATCTTCACACATACGCGCGCGCGCGCGCGCGCACGCACGCACACATTCACGCACCCACACCCACACCCACACACCTCACCAGAATTTTGAAATAACTGTGCTGCACCTTTTCTTCACAGAAATGCTCGGACATGTTTAAAGGAAATGTCAGGTGTCATAATATTTTTTTTTCCTTTTTCGTCCATAATTTGTTTTTGCTTGAATGGTGTCTTTTGCTGACAGACTAGATCTCTTTATATAGTTATCAAGCGCCTAGACTTTGTCTGGCATGGGCATGTATGTCGCCTTGACTCCCTGTCCTAGACTTATTCTACGTAGTGCAATGGAGGCTGGACGTGCCATACGTCCCAAAGGCGAACTGAAAATTTCATGGATAGACAGCGTGTAGGACTGTATCAATCACACTACCTCTACCCTGTGGCGCATGACTGAGTATTAAGAAGATTCATGTTGATTCACGGGTCTGTCACGGTACGCTCACAGCTCTAAGTGTTGAGCGTGGAGGAGGGAGGGGAGGAACGTCTTCATCTTCTTCTTCTTCTCCTTCCCCGTCCGTTCCTTTCCCTCTTTCTTCAAGTCCTCTTCCTCCTCCTCCTCTTTCCTAGATGTTGTTGTTGTCTGTTTCTTCTTCTTTTCTTCTTCTTCTTCTTCTTCTTCTTCTTCTTCTTCTTCCACTTCTTCTCCTCCTCCTCCTCCTTCTGCGTTCACGATATAAAATGTCAGTTCATCTAAAGAGATGAAGGAAGTTTTGAACATACACTACTCAAAACAATTGAAGTACCACTTAGGAAAACTGCTGTCATTCGAAAGAAAACAAAGCTGAACATAATTTAATGATTGAATATTTTATTTTTATTATTCCTCAATCCATTCCAATTTATTCAAACACCGTGACAAAAAATTATCTTTGTTTTACACTTGATTAAAGAGGCATACCCCCAAAATGAAAAGTAACGAGAGTTATGGTAGATGTCATGATGTTAATAACGGGTATGACCACCGTTCGCGTTCAAACAAGCGTCACATCGACGTCTCATGGAGTGCACCAGGCGGCGGAGAGTGTCCTGGGGGATCGCCTGCCACTCCTGCTCCAGCAACTGAAACAGCTGGTCCACGGTGTCTGCTGGAGGGGTGTGGGCCCGCACTCGCCTCCCCAGCACGTCCCACAGATGCTCTATGGGGTTCAAATCTGGTGACCTGGCAGGCCAGTCCATTCTTGTCACCTGCTGCCCTTGTAGGAACTGATTCACGATGGCGGCGCGGTGGCACGGCGCGTTGTCGTCCTGGAACTGGGCGCCCTGGCCAACTGCCCTCAGGGCGGGCATCACAAGGGGGCGGATGATGGTGTCGCGGTAGGTGGCACCGGTCAGGCGGCCTTCAACATGGTGTAGGGGGGTCCTGTGACGTAGGCTGAACCCACCCCACACCATCACGGACCCACCTCCATAGCGGTCATGCTCCCTGACGGCAGCGTCAACGTAGCGTTCTCCAGGACGTCGCCAGACGCGAACCCGCCCGTCGTTGAACCTGAGGGTGAACCTTGACTCGTCTGTGAAGAGTACTGTTGCCCATTCAGTTCTTGTCCACCTTCTATGACATGCTGCCCAGGCCCGACGATGAGCTCGATGCGCTGGGGTCAGTATTGATCTCACTGCTGGGGACCTTGACCTCAAGTTGGCGTCGTGGAGCCGGTTCC
>CM065717.1:70377733-70380233 GCA_033310375.1 Conus canariensis
CCCTACCCCCCCCCCCTCCTCTCTCTCTCTCTCTCTCTCCTCTCTCTCTCTCTCTCTCTCTCTCTCTCTCTCTCTCCCATTTTTTCTGCCCACTCTCTTTGTCAAAACAACGAAGACAGATTCCAGCAGATATACTCCAGACGCACCAGGGAAAACGCTTGAGTGATATTAAGCATTCCTTCCTTCTTCATTTATTCATCCAATCGTTCGTTCGTTCATTCATTCATTCACCCATTCATTCATTCCTTCATTCTCTTATTTTATCCTAATCGCGTTGGCGTTTTTTTTTTCAATCTATTTTTTTTTAGTTTAGTTTTAGTACATGATTGATTTCAGGGCTTTTTTCTTTTAGTTTGGGCATTTTAATGTATATATGGTTCCCCTTTCCGCTTTTGTGCCGCGCGGATGGGGTCCTTGTGGTCGGCTGAGCAAACAAAACAACATTTTGACGACTATTCTAGTCAGTCACATCCCCACCGTCCACTGGGAGATATCAATATCAGGTCGTCAAAGGGCAACTCACCGGAGGAGACCTTGCAGGCTGCATTTTGATTTGCTCGGTTTTCATTTTGGTTTGGTTTGTTCAGCCATGCCTGAGCGTGATGATTGATTTCCTAAATGTCTTTGCTTTTTGTGGAGGTCTTTGTATAACAGTTTGTTTTCAATTCTTTTCTTGAGAAGTGTTTTTTTTTAAGGTTTTGTTTCGAAAGAACAAAACAGAGTGCTATTTACAAGCATGCACATTGAAATGTTGCTAGTTTCTTCATTTTAAACAAGTAAAAAAAACGAAGGAAAAAAAAAGGAAATTGTGCCCCTGCCTCCCCCCCCCCTCCTCCCCTCCCTCTTCCTCTTATCTCTCATTTGTCTAATGTCAATTAGCTTGCTCATTAACGTGGCTATTTCACACAGTTCCGTTCATGTCCAAATGCTCATGTTTTATTGTGAGTCACGTCAATTAAAAGTGAATTTTAAAACTTCGTAAGCTAATATCCTTAGAATATGACACTGTAACAAGACGCTGGTAAATCACATATACAACAAAGCCTCCCATACTAAGACGAATTCCAGTCACAAAGTAAATGTACATCAGATCGAGCAAAAATATACACACAATCTGAAATATCAGCCCTGATTACCACACTGTTCGCTTTCCTTTCTGGTTTTCTTTTTTCTTTCAGAAGAAACAGATACAGTCTACCCATCACACTTTTAATAATGAGTATTGAAGTGCTTTATAGAATGACTTTGGCATACTTTAGAAGAATAACTTAGGTCGGAAAAAACAACAACAAAACAAAGCAACTATACCGCAAAGGAAATGAAACAATATACGGGGTAGGATAAGTACAGTGGAGGAGGGGCATGTGGAGAGTGGGGCCGGAGAGGGGGGGTGGGGGGATGGATGGACGGAGCGAAGGGAGAAGTAAGGAGGCAGTCAGGGAGATCTGGGGGTGGGGATGAGGGTGGAAGAGGAGGAGGGGAGTACAAAACCTGTAGGATCTCACTCAGCTTGACATGTCGACGAGTCAGTAGAAGGACAGGGCAAAGTTAGGGTTTAGAGTTAGGCCCCTTGGATTTAGGCCCGCGCAGATGGTCGCCCCTAAGGGCCGCCGTCGGCTGCTGGAAGTTCGGGTAATTGGTGTCTTACTAACTAGCTTTCTGTGACTAAGAAGGCGGGAACCTTGGAGCTCCCACTGGGTGGCATACAGAGAGAGAGAGAGAGAGAGAGAGAGAGAGAGAGAGAGAGAGAGAGAGAGAGAGAGAGAGAGAGAGAGAGACAGGCTCGTTATCGTTTCTAATTCGGGTGTCTGACTAAAGCAGTTGGCTCTGATCCATGAAGACAGGAACTTCGGAGACACCATCCAGTTTCCATGGAGGGAGAGAGGGAAGAGAGAGACAGAAGGGGGGGGGGGGAAGTAAGAATGTAAGGATGGGGAGGGAGGAGAAAGAGTGTGAGAAATGCAGGGAGAGAGAGAGAGAGAGAGAGAGAGAGAGAGAGAGAGAGAGAGAGAGAGAGAGAGAGAGAGAGAGATACGGATACGGATACGGATATTTTATTCACAAATAGGCCATTGCCCCTCGTGAAGGGGTGCATCTGGAAATCATTCGATATTTTACACGTTCAAAAACTGATTCAATGCTTTACATTAAGAAACAAGAACAGATCGTAACTTAAATGCTTTGTATAGGTAAATGGACAGATTTCTAGTTGTTCGTTCATTATTGGAAGCTAGAAGTAAACTTAATCTGAAAAGACTTGGAAATCTGTAGTATTTTAAATGTACATAACGTTCTCTATTTCGTTTAGTAAAGGACAGCACAGAACAAAATGCACTTCATCTTCTTTCTCTTCTTTACACAATGGACAAATCAAATCAACAGGGGTATGTTGTTTGTATCGACATCTGTGTACAGCAATATCTGAAATACCCAGTCTGAATCTTGTTGTAATAATCTTGATATGTCTGTCTAGATTTAACGTTAAATGCATTTTATCTAT
>CM065717.1:70385233-70387669 GCA_033310375.1 Conus canariensis
ATTCAAGATTGTGACAGGTATGCTTTTTTATAGAACATTTAAATCATCTAGGAATTGTGAAGCGTATCTTTTGCTGGACATTGATAGGCATTTGAAGACCTATATGGCAAGAATGAGATTTGGAATAGCTGATATATCCGCACAGAAGAATCGGTATACTAATGTTGATGAAGATGCTATTATATGTCCATTATGTAAGAATGCCAAAGAGGATGAACAACATTTTTTGTTGTGCTGCCCTGTCTTCCAAGATTTACGAAATGATTTTATTCCCCCTAAATATCTAAAAAGGCCATGCCTGTTTAAAGTTGTATTGCTCATGGCAAATCGGAACGAAATCATATTGAAGAATGTTTGTATATATTTGTATAAAGCATTTAAAAGCCGTACTATACTACTCAGCTAAAGTATTCTTAGATTACCCAGTCAGAATGGATTAATGCTCAACTGTCATGTCATTTGACATAATTGTCTACCTATTCGCTGTTTAAGCAAAAGTGTTATTGTCCATGTATTGTACCCCCTTCAGAAGGGGCTATGGCCTATACTGAATAAACTTCCGCTTCCGCTTCTCTCTCTCTCTCTCTCTCTCTCTCTCTCTCTCTCTCTCTCTCTCTGACTCATAAAGACACACACACACACACACACACACGCACGCACGCACGCACGCACCACACACGCACACACACACACACACACACACACACACACACACACACATACGCGCGCGCGCGCGCGCGCGCCACGTCCACAACAACATCCAAAACTGTACGAACGTATGAATGTATTCAATAAAAAGCCTTATCCTTGAGAAATTTATCAAACCAACAGACATTGGCATAAATGATCATTAAACAATGTGAGTTTGGGAAAGAGCTAAGAATGTAGAATATAAAACAAACAAAAAAAAAGAAAATAAAAGAGCAAATATAGAAACGGCAACAGTGGAGATTCGTTACATTGAAACCAGAGTAACTAGTACTGGAGCCAAAATTGCAGATAAGTAAATCATATTTATAGATAAAAAACGTGTATTACGTGAAGTTTTTTTCACCTCCTTCGTCTCTGTGTTGTACTTTATTATTCCTTCTTAAGGACCCACAGCTTCTTCGATGCCATGGACAAAATACCAACTGATTGATTGTAACATAGAATACATGAAAGAAAGATAAAAACAACAGGAAGATATGACTATAAACAGGACCTGTTCCCTTTGTTACATGAAAACAGTGTTTCTAGTTAATTGTTCATTAGTGATTCTGTTTTGAGACTAATGACAGATTATAAAACAGTTCTTACACATATGAACAGTTCTACGACATTGGCGCAAACGTTAGTCAAGGTGGTAAAAAAACCATGAAAGCCTGGCGCGAAATAAACACTTATAAGCAGCTCAGGCACAACTACATCCAACCTGGAGAACCAAGAACATCCCTCTCATATCCAAGCTGAAGATGTTGCTTGGAAATGTGCTGTCCATCTTTCTTTCTGCGAGCGAACCATACATGGGCTGACTGCAGAACTGCAAAGGAAGAAGACCCAGCCAGAGAGAAAACGAGATGCTTCAGCACTTGGTTTTTTCCTTCACCGAGCTCGTCATAAATAACGAAGTCTGCAGAATCATCAGGCAGCATGTGAGTCATTATGAAGCTCTGCTGACCAAAGGGAGGGAAAGAAAATTGAAATGGTATGGACATAATATGACAAGATCATGCGTGGAACTCTACGAGACCATTCTCTAAGAATTTAGTGCCTTGGAAGAAGAGGGAGGGCAGAGAAGAGGAAGAGGAGAGAGAGAGAGAGGAGAGAGAGAGAGAGAGAGAGAGAGAGAGAGAGAGAGAGAGAGAGACAGGCTACATGGGGGTGTGGACGGGAAAGAGCGGGTTTTTTGCCACATTTCCAGGCTTGTTTGAAACCCCAGAGGTGGAGACAAATCTTGCAACGCCATCATCACAATGTCCACGAAAGCCCGGGGGAGTTTTCTGAAACCGATGACAACGACTCATTCCATCCCCCAGAATCATCACTGCTATTGCTGCTGATCTGTGTTTTCAGAAATACATCTGCACTGGGATGATCGCTTTGGGAAACGAATGCAATAACTTTCGTCCCCCCCCCCCCCCCCCCCCCCCCCCAAAAAAAAAAAAAAAAAGAAAAAAAAACAGAAAAAAAAGTTTTATGAGAATGATTTTTTACCTTTGAATTAGAAATGAATTACCCCCCCCCCCTCCGACAGAAACAAAAAAATAATAAGATTAAAAGATAAAAGATGGGTTTTTTGGGGTTTGTGTTTACAAACTCTCCATCACATGTGTGTAAAATGTTTATTTTCTGTGTAAAAAAACAAAATTTATTATGCTTTTTGGAAAAGAACCTGAAAAAACAAACCACCCAACACCACACCCAAAACAAAACACACAGCCCAAAACACACACA
>CM065717.1:70387769-70390269 GCA_033310375.1 Conus canariensis
CGCAAATTTTTTGGGGGGATCATGCTCAGCTCCCCGATTTCTTTTTAATACGGGTTAAAAAATTCTGCGTAGGGATTAAAAAAATTTAAAACCTTAAAATGTTGCTTTTTTTAAAATTTAAAAGGTAAGAAAAATTGGGCTCAGACATTCGAGATTTTTTGTAAAAAAAAGGGGTTTCGGTTCGTCTGGGTCTCAAGGTGTAAAAAAAAATGTCAAATTTTTAAAAAAGAACTCGTCATTTGTTTGATAACCGATGGCAAAAAGGGGAGGAAACTTCAATTTTTGGGGAACGGGTTGCTTTTTTAGAACTTTTAAATAACTGGAATTGTAAAGCGTACTTTGGGACATTAAAAGGCATTTGAAGACCTAATGGCAAGAATAAATTTTGGGAATAGTGATATATCCGCACAGAAAATGGGAAAAAAAAAAAAATGTTGAGAAGATGCTATTATATGCCTTATTAAGAATCCCAAGGGTGAACAAAATTTTGGTTGTTCCCCGTTTTCCAAGTTTTTCGAAAGATTTTATTCCCCCAAAATATCTAAAAAGGCCATCCCTGTTTAAATTTTTTGCTCTGGCAAATCGAACGAAATCAATTGAAGAAGTTTGATAAATTTATAAAACATTTAAAACCCGTACTATACTACTCAGCTAAAGTATTTTTAGATTACCCATCAGAATGGATTAATGTAAACTTCCAGCATTTGACTAATTGTCTCCTATTCGTGTTTAAGCAAAAGTGTTATGTCCATGTTTGACCCCTTCAGAAGGGGGTATGGCCTATATGAAAAAATTCCGCTTCCGCTTCTCTCTCCTCCTCTCTCTCTCTCCCCTCTCCTCTCCTAACTGACCAAACACACACACACACAACACCACCACGCACGCACGCACGCACGCACACCGGCCCCACACCCCACCCCACACAAAAACACACACACAAAAACACACATACGCGCGCGCCGCGCGCGCGCGACTTTCCCCAACAACATCCAAAACTGTCGAACGTAGAATGTATTCAATAAAAAGCCATCCCCTTTAGAAATTTATCAAACCCCAAAAAATTGGATAAAAGTCATTAACAATGTGAGTTTGGGAAAAAGCTAAGAAGTAAATATAAACAAACAAAAAAAAGAAAATAAAAGAGCAAATAAAGAAAAGGCAACAGTGAGATTCGTTTACATTGAAACCAAGTAACAGTAAAATGGACCCCCAAAAAAGCAGATAAGTAAACATATTTATAGAAAAAAACGTGTTTTTGTGAAGTTTTTTCACCTCCTTCGTCTCTGTGTTGTACTTTATTATTCCTTCTTAAGGACCCACAGCTTCTTCGATGCCATGGACAAAATACCAACTGATTGATTGTAACATAGAATACATGAAAGAAAGATAAAAACAACAGGAAGATATGACTATAAACAGGACCTGTCTCCCTTTGTTACATGAAAACAGTGTTTCTAGTTAATTGTTCATTAGTGATTCTGTTTTGAGACTAATGACAGATTATAAAACAGTTCTTACACATATGAACAGTTCTACGACATTGGCGCAAACGTTAGTCAAGGTGGTAAAAAAACCATGAAAGCCTGGCGCGAAATAAACACTTATAAGCAGCTCAGGCACAACTACATCCAACCTGGAGAACCAAGAACATCCCTCTCATATCCAAGCTGAAGATGTTGCTTGGAAATGTGCTGTCCATCTTTCTTTCTGCGAGCGAACCATACATGGGCTGACTGCAGAACTGCAAAGGAAGAAGACCCAGCCAGAGAGGAAAACGAGATGCTTCAGCACTTGGTTTTTCCTTCACCGAGCTCGTCATAAATAACGAAGTCTGCAGAATCATCAGGCAGCATGTGAGTCATTATGAAGCTCTGCTGACCAAAGGGAGGGAAAGAAAATTGAAATGGTATGGACATAATATGACAAGATCATGCGTGGAACTCTACGAGACCATTCTCTAAGAATTAGTGCCTTGGAAGAAGAGGCAGGGCAGAGAGAGAGAGAGAGAGAGAGAGAGAGAGAGAGAGAGAGAGAGAGAGAGAGAGAGAGAGAGAGAGAGAGAGAGACAGGCTACATGGCTGTGTGGACGGGGAAAGAGCGTTGTTGCCACATTTCCAGGCTTGTTTGGAACCATCAGAGGTGGAGACAATCGTTGCAACGTTCATCATCACAATGTCCACGAAAGCCCTGGTGAGTTCTGGAACCGATGACAGCGACATCAGTCCATCCACAGAATCATCACTGGCTATTGCTGCTGATCTGTGTTGTCAGAGTACATCTGCACTGGATGATCGCTTCGGGATCGAATGCACTATAACTTTCGTTCCCCCCCCCAAAAAAAAAAAAAAAAAAAGAAAAAAAAAAAGAAAAAAAAAGAGTTCATGAGAACTGATTTTTTACCTTTGGAATTAGAAATGAATTATCCCCCACCCCTCCGACAGAAACAACAAATAATAAGATTAACGATAATAGATGGTTTGTTGGAGTTTGTGTTTATCAT
>CM065717.1:70395269-70402769 GCA_033310375.1 Conus canariensis
AATTCACGTATGATTGAAGTCATTGTGTTGTTGTGGGTGGTAAAAATCTCCCCCAGCATGCTTGTGCAATATGCATGCACAGAGTTTTCCCATGTTAATTTAGATTTTCCTACTTCAGGCTAAGTTAGTATTGCTAATTGAGAGATGAACAGGCTAGGTTAAGAAAAAAAGGGAGTTAAATCTGGTGGAAAGGAAAGCAAGAAGAGAGAGTGAAAAGAAACAAATGGTGAAAATGATCACGACGCTAAGAATGATAATGAGGTCGATGACCTCCCGAAGAATGAAGCCAGAGGAAAATGAAAGAAAGAAAAATAGTGATACTGTTGTTCTATTGTTGTTGTCATTGTTGAAGTTGTTAATGATGATGATGATGATGATGACGATGATGATGATGATGATGATGATGATGGTGATGATGATCATGCAGCTGCTTGTTGCTGCTGCTGCTGCTGCCGCTACTGCTGCTGATGATGTTGACAATGATGACGACCTCCAGAAATACACGGAAGAAAGCTAGAGGAGAACAGAAGTGACGTCCCTTGAACGCAGTGATAACGTCAAAGTCAGTTTTACAAGCAGAAACCAGCGGCACAGTTGTGTATTATAATTATTGCCTTAGGACCAGGGCGGAGGGATAGGCAGAGGAGGAAAGACCGGGAGAAGACAATTAGATTAAAACTTTGGACGTATACTTGTGGCTGTCTTGCCTATAGCAGAGTTACACTCCCCTCTCTTCTCTCTCTCTCTCTCTGTGCGTGCGCGCGGCGCGCGCTGTGTGTGTGTGTGGTGTGTGTGTGTGTGTGTGTGTGTGTGTGTGTGTGTGTGCATATATGTGCGTCTGTATATCCTCTTTGTCAGCTCTCAAACACAACGTCCATTTTATGCATACCCCAGCAATTTTGCCCAAATGAAGATCTCTCTCCTAGCGAATAAACCTAGCGTCTTCTTCCTGAGATACAATGCATGAATACCACCAACATTTTCCGAGTCGGAAAGCTGAATAAAGCATTTGGCAGGAAACACGACCAGAGCTTAATCTCCACCCAGCCATCAATGGGTCTCCGGGGACTAGCTTTCTGACTGGCCATAAAATATGGCTGCCAACCCGATCTGAAGTGAAGGGGAAGGAAGGCTTGGGCGAGTGCGTTGAGGAAAAGGTCACAAATCGCCAACTAAGACGTTCAGCCTATCAAATTTGTCAGTAAGGGCCAATGGATTGCAGAAATGGTAAGTCCTAGTGTCTGGCAGTGTTGAGATTGGTTGAAAAATGGCAGCCATGCTTTTCTTTCCTTTTTTCGTTTTCGTTTTCCTCTTCTTTTCTTTTAAAACTAACTGGATTGTGAATAGTTAACTACAGGCTGTGACTGTCATTAAATCAACAATAGGACCAGTAAAGCAGACCAAATATTGGTCATGGTCAAGTGCATTTGGAAATTCACTGGCATAAACAATCACACAACAAGATCAAAGTTTTCAACAGCGAAGTCCTCAATGTTCTCCTGTAAGGTTTGAAGTGCTGGCAGAGAACTGGTCACAACTGAGGCAAAGTTGGAGGTGTTCCAGACCAAGTGCCTACACCATATCCTCATGATCTTCTGGCCAAAAACTATCTACAATCCCAATCTCCAAAGCAGGAGTGGAATTGTGCAAGAAACAGTTCAGGCATAGTGATGGAGGTAGTTAAGACAGATTTGCTGGATGGTACTAACTCACTGCCCAGAACAGTTGTACGCTGGATTCATCAAGGAAAAAGAAACCGAGAGCGACCCAAAGAAACCTGGCACAGAACGGTCGAAACAGAACTAAAAAAGGCAAAAGACTGATTCCGAGACAGACCCCGGAGCAACAGCAGCCAGAGACAGATGAAAAGCCCTTGCTGTCGCTTCCAGTGCCAGACGGTACAAAGAGGACTGAACCAGGAAACAGTGAGGGCGAGGTATGGCTGGGATGGTATGAAAGGATTGAAACCAGTACTTGGATGTTGATTTATGGATTTCAGCCATTGATAGAAAGGACACCTCTCTCTCTCTCTCTCTCTCTCTCTCTCTCTCTCTCTCTCTCTCTCTCTCTCTCTCTGCCTGTCTGTCTGTCTGTTTCTCTGTCTTTGTCTGTCTCTCTCTTTCTCTCTCTCTTTCTCTCCCCTCTCTCTCTCTCTCTCTCTCTCTCTCTCTCTCTCTCTCTCTCTCCTCTCCCCCACCTCCTTTCTCTTCCTCTCTAGTTCCACTCTCTCCTCTCTCTCTCTCTCTCTCTCTCTCTCTCTCTCTCTCTCTCTCCCGCTTATGTGTGTGTGTGTGTGGTGTGTGTGTGTGTGTGTGTGTGTGTGTGTGTGCGTGTGTGTTTTACGCATGCGCAAATATAGGTGTTTAACTGGGCCCATCCACTGGCTCTCCAACTTCCATTTCATGCATTTCCCTTCAAAAAAAAGATGCGTACAGTAGACGATCTCCTCCCCTCCTTCCCCCTGCATCCACCACACCCCACACCCTAACAAACAAACCTAGCCTTTGCTTCCAAAGGTTCAATGCAGGAATACTACAAATATTTTCGAAGTCGGAGAGCTGAGTAAAGCATTTCGCAGGAAACACGACCAGAGCTTAACCTCCACCCAGCCACCAATGGGTCCCCCGGGCCTGCTCTCTGACTGGCCATAAAATATGGCTGCCAACCCGATCTGAAGCGAGGGGAGGGCTTCGGTGAGCGAGTCGGGGAAAGGTCAAAAATCGCCAACTAGGACACTCAGCCAATCAAATTTGCTGGCGAGTGCCCAGTAGATTGTGGGGGTGCTGGACACTAATGTCGCCTGGCTTTGCTGGAAGGGTTTGACGATGGCGATGGTGCTATTTTTCCTTTCATTTGGATGAGGGATTTGGGAAGTGGTACTCTTGATGAAAGTGAGCTTTGGAAAATGTTATTTGGGCTGATTCTTCATTTGCCTGTTTGACTCCAGTTGTCCACTCACCTGTCTTTAAAAAAAAAAAAAAAAAAAAAAAAAAAAAAAAAATCAAAGCAGAATTTCACATTGGTCGTGCAATAT
This sequence comes from Conus canariensis, assembly GCA_033310375.1. Classification (NCBI taxonomy): domain Eukaryota; kingdom Metazoa; phylum Mollusca; class Gastropoda; order Neogastropoda; family Conidae; genus Conus; species Conus canariensis. The sequence continues at coordinate 70,398,304 of CM065717.1, forward strand.
CTGGACAAATCATATTTGTGTTTTTGGTCATGAAAATGGTACTGGGACATTCTATCCAGGATACACTTATTTGTTCGTTTCTTCGGGGCTATCATTAACGTTATTATTATTGCTGTTGTTATCGCTTGTCGTCATTGTTGTTTCTGTTCTTGCTGTTGTTGCTACATTGTTGTATCATATTGTTAAACAGACTGTCTCGTCTTCTATTCTCCCCTAGCGGCAATAATCCCACGCCGCTCATTCCTATCACCTCATTCAGAGTTACAGCCAGTATCATCCTGTCACCACCTCGGCTCTAGCAGTCCAAAGGGAGCCATCAATGTAAGGTCGCCTCGGGGCAGCACACCAGAGAAGACGCTGCGCTGCTGCTGTTGTTTATATCCGCGCTTAAGTTTCGTCTTCATGAATACTGAATCTTGGAACATTGCGCAAGAGAGAAACGCTGCTGGGTAGTATTTCTTTTCTCTTTGTTTTTTCCAGGTCCAGGAAGAGCGAGGGGGAAGGGGATGCAAGGTGGTAGGGGTGGCGGTGGATTTGTGTAGTGGGTGATGGGTGGTGGGGTCTTGCCTCTGTGTGTGTGCCCGTCTATACGCAAGACATTTAAAAAAAAAAAAAAGCACAGCCAATTTTAATAGGAGTTTTTAGAAACATTTCTTGGTTTAGTACGTAGAAGTGACTGAATTTGGAAGTCTAAGATGTTCAAGATCAACGTAAAGTATGCTTAAGACGTTTGATTTTCAATACAAACTGGTAAAAAGGTTCTTTTCTTTATCTGTTAAGCTTTGGAATTTGAAATGTTTTCCTATAGTCTCTCCCTTTTCTTTACATAATGCCGTACTCATAGATATTCATTGTGATAACTATGTGCATCTTTCAAAGCTGCTCTGTTTTGTTTTTTGCGTGGTGCGCAAACTTTTGCAGGCTTGTCATGTGGCGTTGTGCGGTATGTACAGGTAAATAAAGTTTTGGTTTCAGTTTTCTCAACACTGAAAGTGAAGTGCAATGTAAGTCATGAACAGGGAGCTGGGTTTTCAGTACAGACAACAAATGGTTTTTTATTTTGAAATCCTGTGTTGCTGATTCGGACAAAGCTTACGCTATGATCATTATCATTCTCATTTATTCCTATGTGCGTCTTTAAAGTTTTTTTTTTCTTTTTTTTTTTTCTTCTTCTTCTTGCTTTGTGCAAATATTGTTCACATGCCTGTAAAAATATTAAAACGCAAAAAATTCTGTCGCCAAAGGGCCGTAAAGACAGTAAAGTGTTAGAGATTCAGCGTGTCCAGGTTACGGCATTTTGGAAGGGCGGTGGGGGTGGGGGGAGGGTGGTTCAACTCTCTCCTTCCGCCGCATCGGCTTTTTCCGGATTGAATCAGGTACCCGAACTGCTAGGTGAACAGACAGATGTTTTTAACCATAAAAATCCGAACCCAACCGGGAGATTCGAACCCACAACCACGTCAGCTCCGCGGCCAGACATTCTAACTGTTTGATAATGGGTCACTCTGACATATATGCAAGTATTGTCAGGCAACAAAGTGCATTGTGAAATAATAGACATAAAAGGGAGGTTACTGGGTGTAATGTTTGAGGGGAAAAACTGTCTGCAAGTTAAGTTAAAATAAACAAACACGCAACATACGAAGGATCTGTTCGCGAGATAATTGGAAAAGAACAGAATGAATCTTTATCAAGGATTACAGGGTTGTTTGTAGGATTTTTTTGTTTCGTTCTGTTCCCGATCTTTCTTTCTTTCTTTCTTTCTTTCTTCATTTCTTTCTTCCTTATTTTTTTTCTTTCTTTTCTTTCTTTCTTTCTTTCTTTTCTTTTCTTTCTTTCTTTATTTTCTTCCTTTCTCTCTTCTCTTCTATTTTCGTTCTTTCTTTTCTCTTCCTTTCTTTCGTTTTTATTTCTTTTCTCTTCTCTTCTTTCTTTCTTTCTTTCTCGTTTCTTTGTTTATTTTGTCTTGTGTTCGCACTCAATGGCATTTCTCTCCACTCCGCTCCTTTCAGCCTTTCCCCTCATTGACAGGCACACGCCGGCTCCTCCTGTCGCAGAGCCCACCATTGTGGCGGTCCCTGCGTGAGAGAGAGAGAGAGAGAGAGAGAGAGAGAGGGGGGGTTAGAGTTGTCGCCCCTCTTACAGCGCTATTACAACGCTCTTCATCTGCATACCAGCGGCGAATGCGCCGTTCCAGTGAGCAGAAGAGGAGACAACAGGACAATTCTTGTCCCTCTCGCTGGAGGTGGTCAGAATCCCGATCGTTTTATCTACCAATCAGGGAGGGGGTGGGGGGGGGGGGAAGGAAGGGGCAGGGTGGCGGCGGTGATGGTGGAAGGAAGGATGGGTCGGAGCAAGGGGGGGGGGGGGGGACGGGAAGGAGGGACGGAGAGGGGAGGAGAGGAGGAGGATGGGGATTTGGATTCTGTCTTGGAAGGCCCTGTGTTGTTTTATTGCGCAACGTTCTCCGTCTTGTCGATCAGTTTCAAGGAAGCTTTAAAAGGGCAGTCGTCACGGGAGACAATCAACCGGGCTTTGGGGTTCATCCTCATATCCTACTGTTTCAGCCAGCCAATCTGTCCAACCCCCCCCCCCCCCCCTTCCTCATCTACCTTCCTTCGCCCCCCTCCCCCCCCCCCCCCCCCCCCCCATCTCCCTTATCCTGTCATCTTACTCAACTTTTCCTGCAGCCATGAATCCACCCTGTGGTCAATAATCTTCACCTTGACTTTTGAGCAAGAGTAAAAAGTTTCTTCCTTTAACTTAAGATGAAAGAAAAAGAAACGTTTGAAGCTGGGATTACGTTTTTTTCATGCTGGAAGCATGTGTAAATTCGGTAGCAATGCAATAAATGGCTTTAAGACATTTATTGCAATGACCCCACATGTTATGAGAATTAAGGATGTAAAAACAAATTGTGAAACATATTATTTACTACCGTGTTTAACCTGTTGTTGCAAAGATTTCAGGTAGTTTGTATTACTATTGTTTGTTCAGTTCCTGCTGCACATGTGGTGAAGTTCGAGAACGACTATACTACAACTGCCACTAATGCTACTGTTGCTGCTCTATTGCTGTTGCTACTACCACCACTACTACCACTACTACTACTGGTACTGCTGCTGCTGCTACAACAACAACATTACCTACAACAACAATAATAAACAGATACATGATTATGATTTCTCAAACGGGTAACACTATGAAAAAGCCCTGCTCTAAACAAAGCCCGAAGCATGCACATTCCGAAGGCACACACATTTCTGACAAAATAAATCGACATTGATAGACTAATATACACACAATCGGACGTCGAAAGCATACATTAGAGAGAGAGAGAGAGAGAGAGAGAGAGAGAGAGAGTCATCACTGTGAAGTTAACGCCAGATAATAAACTGTGTGTGATTCGACTGTGAAGTCAGTTCCGGGACTAATCAGCACAGAAAGCCAGACAAAAATTGAATTGTCGCCCTTGAACGAAGAGAGAGAGAGAGAGAGAGAGGAGAGAGAGAGAGAGAGAGAGAGAGAGAGAGAGAGAGAGAGACACAGAAGAGACAGAGAGAGACAGAGACAGAGACAGAGAGACAGAGAGAGAGAGGTCAAACGCGATCGCCCGGATCTTCCATCTGGGAGCACGGAAGCTCATCGCGATCTTCTCTTATTGGCCAGTCCTGATGGAAAGAGAGGGCTTCCTGGCTGCACACTAAAAATTTGGGCTCTCCTTGGCCTTGCTTAAGAAATCGAGTATTTATAGACTAGCACACTCTGAGAATATTCATTGTGTCTGAAAGTTGATTCTCCTTCTTTCCTTTCGTATGTCCATCAAGATACATGGTTGGTGGTTCCAAGCAGACAGGAAAAAAAATGAAAGGAATGGGATTATTTCGGCTTGACTATCTGGTGCAAATATTGGGTCACAGGTGAGCGAGCGCGGAGGCCTGAAACGTAACATCAGCTGACGGATGGCTCATGAATTTCTAGACTGTGAATGATGCCATCGACAGAAATCCTTGAAATACATTTGTGCTATTATCAATTTCATATAAATTTGCGGTTTCAGATTTATACGACGCCTCAAAACGTTTACATGTATGATACAGCGATTCGGAGCATCTTCCTAATTGCGGCGTGTGATCGACCTGCTGCGTGCAGTTTTCTAGCCAGGGTCGAACGAAACGAGACACCAAATGTCACCCGCGCAGTATAATACCCCCCCCCCCCCCACCCCCCAAACCTAGCAGGAGAGGATGACTTGTCACTTAACTCCTGCTGGTGTCCATCCTCTCTTCAACCCGACCGCGCTCGATTGACATGGCCCGGTGGGCTTGCCGATATTGGTTTGCCATCCCGACATGCTCGTGCTGGTTGCATGCCATCGCACATTCACTCCGGTTGCTCGACAGCTGCTAAGTAATCTCTCTCTCTCTCTCTCTCTCTCTCTGGTCAGCCGACTCTTTAGTGGGAAG
>CM065717.1:70415269-70420269 GCA_033310375.1 Conus canariensis
TGATTACAACACACACACACACCACACACACACACACACACACACACCACGACACACCACACAACACACGCGCGCGCGCACACACACACACACACACACACACACACACACACACACACACACACACACACACACACATCTATATGCACAGTAGAAGGGAAGGGGAAGAGAATGAGAGCTACGGAGAAAGGGAGACACAAAGAGATACAGAGAAATGGACCAGAGGACGTATCAAAGAGAGAGGAGAGAGAGAGAGAGGAGAGAGAGAGAGAGAGAGAGAGAGAGAGAGAGAGAGAGAGAGAGAGAGACAAACTTTCTATAGTGGATAATAGATCAACACTTAACGCGCTTTTTGTTGACACCCAGTTCTCGCTTGAGCAAGGACAACAATGTTTCATTAAACAAGCAAGCAACACAAGATTCAAAAACAAACAGCAAAGAGAACAAAGAGAAGAGAGAGGAGAGAGAGAGAGAGAGAGAGGAGAGAGAGAGAGAGAGAGAGAGAGAGAGAGAGATCAGTAGCTAGGGAGAGAGAGATCATTAGCAGTATGTGCCTCGGCATTCTTGGTGTGGTGATTGACACTCTGGCATCTGCCTGTTGTTCTTAACAACAGCGGTATTGACACACTGTCTGTTTCTTCCTCAGCCTAGATATCAGCTTGTCTGTCTGTATGCCTGGACTGCGCCTCTCTCTCTGTCTCTCTGTCTCTGCCTGTATCTCTCTCTCTCTCTCGCTCGTTCGCTCGCTTGCTCCCTCCCTCCCTTCCTTTCTTCCTCCCCTCTCTCTCTCTCTTCCTTCCCTTCTGTCTGTTCTCAGTCTGTCTGTCTCTCTGTCTTTTTCTCTGAGTCTGTATTTGTTTTTTCTCTTTTTATCTGTCTGTCTCTGTTTTTGTCTCTCTGTTCGTCTGTCAGTCTGTCTCTCTGCCTCCCCTCCCCTCCGCGCTCTCTACCCTTATCCTCCTCCTCCCCCCTTCCGCATCCTCTGTCACTAAATGTAGTAGGCCCTCAATACGATTCATTCTCTCCCTCTGGATTTTATTGTGAGGTTATGGTTGCGTTTGAAAAAAAAGAACTCCAAATCTTCGAGCTGATCCTATTATACTACCATCGAGAGGGGCAATTTGAAATAAAATATCCATATGTCTTCTTCTAAAATGCTTGAGGATCAATTTAACTTTCACTTTTAGTGTAAATGCTAGGTTTGGGGGGTGATTTTGAGAAATGGTATATCTCTGTATAATTAATTCATACGAAATGGAACAAGAAAGACACACCTTATCGAGTCACGTGAGTATCACCACATCACAGGAATTATGGGAACGGGTGAATGGAAAGACACTCAGTATGGGCGTGAGACAAAGGAGTCTTCCTCTAATATCACTTAATGTGGAAAGACGTTAAATTGAAGACAACAACAACAACAACAACAACAACAACAGAGTCGGTCACTACCCCATTGGCTATGTTTCTTGAGGCTCCGCGTCTGAACTACACATGGAAGGAACACCTCCACCTGGGTGCTGGAACAGACATTACCCACTCGTTGCACCCAGGAAGAACTTCAGAAGAGCGTAATGGTAATGGTAATGCTGCTTATAGCCCCCCCCCCCCCCCAGCCGACCGCAAAGAGCCATATCAGGGCTGTCACCACGTTGAAAATAACTCACAAGTCATTTCGAAAAAAAGAAAGCTCATTCAGCTAACTCTTTAAAACATACCTTCCAAAAACACACAGGGAATTTTGTTTTAAAACCTTTCCTCTGTAAAATCTTAAATGAGAACGTGACGCCAACGCCTGGACATTGGGACTGAAGAGGACAACATCCACCAACTCGACAGAGCAGCTCAAGTTACCATCTTTCAGGCTGCGAACAGGACACTGCCAGCTCCTCTCCCATCTCTCACGTCTCAAACTCGCTCATACTGACCAGTGCCCTTGTCGTACAGCCTCCCAAACTTCCATCCACATCTTACAGTCCTGCCCCTCCTTTGAAGCCTTGAAACGCTAGACATGGCCCAGTATGGCTGAGGTTTAGGACAAGCTGTGGGGACCGGCGGGGTCGCTGCGGCGGACTGCTGACTTCGCCTTACTGACCGGATTGAGGATCTAGCATGGCCGGGAACGCGAAAGAAAGAAAGAAAGAAAAAAAGGACCCAGTAACCTGCGTATAAACTAGAGCTCAGTGGTTGAACCCTAGCCTAGCAAAATGGCTGTCTTCAAGTTTAGACCGAGAATTAGCTAACTCCTCTCCCGTATGTCCGTCTGTGGAGAGTGAATATATTCTATACCGATGATTAGACACAAGCAACTGGCTCGTCGACTGCAACTCATACTTTGTATTTTGCAGTCCTGTTTCCACTGTCGATGCCCTGAAGCCAGAAACCAGACCAATTTCCGGGGACGTCCAGAGAAACAAATTCTAGCGGTTCATCAGGGCCACTGTCGAGGAACTGCAGATTTCAGACAACATACTGGACTTGCCGTCTTAGTGGGTGGGAAATGCAATAACAAAAGAAGAATTTGGGACGTTTCCGGCGTTTAGATTTCTAATCTTGCTCCGCCATCTTGTTTGTCGATATCAAATTGTCTTTAACATAGGGTGTGCATTTTCGTTTGAGATTTTGTTTTAAAATGCTATATGAGCCTTTTAATACGTCTGAAATCAATCATCATAGTAAAAACAAAATGCAACGGACTATTAGGGAATACGTGTAGAATCATAAAATGAGATCATTGTTGTCGGATCTTGAACAATAGACCATCGATCATTACTCTGTGGGAATCCCCGGCGTATTAATGTTCAGGGTGTGTGCCTGTGCGTTTCTCTCGCTCGCTTTTCATTTTTACACACACACACACACACACACACACACACACACACACACACACAACAACACACACACACAGAGAGAGAGAGGAGAGAGAGAGAGCAGGCACATCAACACAGATGATCCCACTATAAATAAATGAATAAAATCACCAACAATGAAATCCCAGTCCCAACACAACCCCCTCCAGTCATAGCCAGCCAGCCAGCCAGCCAGCCAGCCAGCTAACCAGATAGTCAGACACACAGACACAGACACACACACACACACACGCGCGCGCGCGCGCGCGCGCACGCACGCACGCACGAACACACTCAGTCCTCACTTTACTGCATTAGAATCTGTCCTCCTGTATGAATAATTGATCTTTCTTTCCTCCCTCATGCATGATACTCCACACCTGCCACCCCACTCCCATCCTATCCCACCCAATCCCCACCACCACCACCCCCCCTTCTCCACCTCCTCCTCCCGCAACTCTCCTCCCATTCCTCTGCCAACACTACCCTTCCCTGTGGGTTGACTATACGCACGGCCGCGTTTCGGGAATTGCCCATTGTTCACGGCCGTAAACAAACAGTGGTCGCTAAAACGCAACACGCGTGCTAGTCCGGCGTCGGATGTCCATTCCCTGGAGAGCAATAGTTCTGAAAACATAGCAACGTAACGATCATGATCCCCTGTCGCTAGCAACCACGGTGCTGGTGAAGACCAGAAGTGCGTTCAGTTACAACTCGTATTTTCTGCTATGTCTCTTCATGCCATTACTGCATGCCTCGTTCAACTTTCCTAAGCTGAACTTTCCAGGAAGGAAAAACATACATCTTGTTTTTACCGTATCATCTTCGGCGCTACTTCAGTTGGTCATTCCGACTCCCCCGTCCACGGCCACAACCTGACTTGTCCAGCCTCAACCTCAGCCGCGGTAATCCATGGGGAGCACACAATGGCGAATCGTCATGTGGCAACCCACGGGAGGAGACACTGCGTTGTTGCCGATTTATTCCGTGGAATTTAGTGGTGCCTGTCCTGATCCAACGTACGCATGACACAACCTGCTAAACCTCCTACTGACGACGATTCTTGCATAGTCGCGGAGCCGGCGTGAGTGAGCTCTCTCTCCGGAGGGCGCCACTGCGTCCGTTCAACGATGGTCCATGTGAACTCGCCGACACCGACAGAACCTTGCCAATGGCGTAGACGTGGGGATAAAATAAAAAAGAGGTCACCGTGAAAGCAGAGCGTGAACGGTCACAGAATTTGAGACATTCTAATGCTGTTCGATGAGCATGATGATGAACATGTTCCTAGAGACTTCCGTTCTGGTCTGAGACTGCATGACATAGCTGTACTCAACGCTTACTCCCGGCGTCAACCAGGCCAGAGAGATACAGATACCTGCAGTGTTGGTCAGGAAATATGAGGAACACTGTCAGAGATCGATCCACTAAGTGGATGAAACTCGACCGTGTGGTGCCGGTCATCACAACTGATCCCAAAGCAAACTGAACTTTGGGTACGAGCCGCAAGGGGCAGAACTCGTATTTTCTGCTAATTCTCTGCATACCATCACTCAGTTTCCCGACGCTGAACTTTCGAGCAAGGAAAATGTACGGATTTATCACACTTTAGCACCGTCAACACATGACGAGTGAAGAATGCAGGAATTAGAAAACATGTTTCAGACGAATTTTCCGTATCTGATGAAAGGACGACAAGACCAGTAACGATCAAGAGGTTAATCAACAAACAACGCTGCCAGAAACACTCCTCCCCGTCTTCAAGCGCTGTAAGCCTGCCTGTCACATGGTAAGTATCTCGCCATGACTCCCTGTCCATGACCATTCTACCCTGAACACTAGAGGGGGCAATGTCTCAGAGTGAGACCGAAAGAAGACAGCATGCATGTTCGAACAGTTGTAGCGCCTCTGCCCTTATTTGCTCATGACTATGAAGTGAACGCTTGCAGAAAAACCGGACAACTCTGTCGCGATAGCCTCGCATCGTACTGTCGGAGAACAATAAAACAATAAACGCTGAAGACAGTGGTGCGTTCAGCGACCATTACTATTTCCTGTTTCTCGGTTCTTTCCTTTACTGTTTACTACATACCTTGTTCAAATAACATTATTCTACCCTACCTTTTACTACAGGCGACAGTCTCCCAGCAG
>CM065717.1:70425269-70430269 GCA_033310375.1 Conus canariensis
CTCTGTCTGTCTGTCTGTCTGTCTGTCTGTCTGTCTTTCTCTGTCTGTCTGTGTGTCTGTCTGTCTGTCTGTCTGTCTGTCTTTCTCTGTCTGTCTGTCTGTCTGTCTGTCTGTCTGTCTGTCTCTCTCTCTCTCTCTCTCTCTCTCTCTCTCTCTCTCTCTCAAAAACGCACACCACCACAATGACCATTAAAGAATCCGCTTTCTGAGGTCCAGCACTCTATCTGGAGTGGCTCGTTTTAAATCACCGCCAACAAAACCTTTGAAGAGGCAGCACCGCTATTGTGTTTCTTGGGCGTAATCAAACTTGGGAGGATAAAAGTGGCAAGACTGTGGTCACTAAATCCTGGCCGCAATAGCTGTGCGTGGTGATGGAATGGCCATGTGCTGTCTGCTGCACTGAGATCTCACTGGTCGGTTGTACCCCCTGTCCCCTACATCTGCCCCACTCCCTCTCCTCACACACACACACACACACACACACACACACACACACACACACACACGCACGCACGCATGCACGCACGCACGCACGCACGCACACACACACACACACAAAACACACACACACACACACACACAGAGTCTGCCATACTTCAGATAGAAGGTGTGTGTGTGTGTGTGTGTGTGTGTGTGTGTGTGTGTGTGTGTGTGTGTGTGTGAGAGAGAGAGAGAGAGAGAGAGGGACAGAGAGAGAGACATAAAGATAGAGAGAGAAAGAGAGAGAGAGAGAGAGAGAGAGAGAGAGAGTATGTGAGTGTGTGTGTGTGTGTGTGTGTGTGTGTGTGTGTGTGTGTGTGTGTGTGTGTGTGTGTGTGTTGATAACGATAATGATAAACATATCAATAATGATATTAAAAAATAATAATGATACTACTACTATGCCTACTACTACTATGTCTGCTACTACTATGTCTACTACTACTACTACTACTATTACTACTACCACGACCACTACTACTGCTACTACTACTACTAGTAGTAGTAGTAGTAATAACAACACTGACGATGATAATAAATGTAATAAAGAATAACAATAATTATGATAATCGTAATAATAATGATGATAATAACCACGATAATGATAATGATAATCATCGTTAGTATATTATTGCCATGATCTTTTTTTAAAATTATTTTCATTAAAATTACAATGATAAATTATAGTGATAATAATCATATGTTATTAATCATCTTTATAATAGTCATCATGATCATGAACGTGAACATCATCATCATCATCATCATCATCATCATCATCATCATCATCATCATCAAGCGATTATTCATTGATTTTAGCTTAAAAACTAGATTAGCTGTCCCAGGCTTATATGGCACCACACTGTTCTTGGTGATACATCTATTTCAAAGAAGCATTCACAATTTAGACTAGTGAGTATTTCGAAAAGTCAGACAGACAGAAACCACAAGAAACACAATGCTGCACGCTTATTTGGCACAAAATGCTATTTCACTTCTTTCGTATTACACTGACCTCACACACGCTCCAAATGAAGTTACTTTAACTTACCAACGTACGATTCGTTGCACATTTTGTCAGTCGGTGCCTTTTTTCCCTGTTCATGACAGGACTCCTTCGCTGACTCTGTTTACTGTCTGTTTTTTTTTTTTCTGTAGGACATTTTGCTAGGCGTGATGTGAGTCTCAGTGATCAGCTGGGTTTTAATGAGCAAATTTCCCAAGGTAAATAAGGATGAGTGATTCACTGTTTGGGACATCCATTTCAGTCAGCATTGATTCTAATTGACAAGACAATGATTAGATGAAATAAGAAAAAACTTATTCCGCCCTCCAAATCCCCCCACCCCCACCTTTCCACCAGCGGGCGCAAAAATGAGGGACATTAATGTCTATTGATCCTAATGCAACAAATAAATATGTAGTATATTTTATCCACATAATGCCATAACGTAATTTTGGGGAAACAAGAACGAACATGAAAAGAAACCCAAAACAAAATAAGCAAGACAAACACAAGCAGATGTAAAATGCGCATTGAAAAATGGTGGAGAAGCTCAAATGAGAAAAAAAGAACGTTCATAATTATCTTCAGAAATGTTTGTAAAATTCCCTTAGCGTACAGTTGCTCTTCCTCTTTTGCATTGAATAGAATTTTAAAGAATTCGGTTATTCCTGCTCTTAATGGTGCTCTTTGATGAGTTCCACACGCTACCCAATCCTGCGACTTTTTTTTTTTTTTTTTTTACAGATTTCGACCTGTAAACAACTTATTCTAAATGAGCCATAGAGCTGCTTGGATACTCAATCTCTATCCTTCCTCTGCGCTTCTGTTCATTACACGGAGCCGACGGAAGACACATCCGATGAGAGCAGTGACAACAGACCTTACAGGGAAAATGATTACCTTCTTTAGTGCCAATGCCAGAGACAGGAAGCCTCGCCCTTGTTTTTGGTTCGTCTGACATGCTGCTTTCTTATTCTGCACAGATGCAGGTTTATACGAGAACAGTTTAGCAAGGACAGAACGATCACAACATGAGAAGTATGGCAGCGATATGAACTGCGTTTCGGTTTAAGCGTGGGGTTAGGCTGGATAGTTATGGCCAGCCCAGTTTTTTTATTTGTTGTTTGGTTGGTTTGTTTGTTTTCGTTTTAGGGGTTGACCTGCTTTCTTAGCACAGTAAAGTTTGACCTATTTTCTTGGATGTTCCCAGCAGCGCCTTCTGCTGTTCAGACGTGGAGCGCAGAGTCTTTATCAAACATTGTTCAAGAGGCTGTGTTGCACTGTGCTGTCGTTTAGCATATGTTGCTTTGTCGTTAAACTCAAAAATCATTTATGCATGCACTTACATATATACATACACCCTTCAATACATGCTGAGACAGAAAGATTGGTAAGCAGGAAGATAAATGCACACTGAGAAGTAATAAAACAGCACAATATACCCCAAATCACCCGACACAATATGTTAGATTCTGGTTGCGTAATACACAAGGAACAATACATCGTGGGGAGGAAATGGCGTATTGCTTTTATTGAGTCTATTCTGGCGTCAATAATGCGGATGCGACATAGCCAAAGGCCGAAAGCTTTACTTTACTGCCTCGACAGGCAAGTGTAATCATACGAAACACTATAACATCTGGGTGCTGGATTGCTCAGGGGGAAGAAGACGTACCCGGGGCGAACAATATTTTCACAATTTGGTTCCATGCCTTCCCCAGGTAAGGTTTCCAGACTGAGGTAACTTTAGAGAAAGCATTCCGTTGTTTGGGGCATGTTGGTTGTTAAGCTTAGGAAAACAGGCTGCTTTTGTATTGAGTAGCATGCATCTCAAATACGTCTGATCAAAAAGTGCTTTAAAGTTCTATTTTTGTTTCCGATTATAATTCCAACATTATGGACAAACTATGATTAACAACTAGTTTCAAATTCTGAGGTGTTGTTATACTTCTCTCTCTGAAGAGGTGTATGTTAATGTTTACTTTCTATTTCTCTGCCATCACGTATTCATATTCATATTGATCGCCTTACAAGAAATCAAGTGTTTGCGTGTTCAAAATAAGTTACGCACTAGACATCCCACCCATGATTTGCTTTCCCCTACATTTATTAACAATCATTTCTCAAAAGCACATAGTGTAAATTTATTTTCTTAAAAAGATTGTCAAAAGCATTCAACATTGTTAAATCAAAGACCCCCTCCTCAAAAAATCATTCAATACATTCGAGCTACATTTGACGGGTTATGCCAAAGACTACAGAACAGAGGCAGACTGAAAAAAAAATCCGCTGACAACGACGTCGAGGCATTGTGGCTATGAGCATAACCTTCAGGATCCAGAAACATAAAACAAAGGTCAGCCAGGAAGGGGTGAGGAAAACAAATCACCACCGAAAAATCCCAGACACTGGTTGCGTAATACACGAGGAACAATGCAACAAGGGGGAGGAAATGCCCCATTCCTTTCATTCATCCCAATCTAGCGTTGATAATGTGGATACCACTCAGCCCTGGGGCGAAAACTTTGCTTTACGGCCTCGACAGGCGAGTGTAATCAAACGAGACACAATAAAACTAGGGTGTTGGATGGCTCAGGGGGGAAGAAAGCATGTATCGTGGATGGTCATTCCTCTAGGGCAACATACATCTCCACAGTTCCTTTGTTTGGGTCGACCCTCCAGGAGTGCATTGCAGCTCCTAGAGCAAGTTCATTGAATGAGAAAATCTTGTGTGTGTTGAGCAGCATTGGTCTTGGGTATTAAATCTAAAGACAAACTGTTATGAAGGTGGTGGTGGTGGTAGCAGTGGTGGTGGTGGTGGTGGTGGTGGTGTGTGTGTGTGTGTGTGTGTGTGTGTGTGTGTGTGTGTGTGTGTGTGTTAAAGATGAAATTCTTACCTTTGGACGACCTATGAAACTCCTGCTATAGTTTCAACACTATTCTTGACTTTCATTTTTGTGTAACTACATTCTTTAATTTGTTTTCTACTGTCACCTCATACATATTTTACTTCTCTACATTTTCCAAAATGTTCCACTGCCACCACATATGTGTATTGATTACTTTACAAAGGATACTAACATTTGTTATTCAAGTAGATACTGTAAATCCTTGCCATAAGAAGATATACCCGATATGACATCAATCCATCATTTCTTTCACATATGTACTGGATACCGTGATTTATCAGGAAAATGGGTAAAACCATTCAACAAAGTTCAAGGCAAAATGGTCCACAACAAACATTGTCAATATAGTCAAACTGTTAGAGACATGTTGATTCCAGAACTACATAAAAAAGCAGACCAAAAATACCCCATGACAAGAACGTCAAGGCATCATGGCTATTAGCATACAGTGTCCAGAAACACAGGACACATGTGTACCAGGAAGTGGCAAAACAATCTAAGTCACTGACTCAAATTCACACACATATACTAAGTTGCGCAATACAGGAAGAACAAGACAACATGGAGGAGGAAATGCCATAGTCCTTTTACTAGGTCCATTCTGA
>CM065717.1:70452769-70460269 GCA_033310375.1 Conus canariensis
CACTTACAACCTTCACCTAAGTCGATGAAATCATTATTTCAAGAACTTGTGATTTTTCGGTAGAATAGCCCCCCCCCCCCCCCCCCCCCCCCGAAAAAAAATCCAAAAAACCCGCCTCTCCCACAACACACACACACACACACACACACACACACACACACACACACACACACACACAGCCATCCTCATCTCCCCCTCCTGCTCCTCCCCTCCTCACGTCATGTGACCCAAGGCTTCCTAACGGACGAGTCCACGCCTTAGGACGTACCCAAGCGGTCGACTCAACTACAAACAAAGTAAACTGAACCGAAACAGAGTCCTCTCCCATGCTCACAACATTCTGACATCACCCCCTCCCCCTCCCTCCTCACCAAGTCCCACTCCTTCCCCACTCCCACACTCACCACCACCACCACCTTTCTCTCCTTCAGATCCGCATTTGGCGTGACTGATAAGCTTAGTAACCAGAGAGCCGGAAACACAGGCATCGGACTTTCAGATCAAGTCCAGGATGGTCTGGCATTAAAATGGACCGTCAATGCAGTGACCATTATCTTCATGTGGTGTGAATTCTGACGGGTGTCATTGACACGTTCGACTTTCTTTTTTCTTCTTTTTTTTTTCTTTTTTTCTTTTTTTTTTTTTTTTACTTCTTTCAGGTCCACCGGGATCAGGATGCTTGTTGGCCAAATGACCTCAAGGCCGGTGTCGAAGGTTCAGACCTCGCGAAATTCATCCACCGGTCAAATTCGAGGTGTGTTTTCTTTCTTTCTTTCTTTTCTTTTCTTTCTTTCTTTGTCTTTCTTTCTTTCTTTCTTTTCTTTCTATCTGTCTTTCTTTCTTTCTACTCCAACTTTTTCTTTCTTTCTTTCTTTCTTTCTCTTTTTCTTTCTTTCGTTCTTCCTCTGCGAATTGTAAATACGTGAATAAAGCACAATAAATCTGTGACAGCATTACGTAAAATAACGACAGTCATTGTTAATTTCTTATTAGGAAAACTAGACTTTTCTGCAGCATACAACAGCCCAATAAATGAATAAGTCAGCAGCAGCAGCAGCAGCAGCAGCAGCAGCAGCAGCAGTACTACTAGTAGTAGTAATAGAGGGAAGAGGAGAAGCAGCAGCACAGCAGCAGCAGCAGCAGCAGCAGTAACAGCAGTAGCAGTAGCTGTTACTGTAGCGGTGGTATTGGCAGCAATTGCAGCAATAGTAGTGGCAGCAATAGCAGCAATATTTGAGAATGATATATATATATAACATTTCAACGACGCCAAATAAGTTTGTAACAATAGCGAAACTCGATCATTCATCGTTACGGTAACAGAATTATTACGGTAACTGATTGCTGATCACAAACGGCTGACCTTTTAGTGCATAATACAACAAGAGCTACCCCCACCCCAGCCCCGCCCCCTGCCTTCCCCATATCTTAATCCCCACGTTCCGCCCTCTGTTCCTGATCCTTGTTTGGACGGAGTGCACAGTTCGCATTGCTTGGTTTATTTGCTGTAGTTTTGTGAATAATCTGTTTTTTTTCCCTCTGAGAACATTACGAGGGTTGACTGCCAGAACCCAGTATCTCTCTTCTATATATGTATATGAGATACTGGGTTCTGGCAGTCAACGTAATTTACATCAGGGTCAGTGATTCGTCCACTTTTGTAAACTTCTTTGGGATTGGGCCACGCAGCCTGCCTGGTGTGATGTCCATTTGTTTATCTGGATGCAGATCTACTCGAAAGACAGTATGATTACTAAGCGTGTAATTTGAGAACCCGGAGAGAGTTGACGTTAGAAACGGCGATCAAAGTAAAGATGTCATTAAGCTGCTAGCACAGACTCAATTAATTCATTTGTATGAATTACGACGACTCTACACTTCCCACATCTGTTGGTGAGGCCTGTCCTGACCGACGGACTTTCTTTTCTTCGTCGACGGGTAAAGGAGAAGACAACTCTACTGTCCCCATACAACAAGTTCGAGTTATCAATGGAGAGTTTTTGTTGTTGTTGTTGTTGTTTTGTTTTGTTTTCGGACATAGTTAGGGTTAGGTTCTTGTTAAGGTTAGGATAAAGTTTAGGTCAGAGTTTACTTGAAAAAGGTGGGGTGAGAGTTACGGTTAGGGATAGGCTGATACATTCCGTAGTTGGAGAGTTTTTCTGTATCAAAATTCCGATGTCTAATGCATCAACGCCCGCGATTCTAATTGAACTTATCGCGGGGCAGCGCCTTCAGAGGTTGATAGATACCTCTAACTAGAAGCTCCACTCCTGAAGACTGACCTGACGTTAGTCCCAGAGCCTGATCAAGCTGAAGTGCCATTCTAGAACTAAAACTGGTACCCTGTCTGCCAAGAAAAAAGGAGTTACCTTTTGTTTCCTGTGCCAGACCCTCAATCTGTAACTGGGTGGTGAACCGAGAAAGACAAAACAGTAGAGTTGATTGGGGGGCGGAGGAGGGATGAAAGGAGACTAAGTGGAAGCTACACGGGGTGGGTGGGGGGGGGGGGGGGGCGGTGCTCGGAGTTGGGTGGTAGGGGTTGGGGAATAGGTGGGTGAATGGGTCCTTAGCTGTCTAAAAACTAACACTGTCATTATCATCTGTGCTATTTCGTCTTCGGTGACAGCGTCATTATCTGCGTAATTCTTCACCTATCTCTCCTTAACCATCTTCGTCCTTGTTTTCTTTTTCTCTTTTTTTTGTCTACTGATTATTGGGATCGTCATCATCATCATCATCATGATCATTGCTAATGCTGTCTTCGTTGTCTCTGTCTTAGTCATCGTCTTCATTTCATCATCATCATCATCATCATCATCATCATCATCATCATCATCATCATCATCATCATCATCCTTGCCTCTCCTCCTGTCTGCTCTTCTTTCACGTATTTAATTTGTCATCGTATGATCGACACATCCCTCATCTCACCCCTGTCTCTCCCCCTCCTCCACCACTATCATCAACCCACACGCCAATCAAGAATTTCTTTCCAGCGTCCATTCATTGCCCTTCCCCATCTCTCTCTCTCTCTCTCTCTCTCTCTCTCTCTCTCTCTCTCCTTCTCTCTCTCTCTCTCCTTTCATCCCTCTCTCTCTCCTCTCTCTCTTTCTTCTCTCTCCCTCCCTCCCATCCGTCCCTCCCTCCCATCCTCGCCCCCCCCCCCTTCTCTCTCTCACTCAAACTCCACCGCCAGCTTCCTCTATCCTTCTAACAAACAAACTACTGAAATCCTGAAACCTTCCTCCTTCCCCATATTCACCACCTCTATCTCTCCACCTCTTCTACACGTTTCCATCCTCACGCCCTCCCGCTACCCCCCCCCCCCTCCCAACCCCCTCTTCCCCCTTCCCACCCTGCCTCCCCAACCTCTTCCCCCCCCCTGCCCCCCCCCCCCCTCCTCAACTGACAGCCCGGGATCAGCAGACAAAACAGGCGGGCTCCAGTGATCCAGCACTTGGGTCCCTGGCTGTGACATCTCGGCCCGTGTCGGCCCGGGGGCCAAGGGAGACTACCGAATCGAAGACAATCAAATTTGGCCCGCTATCTCGTTTGCATATCAGATGCCCGTATTTGGGAATAATTAGCGCGATCATATCCTTCCCCTCCTCCCCTGCTCCCCCCCCCCCCCCCACCCTTTCCCACCTTCTTCCGTTCCTGGACTTTTACGGGCCGCTGGGGGGCGGCAGAGGGGAGGGGGAGGGGTAGGTGGGAGGAGAGGGGTTGACGAGGAGGGACATAGAATGACATGCGTGAGGTTGGGTAAGAACGGTGGGGTGGAGGTGGGGGTGGAGGAGGGGTGGGGGGGGGTAATCGACTGATGGGAGGGGTGTGGATAGGTCGAGATGAGAGGATTATAGGGGGGGGGGGTGGTGGGGGAGGTTGGAGTGGGGGTGGAAGGGGTGGGGAGTGGGGGCAAGGGCGACAACAAAAGGGTTAAGAGGGGAGGTGGGTGTAATTGACGGTGAAAGTGATTACCTGCCTTTCAGCTGGTCAGTTAGTAAGATGAGTGATTGGTTGGCGTCAGTTTCAGTTAGATTAGAGGTCTCCTCTATCATGAACTGTCACCACGTGGAATTAAACCATGCCGTGCTGGGGGGGCGAATGTCAGTCATTTCACTTAATTCATCGTTTCCAGATTTAATAAAGCGTAAACCACCACCCACCCACCCTCCCACCCGAGAGGGAGAACAGAAACAACACACACACACACACACACACACACACACACACACACACACACACACACACACACACACACACCTACAAACAAACACACACATACATGCACACACACACACACACACACAGACACACACACACATACATACCTACACACAAACACACACATACATGTACACACACACACACACACACACACACCACACACACACACACACACACACACACAATGAACCCACAGGCAAACAGACACCATAGAATGATCAAGTGCTGCCGACTCTGATTTGTGTCTACAGTTTTATCACGTAGTCCTCTAATCACAACACAGTTGCCGAGGTGACATGGACTGGGGCAAGAGACAAACAGGTGTAGAAGAAGACAGCTTCACTTTAGGCCAATAGCCACGACGGAACAAACGATTCAAAAGCTGAAGACGACAGTCATGAAGCATGGTAAAAAATGTTTAAAGGTGGAATAAGAGAGAGAGAGAGAGAGAGAGAGAGAGAGAGAGAGAGGAGAGCGGGAGGGAGGGAGAGAGAGAGAGAGTTAGGGAGGGAGGGAGAGAGAAAGAGAGAGGGAGGGAGAGAGGAAGGGGGAGGGAGAGAGAGAGAGGGGGGAGAGAGGGGGGGGGAGAGAGAAAGAGAGGGAGAGAGAAAGAGAGAGGGAGTTAGGGAGGGAGGGAGAGAGAAAGAGAGAGGAAGGGAGAGAGGGAGGGGGAGGGGAGAGAGAGAGAGAGAGAGGAGAGAGAGAGAGGAGAGAGAGAGAGAGAGAGAGAGAGAGAGAGAGAGGGGGGGGGAGAGAAAGAGAGGGATGAAGGGAGAAAGAGAGACAGACAGAGAGAATAAAAACAGAAGGCAATAGTATAGAAGTATGGTAAACACAGTTGAAAGGTGGAATTAAACACAGTGCGAGAAAGGGAGAAAAAGGAATTAAGTATAAAGAAGAAAAGAAGAAAGAGAGAGAGAGAGAGAGAGAGAGAGAGAGAGAGAGAGAGAGGTGAGAGTGATAGAGAGAGGGAAATAGAGATAAAGAGAGAGACAGAGAGAAAGACTGACAGAGAAACAGACAGAGAAACGGGATGACGCAGAGACAGAGAGACGGACACATGCTCACAGAGAGAGAGAGAGAGGAGAGAGAGAGAAGAGAGAGAGAGAGAGAGAGAGAGAGAGAGGAGAGAGAGAGAGAGAGAGCGGAATACTGGGCAATTGTAGAATAGAATGACGTATATAGAACTATGTGTTATAACATTTAGGTGAACAGAGATATCCAGTGTTTTTGGATCCAAGACTGTTTCTTCCAAACTGCATACAAAAGTGGCGGATTTGCAGGAAATAGAGGTACAGATGTTTCTGAATCTCTCTCTTTCTCTGTGTGTCTCTCTCTGTCTCTGTCTGTCTGTCTGTCTGTCTGTCTGTCTGTCTGTCTGTCCTCTCTCTCTCTCTCTCTCTCTCTCTCTCTCTCTCTCTCTGTGCGTGTGTGTGTGTGTGTGTGTGTGTGTGTGTGTGTGTGTGTGTGTGTGTGTGTGCAAAGATTTATAGACTTCCTTACTTTTTGCAGACAGCAGCAGGAGCAGCGGCAACAATAATAGTAGCAACTGCAGCAGCAGCAACAGCAGTGGCGGCAACAGCAGCAGCAGCAGCAGAATGACTACAGTGATAATGAAAATTGTATGTGCTCTCCCTCTGTAGGTCCTACGGACCTTTCATTCACCCAAGAAGAGCACACACACACACACACACACACACACACACACACACACACACACACACACACACACCTCTCTCTCTCTCTCTCTCTCTCTCTCTCTCTCTCTCTCTCTCTGTCTCTGTCTCTGTCACTGTCTGTCTGTCTGTCTGTCTGTCTGTCTGTCTCTCTCTCTCTCTCTCTCTCTCTCTCTCTCTCTCTCTCTCTCTCTCACGTGCCTGCGCTCGCACCCATTCACACGCTCGCAAGCACGTACGCACACACGCACATACATTACAAAGGGAATTATGAGCAAATAGAGGAGTATCTCCTTCCATCCTCATCCGATCATGACTTGTGTGAGCACTCTCACACACACAGATGCACGAGCATAGACACAGACAGCCAGTCATAGACGAGCGCGCGGGCACGCGGGCGCACACGCACGCACACACACACACACACACACACCACACACACACACACACACACACACACACACAACACAACACACACACAACAACACACACACACACACACACACACACACACACACACACACCGCTTTGTTAAATTCGTCCCCTGGGCAAAATAATCGAATGCTACTCATCACACTGTATCCAAGTTCATAATGGCTTAAGCAAGACAGACTTGAAAGAACATTAAAACTAGATGAACGGGGCCAAACGTTCACGACAAAGATTTGGAAGGAGCTCAAAGTAAATGGACCATAACAGTATGTCCAGGAGACAGTGAACTGTGTGATGTTCACCAAGCCGAGGACATGGCGTTATGGAAAGAGAAGGGCCCTTAATGCTCTTATTTTGTCGCCACTGCTGATCTGAACCCGTTAACTGCTGGAGGGACGTCACCGAAACCCGTAAAAATCCGACCTCGCGAGGGATTTGAACGCATGACCGTCAGCTCCACGGCCTAATGCTCTGACCATTTGACAGCAGAGCTCTTGGACAAAAGTTGAATTTCTGCTAAGTGAGATGCATGGTTTTTGCTCTCGATGGAAACCTATGCCGATGCTATTTTCATATGCTTTGCAAAAAGCTCCAACTGATCAGAATTAATAGGCCTTAGATCATCAACACTTGAAAATAAATCAACATTATTCATATTCAACCGGATATATTCATTATGTTATCGACATCGAGCGAATAATAACTTTTGTGAAACGTTTTGGTTGTGATTTACAAAGACGGTCTCCTTTGCTCATTCTTTTACCGAATCCTTTTCTTCTCTTTAATAACTGCGAGCAGTTATATACTTTTATTTTAGTCTTTAAAGCTGTACTTCAAAGCTGTCTTCATGCACAAAATCATGATCAATTCAACACCTTTTTTATCTCTACAGAAAACTCTTCATCTACAATGTTAGTAACAAATCATCGTCTGTACCCTTTTGCCCTGGAATTTAGTCCTTTCATCGCTCATGTAGTCTGATGGCAAACTAAGGAATTACACACAAAATTATGTTAAACGCAAGCCAGTTTGTTATCATTCAAGAAGGTATCTTATTACACGTATTATATGAAAACGTTCACTTCTTAAAGAAAAGGGGGAAAACCTTTTCCGTCATGGGTGCTAGGCAGACTAAATGGCTTAAACACCTGGACATGTCAGTGCA
>CM065717.1:70465269-70475269 GCA_033310375.1 Conus canariensis
AACATCAAACACATCAAACTCAGATGCAAATCCGATCGAACAGCAGATCGAAATTTGTCTTTTTTTTTTTTTAACTTTCCTTAACATAACAAGATCGCACATTTTCCGACATTTTCGAATATTCCTCACGAAATAGGCCTAGTGCATGGATTCGGTGATGAAAAGGCCTACTAGATGTGTAGATTAACTACAACCTAACAAAGTACATGCTGCTCTAGATCACAAGTCGGACAGTCAGATATGGACTGTTGGATCTTGGTGGAGGTCTTGGCTTTTCCAATTACGCTTCTATATAGGTTCAACTGGAACGTCCACACTCACCTCAGATGATATGGCAGACAAGATAATCACCCCTGCGGAATGGGACACATGGGAGATGAGAGGATGTTCTGTGGAGTGATTTGGGCAGGCGGGCATGGGGTAAGCGTTTAGGGGTGAAAGGGGCCTCTCTTATACGACACTTAAAGACAGAGCGAC
Organism: Conus canariensis; assembly: GCA_033310375.1. Lineage (NCBI taxonomy): Eukaryota > Metazoa > Mollusca > Gastropoda > Neogastropoda > Conidae > Conus > Conus canariensis. The sequence goes on from CM065717.1 coordinate 70,465,747, forward strand.
AACATATTAAGAAGGGCTACGACATTTTCAATCTTTACGGTGGGCACACCAGCGTGGATTCGAACTGGCAACATGGTCTGTGAACACGGTTCTCTCTTACCACTGAGCCAGCAAGGCGTCCATGGCAAACTAACTCCTGATGATGAGTAACGTAAAACTGAACGTGTCCCCCCCCCACCCACACACACACACCCCTCCCCCACCCCTTCCCCACTCCCAGGTCATGCTCGTGCGCAGACCGAGGCTGAGAAGGCCGATCTTTTCGTTGACCAATCAGAGGTGACGTTATTACTAATGGCGAATGGCTAAAAGACAGTCGAGGTTCATCGTTAGAATAGATTTCCATTTTAAACACCAGCAAATTTTACTTGTTTCCATCAAAAGTAAGGGGGGGGGGGGGGGGGGGGAGCTGAAATCAGAGACTGAACGAACGTCTTTTCTTTTCTTTTTTTCCCCTTTAGATGTCTCTTTTAGTGTACGTAGTAACATTAACTGTTGACAACGCGGCAAATTCTGTGACCTTTATCTTCGACACCTTTCGAAATTGCTATGCTGATGAATACCTCTTTAATAATGAACACTCAGGTATGCATGTGATAGATTCTGTGCTTTATGACCGATACAAAGAACGCCGCGACAAGCGTCGACCTATCGAAAATACTGTTGACAGCGCTTGGCGAATTCTGTCGCCCAACACGTCTGCCTGTTCGTCTCTCTTTCTATGTATCTGTCTATTGATCTATGTATGTATGTATGTATGTATCTAGAGAGAGAGAGAGAGAGAGAGAGGGGGGGGGCTAGTCTCTAGTTCAAGTTCTTTCCTTTAATAACCATCCTAATCTCTCCCAGAAACACGCTTAATGACGTCTTTCAGGATTAGAAGTAAGAGATTATACAACCTATTAAAAAAAAAAAATAGAAAAAAGCAAGGACCACAAACGTACATGCAGTTCTGTTTTTATTCTACGGAACATGTCAGTTGCAGCCGGGGTTACTGGTTCTTTTAAACATGATCAAGCGAAACAGGAAGGGGTGGTGTGTGTGTGTGTGTGTGGAGAGAGAGAGAGAGAGAGAGAGAGAGAGAGAGAGAGAGTGTGTGTGTGTGTGTGTGTGTATTCAGACCGAAATCTCTTGCAGGTGCATTGGAAAGGATCAAAATTCCGTGATTTTCGTGGATGTTACCCTCACCCTCGCCCCTACCCCATACGTTCGAGATCTGAAAGCGATGTTACGCACAAGACATGAAAATCACGTGTACAGCGTCAACTCGTCACTGTCGTTTACCTATATTCAATGTTGCACTGCCGTTTTCGTGTGTCTAAGCGTTAACGTTTTTGTTGTTGTTGCTTTTTTTTTTTCTCCCAACGCTTAACATAGGCCTTTGACTTTCGATCGGTCGAATATGTACTACTCTTAGTACTATTTTTTTTTTTACACTTTAAATAGAAACGTTCTTCAATTGGTCGAAAAATCGTGAAAGATTTAATGCATCCTTCTTCGTGGTAGGTGGACAGGGGGCAGGTACTCATCGTTCACGAGGACGGTTGGTGAGGAGATGGGCACTGTCCAGCCTGCTGACGCATAGTTCACTGGAACGCTGCGACGAATACTCAGACAGGAACAACCACCAAATGTTATTCATCAGTCTGTGGCAGAACCCCTAAGGGCTATTAGTCATGGCGTGTACTGGTGTGATATGGCCTTTCCTCCAATTTTCGCTATGGTTTCTTACAGTGTTGGTTCACTCGCGTTCGATCCACTACAACCGGTATCATTTGTTGGAACTGCATTTTGCCAAGTGACCGGGGGAAGAAAATCTTCCAAAATAGGTAGTCATAGAGTTTATTGTCTCAAATACAGAAATTAAAAGAAAAAAAAAAAAGGATTTGTATTTCAAAATGAAACTGAATACTGATAAGCAGAAGATCAGTTTAGTAGCAGCTGCAAATAGTTGGAGAACTTGGCTCACTTAAATGCAGAAAAAAAAAATCAATGTAGGGTCAAGACAGAGAGAGAGAGAGAGAGAGAGAGAGAGAGCAAATATGCGTTTGACAGTTTTCAGATTTGATTTTTTTTTAAAGGAAAGAGTTCTGCTGGTGATGACGAGTTCCACACAAAATGAATCGCTGGTCGGCATTTTTTTTTTTTTTCATCAAGAGGAGGAGCGAAGTGGGAATGGAAGGATGGAGAAAGGGGAAGTTTGGAGGGGGGGGGGGGGGGACATTTGAAGAAGAGAATTTCTATTGAAAAAAAAAAACCATTAAGGAGAGAAGACGTATCAACCGTTGTTGATACAACAGTAACTGCAGCTCACGTCAAAGTCATAATGTACGCTCTCTGATGGCTCCAAAGACCACTATAACGCGCACATCTCCGGGAAGGGAGCGAGAAGAAAGGTGACAGACTGGATGAGGAGAGTGTGGGGGACCAATGGCCCCTGGAGAATGGGGAGGAGGAAGTGTCAAGTCAGCGGTCCAGCAAGAAACAAGTGTTTCGCAACGTTGAAGATATCATCAGGCATCCCACGGGTTCCGAGCTGTCCATTGCAAAGGAACATTTCCACGTAGCAATTAAAGAAAACCGAAAAGGACAGGGAATGCTCCTTTTAATGGAATAAACCATCTGTCCCATGAAGACAATGTCTCCAAAAACGAACGATTAGGAGAAATGCTCTTTTTGAAAAAAAAAATAACGATTCAAATAATGGACCGACAAGATTCTAATAAAACTAAAAAGGTGTGTATATGAAAGATTTTGAAAAAGAATGAACGCTAGGAGCCAAGGAAGAGAGAAAGAAGTCACAAGTACTAAATGATTAGTTGTAAGGTGTTTCAAAATTGAGGAAAAGAAAGAAAGAAAGAAAACCATTGGCCACGAGAACTCGCTGAGCCATGCAGCACAGGAAACATTAGAAATGGAACTAAATCTGAGCCATTTACTTGTTTGTTTGTTTCTTTCTTTCTTTCTTTCTGTCTGTCTGTCTGTTTGCCTGTTCGTCTTTTGTCCCTTTCTTTCTTTCTTTTACATATCTTTCTTTTTCCTTCTTTTCTTTCTTTTTTTCTGTCTTTCTTCGTTTTGCAGCTAGAACTCTGACGTTTGTCGATGGCAAGAAGTCTGCGTATGGCACGGGTTTTAATCCTACCATAAACGTACCCACATTCCGTCGTTCGGGAACAATGTCTTAACAGCACACCAGTGAGCATCTTTTATCTTCCAGTCGTTCATCCCACGGGCACACAATGACCTACTCTTTTGTAAAAGGTGATATAGGATTTCACGTGCAAACAAGACTTTGTTTTCGTTCAATATATGCGTTCACGCAAGGGATCTCGGATTACAGCCTCATAGGAATGAGTACAGGGGGAACTAGAGTCTGCATATTGCAGAGAAAATCTCTTCCAACATTCTTCTTTCTTTCTTTCTTTCTTTCTTTTTCTTCTTTTTTTTCCTTGTTCTTTCTTTCTTTCTTTTTCTTTTTTTTTTTTTTGGAGTAAGAATCGAACCGTAGACTTTTGGGAAGAAAGGGTCTAAAACCTTACTCACTGGACCAATCAGGCCTCGATCCGTGAACCTGACGTCTGTCTTCAGTTTCCAGACGGAAAGCCGGACAAACTCAGTCCTGATGAATATTTATTAACTCACGTGACATCTTGCGTTTCTGGATGGAAGGGAAGCAAGGCAAAAATAATGGAGTGCTTCCATTTAGAAAATGAATAGATTTTTAGCGAGAAATTTATATGAGAGTGGGAGAAAAAATATGCAGAAAAAGAGGTGTGCAATTCAGCAGATTAAAAGCAGCGCTGTTTGATATAAATCACCCTAGCTGGACGTAAAACAAACGAACAAACGAGGAAAAAAAAGTAAGAAATAGAGAAAAAAGTAAGCAAGTGTTGAGGACAGAAGTACAAACAAAAAAATGAACGGGGAGAAACAAAGCTGCAAAGAAATAAAGAATAAAAAAAGAGGAAGAAATAAACTTCACAGAAAACAAATAATCAAAGAAAGAAAGAAAAAAAAACAAACAGCCAGAAAAGACGAAAAAAAAGATAGAGAGATCGATCGTTTTGAAAGGAAAAAAATGAAACTATGACACAGGGGAGGGGGTGGGGGAGAGAGGGAGGGAGAGAGAGAGGGAGAGAGAGACAGACAGAGACAGAGAGATAGAGAGAATTTGAGAGAGAGAAAAAGAGGCAGAGAGAGAGAGAGAGAGAGAGAGAGAGAGAGAGAGGGACACAGAAAGAGAGATTTTGAGGGAGAGACAGAGACACACACACACACAATTACACAGAGTGAGAGAGAGAGAGAGAGAGAGAGAGAGAGAGAGAGAGAGAGAGAGAAAGAGAGAGAGAGAGAGATTTCTAAAGAGCTAAAACTGGTATTTTGCTTCATACAGTGGAAATAAGTACAGACAAAATGCAGAAAGTCTTGAGTATAAAAGCGGAGAGAGAGAGAGAGAGAGAGAGAGAGAGAGAGAGAGAGAGAGAGAGACAGACAGACAGACAGACAGAGAGGGAGAGAATTTGACAGGTAATTAGAGAGAGAGAGAGAGAGAAGAGAGAGAGAGAGAGAGAGAGAGAGAGAGAGAGAAAGAGAGGAAGAGATTTCTTAAGAGCGTAAAACTGGCATTTTGTTTCATATAATGGAAATAAGTACAAACAAAATGCAGAAAGTCCGAGCCTAAAAGCAGTTTTTGTTTCTTTGTTTGTCTGTTTGTTTGGAAGGCGAGGGGGGGGGGGGGGGGGGGGGGGGGAGGGGGCATGAAGAGAAAAGAGAACGGGAGATAAACAAAATGAAGACCAGAACACAGACTTTCATCAAATTATGCTAATGACCTGAGCCAAAGAGAGCAACATTATTGAGGGCAGAGATCGAGCGAGCGACTGAGAGAAAGAGAAAGAGACAGACAGACCGTCAGAGACAACCAGAGAGAAAAAGAAAGAAAGAAAAAAAAAAAAAAAGAAAGGAAAAAATACGATTTGCTCAGATCACTAAGTCTTTAAAACACAGATCAACGAAAATAAGGAAACAAGGAACTGAATTTGTAGAATTTTATTTTTAACACGTTGCTATTACAGCTATTTACCAGTGAATGAATCGTCAAATGTAAAGACAAAATGTGAGCTTAAAAAAGGGAAAATTCTCTTGTTTTGGACAGAAAAAGGGGTACAAAAAAGCATCAGAAATAACACACACACACACACACACACACACACACACACACACACACACACACACACACACACACACAGAGGCGTTACCAAGCAGAAACCTTCCATCATTCTGTGCTAACCGAAATCCTATACATTATGCTGATTATGAAAAGACGCAAAATCTGATGGAATAATTTTTATAAAAGGGTTCAAGAAAATGAGAAGAGAAAATGAAACAAGAAAGAAGGAAACAGAAAAAGAAAGGAGAAGGAGGTGTATGTGTATGTATGGGGGGGAGGGGGGGTAGGGGGGAGGAGGGAAAGAGACAGAGAGAATATCAGATTCCAAGAAGACATTCCTCAGCATCTATCGATAAATAAAGAAATTCAACAAAGAAATAATGAACAAACATGAAAACCAAAGACGACTGGACGAAGAAAAAAAAATGAAGATCACATCACCGTCAGTTGAAACAAAAGCCAAAAGGAAACGAAAAGTCTGAAACGTTCAATAAATCACAGCAGACATTAGCATGTTCCAAACAACCTGCAAAACTTACCTTAAAAGACTGTTCCAGAATGCAGAAGTCAGGCTCTGGAAGGAAATCCCCCCCAAAAACCAAAAAGGTCCAAATAAATTCTTGTTCTTTTTTTTTTCTTACTTTAAACGTGTGTCAAAGAGCAAAACGGGTTTTTTTTTTCTATCTTTCGAAAGGGGAAAAAGGTTTTGGTAAATGATAACTAGTTTCGTGGGTAGTTAGTTCTTCAGGAGCCGCAGCGGCCGAAAAGGACGAAGGTAGGATGGATGCCTTGTTGTTGGACGCAGAGACGCGGGTTGGTTAGCTTTGTGGGTAGAGGTGGAGCGAGTGGCTTGCGAGAGCCAGGAAGGATGGGACTGCCTCTGCTAGTCGTCCGCGGAAGCGCTAGGGATGGTGCTGAAGCGTCGTCCGCTGCGGGCAAATCGGAGCCAGTGACGTCAAGCGCCGCACGGGGCTGACAGAACAGAATGAGAACGGACCGAGCGCGGAAGCTGGGTAAATCTAGGCTGGTCCGCGGCCGAAGCAAATCCGTGGGCGAGCGGCCAAACAGAGACACGAAAGACGGCAAGGCAGCAACAATTCCAGACCCGATGCCTGCCGTAGTAGTAGTCTTTCCAGCACGGACGGGCGGCTCACTCACTCACTCACTCACTCACTCACGCGACCTTCCTACGTAAGTCAGACAATGTCCACGCCCACTTTTACTGCGAGTCTCAGCCCGCAGGTGGAGGAGGATGGCTTGGGTTGGTTAAAGAACCACCCGACGCACAGTCCCGTCTGCGGGCGAGTCAGTCAAGTCAGGGAGCACAACACTCTTGGCAGACTCGCTGGGGTTCGGGGTTGTGGTGGTGGTGGTGGTGATGGTGGTGATGAGGAGGAAGGGTTCGTTGGCCCGCCACGGGCGTCACCCAATAAGAATTTGGCGCGGGCCGGGTACTTGCCTGGGCCGGGGTCGGGGTCTGGGGTCTGGGGTCTGGCACTGAGGACCTGGTGGTGGTGGCGGTGGTAGTGGAGGTGGTGGTGGTGGTGGTGGGCAGCCGTGCAGCTAAGCTAGCTTCCAGCCAGCCGAGCCAGGAATTTCGGGAGGTTTCGCAGCCAGTTCAACAATACACTGCTTTTGTCTAGGAACCGTTTCGGAGGTGCGGGATTGTCACCACACACTTTCCATTTCCGGTTCCGTCTTGCGGGACCCTCCCTGCGGCCATGTCTATGGGTGCGCGCAGATTCCGTGCTTTTTTTTTTTTTTTTTTTTTTTTTGGGGGGGGGGGGGGGGGGGGAGGGGGGAGGGGGAGGCTGGAAGTGTCGCAATGCTCAGAGGAAATAGTCAAGGTTTTTCCTCGGCGTGGGTGGGTTAGGATTTGCTGGGGGTCTCGTGGTTTAGTGTTGTTTGGTCGATCGATTAATCGATTTGATAAAATCGTCTGTCGATTTATCAATTTCTCTGCGTATCTATGTAACAATCTATTGACGTTCTTTAGTCTGTCTATCAATCTGTCTGTCTTTCTATCTATCTATCTATCTATCTATCTATCTATCTATCTATCTATCGATCGATCGATCTGTTTTTCTACCTACATATCTATCTATCTATCTATCTATCTATCTATCTATCTATCCCGTCCGTCCGTCCGTCTCTTTGTCTGTCTTTCCGTCTATCTATCTACCTATATGTCTGTCTGTCTGTCTGTCTATCTATCTATCTATCTATCTATCTTTCTTTCTATCTATCTATCTATCTTTTCTGTCTGTTTCTGTCTGTCTGCCCTCTCTCTCACTCCCTCCCCCCTCTTCTCTCTTTCACTCCCTTTCCACCTGCCCCCCCCCTTACCTACCTACCTATCCTTCTACCTATTTATCGGCCGACCGACCGATCGGTCGATCAATCGATCTTTTTCATCAAGATATCTATTTAAACGGTAACATAAATAAGACACCAGCCGCCGAATTTAAAAAAAGAAAGAAAGAAACCGAGAAACTGACCACAGCATTTCTGAGAAACCGAGAAACTGACCACAGCATTTCAGAGGACAAGCGAGTATACATAGAAACAAGCAAAGCCAGAGGACAAGGTCACGCTTATTGTCTAGACACAAGACAAAACTGATAAGTGAATTCTTGACAAATACGTATATTTCAGATGCTGCAACCATCAAATATATGAACAGTCATCCTCAGATCGTTATAAGGATGGGAACACAAGAGAACTGTCGCGCTAGTTGAGAAAATGGAGAGTATTTTTTTGTGCATATGCTATAATATCTGTTGCTTACGATGTCTGACAAAGATGTGTTTATAAACAAAATTAGTATGTTTGCTTTGTGTTTTGTTTTAAAGAAAAGGCGTTACTTTTCACTGTTGTGTATGTTTATTTGTATTTCGCTTTGGTTAAAATTAACGTTTATTTTATTCATATTTTTTTCGGCCTATGTAGAGTTTACGACAAATGATGTAAAATGACATGTAATCTACCATGTTTGCAACATTAGTTGCAAGGTACTTGTCGTAGATTTGTTAATCGATTATTCCAAAACACGCGTTGGAATAGATAACTAAACAAATATAGAAAGAAAGGAAGAAAGAAAAAGAAGAAAGAAAGAAAAGAAAGAAAGAAAGAAAGAAAACTAACGTCAGACACACCAGGAGATGTGAATGAATGTAAAAACAAATCGAAATGTCTTTTTTTCAGTCCATCTATCGGGTACCTGTAATTTTTCTCGCTTCCTATCTGTGTCTTTCGATCTGTCTATGAGTAAATGCACCTTTCTCTACCTGACTGCGTTGATCTCTCTCTCTCTCTCTCTCTCTCTCTCTCTCTCTCTCTCTCTCTCTCTCTCTGTCTCTGTCTCTCTCCGGACTGCGTTTGCTTCTTTCTCTCTCTACCTCCCTCCTCTCTTCTCTCTCTCTCGCTCGCTCGCTCGCTCTCTCTCTCTCTCTCTCTCGCTCGCTCGCTCGCTCTCTCTCCCTCTCCTCTCTCTCTCTCTCCCTCCTTCTCTTCTTCTCTCGGTACACATAGCATCTCATGAGGAAACATCATTCAAATTTTGTACACACGCCTCAAAGTCAGGAAGCTTTGTGCCTGTTGGGTCCCCCTGCAATTCTCTAAGACGAGCAATTTAGGGCCAGGGAAGCATTGTGCAGGTACTTGCTGAACAGGCTTGATGGAGGCGGATGAAACGGTGTCCTGGACGTTGTAACGAGCTGAAACTTGAATTTACAAATATGATCCGAAAACAAAGCAACAATAATATACTGTTTGGCTGTTTCCAGAGGAAAATCCCACAAGCAATTTTGAAAGTGAATGAAGCATTACAAAGCAAAGCAAATGGTCGTTTGTTCGTTAAGAGAGAGAGAGAGAGAGGAGAGAGAGAGAGAGAGAGAGAGAGAGAGAGGAGAGAGTGGTGAACTCGGTAATACTACAACTTCTGGAAGGGAAAAATAATCATCTGTGACTGATATCTGAATCACTGCAAGAGCAAAGTGATGGAAGCTTAATACAAACGGCGCCGAAGCTCTGGAACCCGGAGTCTGGTGCTGCGCCATGATTTGTGCTGGAGCTCATACTGCCGCTCTGACGCTTGAGTTCCTCGCTGAGAACAACGTCCTGCTGTACATTCTCCTCTCTCTCTCTCCCCCCCCCCCCCCTCCTTGCCACTCCCCTCCACCCCTAACCTTATTTACCTGACCTGGCTCTCTGCGACCGTTTCTCTTTGTGATTAAACACAGCTGCAAGGAAAGCTGTTTAAAGGTGGGTGAAGACACCCTTGGGTGTTTCCAGGATGGAATTTCCGACGTTCGAGAAGCAACCTGTCGCGACATCATCATCACGTGGTTTGAA
>CM065717.1:70485269-70487769 GCA_033310375.1 Conus canariensis
TTACACGAGAAGAAGCAGTTTCCAAATTTTGTAGATGAGAGGGGAAGTAGGGGGGGGGGGGGAGGGGGGGAGGAAGAGAGGAATGGCGAACTTCCCTTCCAAAATTTAGTGAAAGTGGGGAAGTATAAGTAGAGGGGGAGCGGAGAGGGGGGGGGGGGGGGGGGAATTATCTTCCAAAATGTGGCCTGTTTTACAGAAAAATCTCGACAGTTTTTCTTTTTCAGCTAAGTGAAGAGGACGATTGGGGCGGGAACCTCTCTCTCTCTCTTGTGTGGTGTGTGTGTGTGTGTGTGTGTGTGTGTGTGTGTGTGTGTGTGGTGTGTGTGTTGTGTGTGTGTGTGTGTGTGTGTGTGTGTGTGTGTGTGTGTGTGTGTGTGTGTGTGTGTGTGTGTGTGTGTGTGTGTGTGTGTGTGTGTGTGTGTGTGTGTGTGTTGTGTGGTGTGTGTGTGTGTGTGTGTGTGTGTGTGTGTGTGTGTGTGTGTGTGTGTGTGCGTGAGTGTTTGTCTGTGTGTGTGTGTGTGTGTGTGTGTGTGTGTGTGTGTGTGTGTGTGTGTGTGTGTGTGTGTGTGTATCATACAATTAAGATATGTGGTGTCTTAAGATTAAGAATTGAGGTAAAAACAAAAATCTTTTCTAAATATGTTCAGTCACTATTTTCATCCCATGCCCTACGAGTATGGAGTAACCTTCTCTGGAGAGGAGAGAGAGAGAGAGAGAGAGAGAGAGAGAGAGAGAGGAAGAGAGAGAGAGGAGAGAGAGAGGTCGGAGTTTGTTATTGTTTTGTTTTGTATGTCCGCTTCGTATCCGTTATATCTCAATACTTTTCAGCTCAGAGCGATGTTGTCGAAAACAGACAGTGATGAAGACGAGCGTAAGTTGTCGGTTTATAGCGTCAGGTTCACTTTCAATGAGTGAAATTATTGCAAAGTGTATTAAGTTTTGAACGCTATAGATGCTGTTAAACTAATGATAACTTTCATAATGATAATAAGTATTATAGTAATAGGAATAATGGTGATGATGATAATGATGGTGATGATAATGATGATGGTGTCGATGATGATGATGCTGTGCATGATGATGATGCTGATGATGGTGATGATGAACAACAATAACAGCAATAACAACACCAATGATAACAATGATAATGATAATAATAATAATAACAACAATATTGATGATAATAATAATAATAACGATAATGATAATCATCATAATCATCATTAAAAAATAATAACAACACTACTACTACTACTAATGATAATGATAGTAATGATGATAATAATGACAATAGTAATAATAATAATAATAATAATAATGATAATAAATAATAATAATATAATAACAATAACAATAATAATAACAATAACAATGATGATGATGATGATATGATGATGCTGAGGTGGTGGTGATGATGATGATGATGATGATGGTGATGGTGATGACGATGATGATGATGATGATGATGATGATGATGATGATGATGATGATGATGATGGTGATGGTGATGCTGATGCTGATGATTCTGATGGTGATAGTGGTGGTGATGGTGATGGTGATGATGATGATGATGGTGATGCTGCTGCTGCTGCTGCTGCTGCTGCTGCTGCTGCTGCTGCTGCTGCTGCTGCTGCTGATGATGATGATGGTGATGACGATGATGGTGATGACTAGGACAGCTAAGCCTGGTCTGCACGTTTAAGACTAGGGTTAACTAATGCTTTGTTCAGGAAAAAAAAAAACAGTGCAGGTTCTACCGCACTTTAAAATCTGGGCTGACTATTAACATAATTCTACCACCATCACTTCTCCTCCACCACCACCACAACCTCCTCCTCTTCCTCCTCCTCTTCTTCCTTCTCCTTCTCCTCCTCCTCCCAATACTACTACTACTGCTGCTGCTCTGCTGCTGCTGCTGCTACTTCTACTCCCCAAAACTAGATAATAATATGAAATCGCTTACATTGATTAGCAAGAGTTGCAGGCTAAGCTTAATAAACATTTCATCGGTGAAAGCATCAGAAAAGTGTTGCAGAGTTCATATGTTTGGTTTTGAACAGTGCACAGAGTGTAAAGATGAAAGCAAATATCGGATATAATCTGCAAGATCAAGCAAATAAGCAAGCAAGCCAGCAAGCAAGCAGGGGACCAACCAACCAAGAAAAGTGCAATTCAAATGCTGCACTCGTTTGCACTTTTGAAGCATGACATGAGTGGTTCTGGTATATCAATCTGCGCCTTTGTAGGTGAAAACACACACACACACACACACACACACACACACACACACACACACACACACACACACACACACACACACGCGCGCGCGCGCGCGCCGCGCGCGCGCGCACGGACACACACACACACACACACACACACACACACACACACATGCACGCACGCACGCACGCACCCACGCACCACACCACACACACACACACCACACACACACACACACACACACACACACACACAACTCGTTCCACCAAATCTCCGAAAG
>CM065717.1:70492769-70500269 GCA_033310375.1 Conus canariensis
ATTGGCTGTTAATATTAACTTTGGAAAGGTTAAGGCTTCTTATGCAGACGACTCATTACTCCAGAGATCTTCCTTTGTTTGGTAATTTACGGAAGGAAAGGTCTCTGTTTATCGTCTTCTAAACCATGCAGTTAAGAATGGCGCAGCAAGACTCCCAGGGTAAGCTGAATATAACGTAAGCAATTTTCGATTTCATTTTGAAGCAAGTCGATGTTTTGAGAACCGGAAATAACTTTTTCCCACCACGCGCCAACTCTCGGCTGTTCTGCGCACACTGGATGCGCAGTGGAATTTGCTTGTCCCTGCTTGTACTCGAACTGATCAGGTTTCTTTAAAATGTGTTCATTAGATTTTGCACATTCTTGATACATAGATACAGGATCCGTCCATGGATGTGGGTCACCATTGTGGATCCGTACCAATGTTCAACGGTTTGGTCTTCAGGCCGCATACGAGTATCATCTTTGTGCCAAATTTTATTAAACATCGGTTCAGCAGTTTTCGTGTAAACTTATTGAAAGACAGACGAAGCGACAGACACGCGTTAGAACGATAACCTCCATGGTTGTGCTGATTTGAATTATGCAGGGGTTGGGTCAAATGCCCCGGGGACACAGTGGATATCATAGAAACAATTAAGAGAGAAAGCTTAGAACCTGGAGAGAGAGAGAGAGAGAGAGAGAGAGAGAGAGAGAGAGAGAGAGAGAGAGAGAGAGGAGAGAGACCGACAGACAGGCAGACGAACGTACGGACGTACGGATGAACAGACAGGCAGACAGAGACGGAGACAGAGGACATAAGTGATTGTTTGTTTGGATTCCAGCCCTTCTTGCAGGGGTAAGTGAATAATGTTGGTCTGTTTCTTTTTATTATTATTTTTTTTATAACAAACCAAAGGACCCAGTATTACAACACAAAATCATACGAAACACGATGAACCAACTATTTCTTTATGTCTGAAGGTCTTACAAAACAAAACAAAACAAAACTACAGGGAATTGCATATGACAACAGATTAGGCGCATGACACGAATAAGCATAGTTTAAATGGACAAGGTTATCTATAATACTGAGAGACAGAGAGAGAGAGAGAGGAGAGAGAGAGAGAGAGAGAGAGAGAGAGAGAGAGAGAGAGAGAAGAGAGAGAGAGAGAGAGAGAGAGAATGTATACACGATTCGATTACATTGATAGTCTGTTGGAATACAGTCAGACCTGAACAACACATCCTTAACCATGCCTCTGAAACCAACGACACTAATATACAAACTAAGCTCTTAACGTCAAACAATCCTTGTTTCCAGAGAATTCTGTTCCCAAGTTTCCGAGCCATTTTCCTTTTCTGGATTTTCAGTCAGTTACTGATTATTTATTTGTCTCTTTATGATTATAATCCTGTAAAATAAAAGAAAAAAAAAGAAGACAAGAAAAGAAAAGAACCAGGCAAAACGACAAAAAGATTTTAAGGCTAATATCTCTTGACTTCTGGCTGTTCTTCTAGATACAACGATATCCTGACAGAGAGACTGCATAACAGTGCGATATCGGGAGACAGGCCAATGCGAAAAAGGCAACTTGAGAAGTAGCCAAACCCACACAGGGAAGGAGAGGAGGGGGGAGGGGGGGGGAGGCGGTGAGGGAATGCTGAAGGAGTTAGAATGTGATGGAGAGGGGTGGAGGTGGCGGGGGTGGGGGGGGGGGGGGGGGTGTAAGGCAGGATGGGGCAGACACAGGGAGGAGAATGTGGAAGAGAAGGATTGCGGCAGCGGAGGAGACAGGGATGCGGAAGGGGGAGGAGGGCCGGGGTTGAGAGGGGGCGGAAGCATGGGAGGTGAGGAGGAGGGGGTGGAGAGGATAGAGAGAAGGATAAGCGTGGGACGTTGGGGAAAGAAAAAAAAAAACCCAAACTAGTCTGAGACTGGCTGTTCTTCGATCCCCCCTCCCGTCTTCCCCTTGTGACGCCTACAGCAGTGATAGAATGATATCGCCAGACAGGACTGACTGTGCCCCCCTCCCCCACCTCCATTGAAATATTCCTCTCACCTCTCCACCCCTCCCTGGCCCGTCGGGTGACCTTCCATTGCCAGCATGGCTGACCGACCCGTCACTGTCCTCAGACTCTGTGTGTGTGTGTGTGTGTGTGTGTGTGTGTGTGTGTTGTGTCTTGGCTCTCATCCACTATGGCAGTTGATTTGGCTCAAAACAGCCACTTTGTGATTTTATTTGTAAACCAACAATGACTTTAAATAACCAACAAGTAGAGTAACTCTTGCTCCCATGATAATATAAATCTACGCCCATAACTCCGAACGAATGCTGTATGCGACATATAAAGAGAGACATCCACTTCCTTGTTTGTGCTGTGTGCTCTGTGTTGTCATTTTTGCTAAACGATTCGATGTCTTATGCAACATGGGCGTGTGTTTATTTCATCGTGGGAGCAAGAGTTATCCTACTTATTCGTTATTTACTGGCTACTGTTACTTGCCTCATTTAAGGTTTTCATTCTTAACAACAATAACAACAATAGATAATAATACCGATAACAAAATGATACATTTTGAACGTATAAAGAGTCACTGTAAAGCTGTCGATATAATTTTCAAACCATATAAGTCTGTTTTATAACAGTTGGCATGCAATCAATGGCTTTGATTTGTATGCATGAAATGGAACAAATCGTTTATATGTGTATATGTTTGGTTATTTGCCTGAAAGCTGGAACTTAATAACTTCTTTGCTACATGACTTCATAGTGGGTATCATTCGGGTAGAAAACATATAGTCATTGTTTTGATTATCTGCCAGAATGTCCAATAGATTTGCCAGAATGTCCAATAGATTAACATTGTCCTGGAATTAGATAATTTCATATAGTCATCTGCTAATTACTGTCGAGATGCATTAATCAATGGTCTAACAATGAATAAGGCAGCCAAATGAAAACATATAACCTTAACCTTAAAATTTCTTGGGCACATTACAAACAGACACTGTTTTTAATCAGATGAACAATTATATTTTTAGCGTGCATATGACTTTTTTATGACAGGAGTCGATTGCTCATTCTTGAAGAAAATTAGGTTTCTTTAACAAGCAGTAATAATGATGATGATAATAATAATAATATTAGTAATAATATAAATGATGATGATGATAATAATAAAAATAATAACATGATGATGATGATGATAACAATAATAATAATGATAATAATAGTTGTTGTCGCTGTAGTAGCAGTAGTAGTAGCAGTGGTAGTAGTAGTAGTGAATATTATAATCTCTCACACACGATTAGCCGCTGCCTCTTCTTTCTTTTCTTCCCTTTCTCCTGTGAGATCATCATCAACGACGCTGTGTGATATTACCAGACACCTCTAACTGCGTCATCCTCACCCTTTACCGTTTCTGCGTCATATAATGTATCAACGTCCACGAATCCTGGGCATAAATGTCATATTCTCACCGTCACTGGTCCCAGGGCCCACAAGGACTGAGAGGGGCACTGCAATGATGATGAAAGCTGCACCCATCATTCCTACCTCTGCCAGTTGATGGCACCACGCTTTGGCGCAAGAAAAAAGCTCTCCAGTCCTCTTAGCAATGATGTTTGTCCGCCTCTTTCTCTGCCCCTTCTTCCCTATCACTAAACTCCAGATGGCTTGTTTCAAAAATGTGCGCATGGTAAATCTCTTCATGAAATGGTTAGTTACGTCATAGAAAAACTGAATATATACTGCCATTAATATAATTTTGCTGTGCAATTCGTCGCAATTGAAATTCGTCGTGTCTGGCCTTTGCAGTCAGCTGGGCTGATGACGAAATGATTTGGCTTGTAACTCACGTCCTTGCCGTAATTAGGCTTCAAATAAATAATCATCACTCTCATGCTTGCTCCAGTGCTATAGCTGACAGTTGTTGCTGACTGCCAGAAGAAAGTAGTTGCCAGAACAATCCATGTCGTTGAAGACATGTATCTAGTGACAAAAGATGGGGAATAATCATTTTGGTTCATGTTGCATGTATGCGATCGAGTTACAATGTCAAGAATACTCACAATTGTAATTTGGACCTCAAAAGTTCATGACCCTATAAAAAGATACAAGGTCAACACGACATGGAAATCGTGCCTGTGGTGTGTAATGAGTTTTGGCAATACAACAAAATTACCGTTTTGTAAGAAAACATGTAGCCTACCAGCAGCCTACACTTCCCTTGTTCGGTCGCGTGACTCGAGTTCATCTCGAGATCACGGGCACCGAACCCAACTCACTCAGCGACGCTGATGAAGGCCTCTGGATGGAGGCCGAAAGCTTCGCTTCGGCAAAACTTTCCTGTGTGAAAAGGTAAAAGACTGTGTTTAATCAAAACATGTAATGTTAGGCTTTTGAAACGAATAGTTCACCGTACAAAAGTGAGTTCTGTCTGAGCTTTCGGTCTTTTTCCACCCCCACCCCCCCTCTACCTCATGTGATGTCTTAAGCAGTCATAGAGTGACCTCACCAGGTTTCTCTGACTGTTTCGCTGCCGGCCGTCCCTGCCTCTTGTCCGGCAGATGACCTTCCATCGTTCTCTCCACTGAGGGACTGACCATTCTTTGCTTAAGAGCCGAGAAGCTTGACCTGTGCGTTGGGTTCGAGCGTAGGTCAGACATTAATTTTGCTTAGTCTGGTCCATGAGGCTCTGTTGAAAAACCTTCGGCCGTGTTGCTGTTATTTATATACTTCATTATTTATTTGATCCTGCCCTCTGGGCACTGTGCTCCCATCCTTGGCTTAGCAGCTGTCCGGCAGTATATATGGACAATTCTGCACTCAGAGAGAGAAGAGAGAGAGAGAGAGAGAGGAGAGAGAGAGTTCTTGTCTGTCTGTCTGTCTGTCTGTCTGTCTGCCTGCCTGTGCATCTCTCTCTCTCTTTCTGTGTGTGTGTGTGTGTGTGTGTGTGTGTGTGTGTGTGTGTGTGTGTGTGTTGTATGTGTGTGTGTGTTGTGTGTGTGTGTGTGTGTGTGTGTGTGCATAAATGCCTAAATGTGTGCCTCTGTCTGTGTGTGTATGCTTGTGTAGGAGAATGTGCGTGCGTGTGTGCGTGCAAGCATGCGTGCGTGTGTGTGTGTGCCTATATAAGTGTGTGTGCATCTCTCTCTCTCTCTCTCTCTCTCTCGGTTCGTGTGTGTTGTGTTGTGTGTGTGTGTGTGTGTGTGTGTGTGTGGGCTGCGAGCGTGCGTGCGTGGTTCGTGTGTGTGCTGGTGCTGGTGTGCATGTGTGTGTGTGTGTGTGTGTGTGGTGCGCTGCGCGCGCGTGTGTGTGTGTGCGCTGATGCGCGCGCGACGTGTAGAGAGGGAGAGGAGAAGAGAGAGAGAGAGAGAGAGGAGAGAGAGAGAGAAGAGAGAGAGAGAGAGAGAGAGGCACAGTCCCTTACTCGTGCTGTTAAAGGTCGTTTTTTGCTGCAGATCCTTCACCCAGACCACATTTTTACGTCTCTCTCTCTCTCTCTCTCTCTCTCTCTCTCTCTCTCTCTCTCTCTCTCTTCTTCTTCTTCTTCTTCTTCTTCTTCTTCTTCTTCTTCTTCTTCTCCTCCTTTTCCTCTCCTCCTCCTCCTCCTCATTATTCTTATTATTATCATTATTATTATTATTGTTATTATTATTATCATTATAAGTATTATTATTAATTGTCATTATCATGGTCGTTTCTTTTTTTTTATTATCATGACTATTATTATTGTTTCAGTGTTTCTAAGCCTGGAATTATTGTATTTTACGTTGTGACATTAATTAGACATGAGACACTTTTGTTTGCTTCCCGTTAATACCCCCTTAAATAAGGGTCTTGGCCTATATCTAAATAAATGCATTATTATTCATATCTGCTGTCTGTCTCTCTCTCTCTCTCTAACACCCCCCACACCCCCACACACACTCTCTCTCTCTTTCTCTCTCTCTCTCTCACCACACACACACACACACACACACACACACACACACTCACACTCACACACACACACACACATAGTGCGCACACATACACACGTGTACGAATGAGCTCTCGCTGTCTTTTCTGCCTGCCTGCCTGTCTGTCTGTCTTGCGAGAGAGAGAGAGAGAGAGAGAGAGAGAGAGAGAGAGAGAGAGAGAGAGGAGGAGGGGAGAGAGAGAGAGAGAGAAAGACCAGACAAAACAATTGGTTTATTGCGTGTAGGCCTGTGGCCCGTTACAATTTTGACAGAGTGTTTTCTGAGTATACAGTGAGGGAAACGACAAGCACCTGTTTAGACGAGACAAGGAAACATAATATTCACACCTTGCCAGGAATCCCATATCAATCGCAATAACTGCAGCAAAATGTGATTTATTCAGATATAGGCCAAGACTCTTATTGAAGGGGGTATTAACGGGAAATAAACAAAAGTGTCTCATGTGTCACTGATGTCACGATTGTCTAAGTATACTGTGTTAAATGCCTTTGGAGAAACTTTGTTAAATTTGTGTGCTTGTTTTCCTTTTTGTATTCTGAATCGGTACAACAGAGGTAGCTGTAGTGGTGATTTTGCCTTTGTATATCCCCATGGGTGTAGTGTCATAGATTATTGCCTAACTTCTAGCGATTTCTTAGATAACGTCGTGAACGTTCTGTAGGTAGCAGGGTAGAATCAGAACACATGCTAATCCTGTTAGAAATTATAGGCAAAATCACCATTGTCACCTTTACCCATATCAGAAAATACTGTGTGGAAAAAAGGATAGATCAGCAGATTACATGTATAACAGTACTATCGACCTGCTTTTCAGTAATATAGAATATGCTGCCTATACCATTGATACTTGTATCAACAAAGCACTGTATGAATTTACAAGCTGTTAAATGAATGCCAGCGCTTGTATGCGCCAAAATCTTTCCCTAAAAGGCAGGGTTGTGAGAAAATCTTGGTTTGATGAGGAATGTCAAAACAACGGGAAAGGAGTTAGAAAAGCTTTGATGATTTTTAAGAGGTCTGAAAATCCAACTGATAAATGTGCCTATGTACAAATGAGAGAGAGAGAGAGAGAGAGAGAGAGAGAGAGAGAGAGAGAGAGAGAGAAGGCAGAGACAGACAGACAGACAGAAGAGGGTAATGGGAGAGGGGAAGTTGAGGAGGATTGGATAGAGGACGAGAGATATTCTGTCAGTCCTTGAATATGAAAACTTTCTTCCCTGATCTTCGCCGACACCTGCATTCAGCATTGATTTATTTTAATTCGTCATTTCCTCTGCTCTATAGCGCTGATAATCTTTTTTTTCTGACTAAATGGAATGTTGTGTTAATCGCACATAAAAGACCGCTCCCCCTACCCACTCTAAAGTCTAACTCCTGATATACCTTTTCTGTACCAGACTTTCCAGGAACAACAACACAAACAATAACAACAAGAGACAAAGAAGAAAAGCTGGAAGAGGGATGCCAGCCGGACTGGTCGCTGCCCGGTCTGGTCTTTCTTCCCAGCCTATTTCTGACGTCTTCAGACCGTT
>CM065717.1:70505269-70510269 GCA_033310375.1 Conus canariensis
ATTTCCAAGTCCTCAGACTGTAGACACAGTGCCGTCAATCAGATATTGCACTTCCCTCTCAATGGGACATTGACTGGACCAGCAGCGGCCTGCTTTAGCACTGAGGAGGCCGTGTTTCATTCCAAGTGCGATCAAAGGGATCCACCATCCGCTCCTCCCCCCCCCTCCCCCTTCTTTCATTGCCGTACTCTCTCCCCTCTCAAACTCCCAGCCCCTTAACTCGAAAATTCCCTTGTGTCCTGATACCCCTTTCTTATTCTCTCCTTATTATTTTGTCGGTGTTACTGTGTTTCTTATGATTATAATGGTAACGGTCATAGTTTGATCATTTTTCAACCACATTCATGAAGGCTAAGCTCTCATTCACTGTGGTATCCATTGGTGTGTGACCAGAATTACAGATCACTTTAATGGACGAACAGACAAAACAAAGTGAAAACTACCTACCTACCTACCTACCTACCTACCCGTCTATCTATCTATCTAACTATCTACCTCTCGTTTGTACTTAATGATAAAAATCAGAACACCTACCTATGTCAAATGTAATCACCCATTCGCCCCTTTCTCAAGTTTTTTTTCCTGGAATGAACAAGAGAATAAATATGGGTAGACAGAAGAGAACCAGACGGACCCAGCCTCTGACTCTGACAATTCTCCCCCTACCTCTTATAGGGCGTCTTCTCTGATGATTTAGTGAGGCACCACCCACTCCCACTCCCACCCCAACCTTCCCATTCGCCCTCGACTGTGTCATCCCTTGCCCTTGCCAGTGCCTGTCCCATCAGTGAATTTCCCGTTTGCTCAGACTGTGGACACAGTGCAGCAAATCAGATACCGCTGATTGCACTTTGCCTCTCCTCCGAGCAGGGACTGGCTCGCCGTCTGCCCGCTTCAGTGCTGACAGGACTTAGTTTTATTCTAAGTGCTATCAACGGTACTCCCTCCACCATCCAACCCATTACTACCAGCATGCCCATCGCTAAATCCCTGCCTTCTACCTCACCAGTCGCTATTCACTGATAACCCTTACGACTTCTCTCTTTGTCTGTTTGATTATTATGTAGGTGCTGGTGCGTCTTATGCTTGGAAATGAAATGTTCATGTATGGATTATTTTTCTATTTATGTCAAATCCATTCAGTAATACTCAGTATTCGTTTATCGTTATATCCTCCAGTGACAGCTCAATAGTGCAGATCAGTTTTCTGAACAGATAGACCAGTGAAGTGAAGCAGAGTATATGCATTATTTGGCTGAACCTATATCATAGTAATGTGAAGTGTGTGAGTGAGTTTGAGACTAGCAACGCCCCCTGAGGAAGGCGAGGTGTACTCGTCGAAAAACGGGGTAAAAAATTAAAAAGCCAACTTGTTATTGTGTGTGTGTGTGTGGGGGGGGGGGGGGGGGGGGGTGGAGGCCAGGTTAGGTGATGAAAGTGGGATGAAAGATGGTGCAGTGAAAGCAGTGGGGGAGGTCACATGGTCCTCTCTCTCTCTCTCTCTCTCTCTCTCTCTCTCTCTCTCTCTCTCTCTCTCTCTTGTGTGTGTGTGTGTGTGTGTGTGTGTGTGGTGTTGTGTGTGTGTGTGTGTGTGTGTGTGTGTGTGTGTGTGTGTGTGTGTGTGTGTGTGTGTGTGTGTTTCGGTATGGATATATGTAAAGTAAATAAACGAACAAATAAGTAAATAGATAAAAAAAAAGCAGATACACATGAATAAATGGATGAATAAATAAATGGATAAATAAGTAAATGAATAAGCAAGCAAACAAATGCATAAATAAAATAATTAGGAACAGGTGGAAACCTATCTTTTCTGAATATAATCCTTGTTGTACACCCCTTTCAAGTGTGTCTTACAAAGAATAACAAGAGAAGGCAGATTGAAAGACAGAGGAGGAAAACCAGATGGATTTGTCTGGTGGCAGTCCTACACTTCTGCATCTGCCTCTTGTGGCGTCTCCTGCAAAATAGAGTGACCTCAGTCCACACACACACACACACACACACACACACACACACACACACACACACACACACACACACACACACACACACACACATCATCATCATCATCATCATCATCATCATCATCATCATCATCATCATCCTGACTCTGTGAACTCTTGGCCCCTACCAGTGCCTTGTCCATCGGGTAAATTTCCAAAGTGCTCAGACTGTACATAAGGTGCAGTGAATCAGACATCACGGACTGCACTTCCCTCTCAATGGGACATTGACTGGTCCAGCAGCTGTCTGCTTCAGCACTGAGGGGAGGCTGTGTTTCAGTCCAAGTGCAATCAAAGACTCTTCCCCTCCCTTCTCCCACTTGCGATCGTCCTCACCCCCTTACCCCTTCCTCGATTCCCGGCTCTTATATCTCCCAGATCCCCTTGTCCCCTGAGACTCATTCCTTATTCCTTCTTTGTCTGCTACACTCATCATGTACATGTACAATGATAGTAATGGCACAACCAATGTTAGCTAGGTACTCGAGATCTGTTCAGCCCGTTGGGCTAATGCATGGGTCAGACATCTGCTAGTCGTAGCCACGAAACCATCGTCTTAAATTCTTTCATCCTAGTCATTAATTCAGTTATCCATCAGCTTTAAATCGCGCGCAGTGTGGTCTAAAAACTTAGTGGATGTGGTGTAGCGTGGTGTACGGAATAGTCCATACTCAATGCCACCTCCTTGATGAAACTCAAGCTGTTTGCCTGCTTTGATTATTTTGTGATATTATTTTTTACAATTCTAATTGTAGCCTTTATATTTTGATTACTTTAATACAGCATTCAAGGAGGCTTAGCTTGCATTCATGGTGTTATCCTTTAGTGTGTGATCAATAGTGGAGGCAACTTTTCTGGCCGAACAGATAAATAGAGTGATAAACGTACTTCTATACATATCATATATGTGTATATATCACAATAAAAAAAAAAACAGAACACCTACCCATTTCAATCGTAATCACCACTGCACATCTTTCACACGTTTTCATTAGAATAATGATGGACAGATAGAAGAAGATAACCGGACAAACCCAACCGCTGGCTCTCTGACAATTCTCTCACCAGCTGTTATGGCGTCTTTTCTGGTAGCAGAGTGAGCCCCCACTCTCCACGCCACACCTTTCCATACCCCCCCCTCCCTCCCTCTGACTGTACCATTCCTCAGCCCTGGTCAGCGCCTTGCCCTTCCTGCTTGCTCAGACTGTGGACACAGTGCAGTGAATCAGATATCGCTGATTGCACTACCCTCTCCACGGAGCATTGGCTGGACTGGCGGCTGCCTGCTTCAGCGCTGAGAAGACCGAGTTCCATTTCAAGGGTCATCAATGGTACTCCCTCCACCATCCAACCCATTTCCACCCCTACCCCTGCCTCTGAACCCCTGCCCCCCTACCTTCCCAATCCCCTTTCCTTTCAACTCCCTCCTTTTTCTCTCTTTTTGTCTTCTTTGGTTATCATAGGGTGTCAGTATGCAAAGTGCTCGTGCTGTAGACACTGCGCAGTGAATCAGATACCGTCGATTGCACTTCCATCTCAATGGATCATTGACTGGACCAGCAGTTGCCTGCTTTAGCACTGAGGAGTATTGTGTTTCATTCCAAGTGCTGTCCATGGCATTCCGTCATACCCTATACCCCATCCTTTGGCCCCCACGTTCTTAATCACACTGCCGTCCCCACTGTCCTACCCCCCAGCACCCCTTTCTTGTTTTTCTTCTTCTTTTTCTTCTAGTTCTTCTTTTTCTTCTAGTTATCTTCTTCTTCTTCTTCTTCTTCTTTTCTTCTTCTTCTTCTTCTTCTTCTTCTTCTTCTTCTTCTTCTCTGCCACTCTCTTCCACTGCCTCTCTGTCTCTGTCGTTCTGTTTGTCTCTGTGTCTGTCTCTCTCATTCTCTCTCTCTCTCTCTCTGTTTCTGTCTGTCTGTCTGTCTGTCTCTCTCTCTCTCTCTCTGTCTCTCTCTGCTTCCCTCTACCTCTGTCTGTCTGTCTGTCTGTCTCTGTCTCTCTCTGTGTCTCTCACACACGTACGCATACAATTACATATATTCTATCGCTGTCTCTGTCTCTCTTAGTCTGTCTCTCTCTGTCCCCCTCTGTCTGTCTGTCTGTCTGTCTGTCTGTCAGTCTGTCTGTCTGTCTGTCTGTATCTCTCCATCTCTCTTCCTCCTCTGAGAGAGAGAGAGAGAGAGAGAGAGAGAGAGAGAGAGGGGGGGGGGAGTCTGTGTGTGGTGCCTGCGTGCGTGCGTGCATTCGTACGCGCACACGCGTGTGTATGTGTGTGCGTGTGCGTATGTGGGCATGTGTGTATCTCAATTTTCCTTACTCATCCTGTTTTCTTTCTCTGACTTGTCCAAACTCTTTAATACGAAAGAACAGAATAAATTTAATTAACATGAAGAATATTTTACCACTCTGTCTGTCTGTCTGTCTGTCTCCCCCCCCTCTCTCTGTCTGTCTGTCTGTCTGTCTGTCTGTCTGTCTCTCTCTTCTCTCTCTCTCTCTCTCTCTCTCTCTCTCTCTCTCTCTCTCTCTCTCTCTCTCTCTCTTCTCACGTATCCTAGCATCCGTAGTTCTTCCTTAGATGCTTCCTCTTTCATTCTTGTCTTGCGTTGGCTTCTCTCTCTCTTGGTCAAAAGTTCTCTCATAATCCAAATGGTTTTCGTTTATCTCTCTTGTTGACCTCAACGAATAGTAATACAGTAAGAAGAGTAGCACTTCATATTTATCAAGCGTTTAAAACTCGGCAGATTGCTATTACTTGAATGTATATTTATGTATTTGTATGCAATGGTGTTTATATATAATTGTTTTTGTTCCCCTCCTCCAAAGAGGGCCTTGGCCTTATGGAAAAAAGATTTCATTTCATTTCATTTCTCTGTCTGTCTGTCTGTCTGTCTGCCTGTCTCTGTCTCTCTGTCTCTGTCTGTCTGTCTGTCTGTCTGTCTCTCTCTCTCTCTCTCTCTCTCTCTCTCTCTCTCTCTCTCTCTCTCTCTC
>CM065717.1:70515269-70520269 GCA_033310375.1 Conus canariensis
AAAGATTCAGGTGACGGCTCTCTGCTCCTGCGACATCTATATCCTCATTACCACAAAAAGGCAATAGAGTCCGTGATTGGTGAATTTGTGTCTGTCAAAAAGTTAAGAGATGATAGTTTTTATGTTCAGTGCAAAAATTAGAGACAAAGTAAGAAGCTGATGCAGACACAAAGTATTGCTGGTATAGCTGTTGAAACTACTAAGCCCCAAGTAAAAACAGTTGGTATTGTTTTCAAGGACCTGGATGAGAGTTTTCTGTCTTCTGTTCCAAGTATTGTGAGCGGGGTCCGAAAATCGGTTCTTAAAAACGGGAAAAAAGTGACAATAATTACTTTCAAACTTCAAGCACTTCCAGAAAAACTTCGTATTGACAATGTTGTGTTGAAGATACACCCATATTGTGCGCCAGTAAAAAGGTGTACGTGTTGTCAGCGTTTGCATCACACCAAGAAACACTGTCTAAGTAAAGTACAAATATGCAGCAGATGTGGTCAGTCATCACACCCCCGAGAGAACTGCACCTTGGACAGATTCTGTGTTAACTGCAAAGGAGACCATTCATCAGCTTTTCATGGATGTCCTGCTAAAAAGATGGCCAAAGAAGTGAATGTTTTGAAATCAAAGAACTATATTTCGTTTCAAGAGGCTATTCGTCAAGCAAAGCTGAAGCTGAAACAGAAAGAGCCCGTTAATCAGAAATCTTATGCGGACGTTGTAAGGAATGCTTGTAGTATTGATTGCAAATCTACACAAACTGCTGTAAAGTTCTTTTCCGTTTCAACTCAAACGGAAGGCTGTTATGAAAATTCCATATCACTGTCCCCTGAAGAACCATCAGCTGATCAACATAGCGACCAGCAGTCATCTCCCTCTATGAAGTCATCAGTTGGTCAACATGGCGACCAACAGTCATCTCCCTCCATGAAGTCAACTGCTCAACATTCCGACCAGCAGTCAATTCCCTGTAAGAAGTCATCCGCTGGTCATCAAGGCGACCAGCAGTCATCTCCCTCCAAGAAGTCATCTGCTGGTCAACATGGCGACCAGCACTCATCTCCCTTCAAGAAGTCATCTGCTGTTCAACATGGCGACCTGCAGTCATCTTCCTCCAAGAAGTCATCCGCTGGTCAACATGGCGACCAGCATTCATCTTCCCTGAAGTCATCAGTCGGTCAACATGGCGGCCAGCAGTCATCTTCCTGGCAGAGGGCTAGTCAACAAAATGTCCATCAATCATCTTCTCTGCTGACGCCTACGGATGTTAAACAGCGCAACCATCTGCCATTTTCCGCTCGGGCGTCTTTTTTTGTTCAGCATCGGGCTCCATCATCATATTGTGTGAAGCAGTTTTCAGTAGGAGGTCATTGTGATAGCCTGTTATCCCCAAATCAACATACAAGAGTTCATGATAGTCAATTAAGTATCCATGATCAGCCCCGTGGAAAAAAAAAAAAATCTCCAAAGCATCACCCCCCTTCCCCCCCCCCCCCCCCCCCCCCCCCCCCCTCCCCTCCCCAGTTCTCTGGGTAACGTCTGCTTTTCGCAGTTTTGATCTGGTTATTGTACTGCGTCACCTATATGATACTTATCCACCATTAAATTAGGTTAACATATGACCAGGAAGAAAAAGAACAACACATGTGATAATTTGTCGGTTCTACAATGGAACGCACGTTCCTTGTCAACTAATATTGATAATTTGTGTATGCATCTTTCTAGTAAATTTCATCATGTACTTCTCCTTCAGTCCCTAAATGTCACTCAACAGAAGTTGCCAAAGTTACAAGGTTATTACTATACCCCGGTTTATCATATATGCAAAGATTCTGATAAAGTTAGTACAGCTATCTATGTACAATGTGGTTTAGATTACACATACGTTAGTCCTCTTTCTTTTACAAAAGATACGGTTAATGTGTCGGCATCCTTTATAAAATTGAAAGTTTCAAACAATCAAATTTTACATTTTGCATCAGTTTATTACCCTAAGGGCCCTGATGGGCAAAATACTAATTGGTTACGTTCTCTAAACTGTTCTAAAGAAAAGTGGATCGTTGGTGGCGATTTCAATTCTCATGCTCCTTTCTGGGATAAAGGTTGTCAAATAGTATCTCACCCTGATTTTCTGGAAACTGTTGTAGATTCATCTTTAGTTTTGCTTAACGACGGGAGAACTACGCGCATCCCAGACATATCTCATCATAGAGCATCGGCGCTTGATCTTACCTTTGTTTCACCTGCTTTAGCATTAACAGCAAAGTGGGATACAGCCAATGACCCACTAGGTAGTGACCATGTGCCAATACTTTTATCTTTTAAAGAATCCGTTGGATCTGAAGTTAGTGGTGAAGATGTTATACCCAAATTTAATTACATAAAGGCAGATTGGGAAACTTTTCAAAATTACCTCACTGAGAAGACTGAGAATGAAGTCATTTGTGAGGATGTTAACATCTTTTTTGATAACTTTCAGAAAGCAGTTCTTGAGGCTGCTGCTTTAGCTATTCCAAAAAAAGGATCAAAAAGGTGTGAAACATCTCAGGGAATGTCTGGTGGAATCAGACTTGCGAGGAGGCTGTTAAAGCAAAAACATTAGCTTATCTTAATTGGCTAAAAGTTAGAAAAGTTCCTGTGCAAGAGATAAAAGATGCAGCTCATAAAGAAATGTGCAGTACAAAAATAAAAGCAAACAGAGTTACAGCGCAAGCAAAAAGATAATACTGGTCACAGTTCTGTCTAAATGAAGTATCTGACTGTAAAGACTTGAAAAAGGTGTGGGATAAGGTGAAAGAAATGAAATCAGGCATTAAACTCCAAGATTACCCAATCAAAACAACAAGTAAAGAATTTCTATCTCCCAAAGAAAAGGCTGAGGAATTTGCATCTATGTACGTTAAAACATGTTGTATGGAATGTTTGCCTAATGAGCAAAAGTCGTTTAGATTGAAAGAAAAAAATACTGATAACTATAGAGATCCTGTACCAAACAACAATAGTACTATAAATGTATCAATATCTTTACAGGAAGTCAGGAATGCTATCCGTCTGTTGGGAAATAAAAAGGTTTCGGTTGGTTTGGATGGGATTTCTTACACTATGTTAAACCATTTACCAGAGAACTGGATAGTCATTTTACATAAATTATTTAACAAATGTTGGGAATGTGGACAAATTCCCAATATATGGAAGACGTCTATTGTGACTCCTATTCTAAAGCAGGGCAAGCCTCGGTCTGAGACGTCTAGCTATAGACCCATTTCAGTCACGTCTCATACTGGAAAAGTCATGGAAAAAATAGTAAATTTCAGAATGGCCTATTACTGTGATAAAAATGATGTATTTTCTTCACATCAAGCTGGATTTAGAAAAGGACGAAGTACAATTGATCACCTGACACGACTAACTACTCAAATTAAGAAACAGTTTTCTAAACGTAAAAGTGTCCTTGCTTCCTTCTTTGATCTTACTAAAGCTTACGATAGAGTGTGGCACAGCCGATTATTGTATAAATTAAAACAAATTGGTCTTTCTGGTCACGTCTACAATTATGTGAAATCCTTTTTAAGTGGGAGACACATAATGACCAAAGTTGGTGTGACTTTATCATCCTCAAGATCTATAAATATGGGAATTCCACAAGGTTCTATAATCTCCCCATTGTTATTCAACGTAATGCTATATGACTTATATAAATGTTTTTCATCATATACTAAGGTAGCTCAATATGCTGATGACATTGCAATATGGATTAATGTATCTTTAAAGAAAAGAACAAATTTACGTCACATAAATTATATTCAGAAGCTCTTTCAGAACGAGCTGGATAAATTAAATAGTTATATGCATTTGAATGGCTTTCAATTCTCTGTTGAAAAGACACATTTGGTTCTCTTTAACAATGGATATAACCCAAGTAACCTGCCTATATTCTTTCTGGGAGGACGGGAAATTTTTTATAAACTTGAAGTAAAATTTTTAGGTGTCCTACTTACACCAAAACTAAACTGGAAAAAACATATTGACTCAATTGTTACTAAAGCAGTTAAAAGTTTGAATTTTCTAAAAATTGTCAGTCACTCTCCATGGGGACAGGATCCCAAAGTTTTGCTACATTTAGCAACCAGTCTTGTACGATCAAGATTGACTTACGGACAGGAAGTATTCTTTTCTGCTCCGCGATCGCATTTAAAGAAACTTCAAAGAATTGACAGTAAAGCTGTAAAGTTGGCCCTGGGTGTACCTGTGCACACTAAGTCCTCTGAAGCTTATAAGATAGCAGGCCTTTTGCCACTTGATGAAGAAAGGAAAATAAGTTCTGTAAAATATGTAGTGAGACGGATTGCTGTGGACGACCTGGAAGAGTTAAATACACGATCCGACATTGATTTTTCGAAAAATGCACAGAAAAATTCAAATTTAGAGACGCTTCGTTCATATGTTTCAGACGTTTTTAATTCATCAAAGATTGACCCACACGAGGTAGCGCCTCGCGTACTGGTTCCGCCGGTACCCCCTTGGGAACTAACGGAAGTAACAGTTAACATTTTTTCTTCTGATCTAAATAAAGCGATTTCGCCGCATGTGTTAGCAG
Organism: Conus canariensis; assembly: GCA_033310375.1. Taxonomy (NCBI): domain Eukaryota; kingdom Metazoa; phylum Mollusca; class Gastropoda; order Neogastropoda; family Conidae; genus Conus; species Conus canariensis. The sequence goes on from CM065717.1 coordinate 70,519,861, forward strand.
CATCTGTCAAAATTGACATGGAAGAAAAGTTTACTAACTATTTAAAAGTATACACTGACGGCTCAGTTCTTGATGATGGTAGTGCGGGATCTGGCTTTGTAATTCCAGATTTCAAAGCTGAAAAATCGTATTATTTAGGAAAGGGTCATTCCATATTTACAGCTGAACTAGTTGCTGTCCTGATGGCATTAAATTATTTAATTTCCTTGCCAGTCTCAATATTTAATATCCTGTTTTGTGTTGATTCACAGTCAGTATTAAAAAGTTTGCATTGTTTTGAAAATACACAGAGAGAGGAATTATTATTTGAGATTAAGTACATGTTGCACCGTCTTTACATGAAAGGTACTAATGTCGTATTTTCTTGGGTTCCATCGCACACCTCCTTCGTATTTAACGATCAAGCAGA
>CM065717.1:70525269-70530269 GCA_033310375.1 Conus canariensis
AACGAAGTGTTCATGAATTACATGATTGTGTCGGGAAAAGCACCTTTAACAATATTTCACAGATTCTCAATCGATTCCTCAAGAACCCCACCCAAGTTCCATATCCCTGATGCAAGAACAGATTTATTCAAATCAAGACTAATATATTTAGGCTCTTCTCAATAGATTTCGCTCCCCGAGACAATAAAACAATACTGATGTATATCCATCAATGAAACACCATTATTTCAACCAGCTTATGTGATGATGTTTAGAAAGTCTGCGACAGGCCCAGCACCCCTAACCCCACCCTCCTTGCCGAATACAATAATCCTACCAACTATGAAAGAATTATGTGTCTGAAGAGTGTGCGATATTCAAGAGGTTTTTTCGTACTAGAGTGCTGATTCTTGTTTAGCGCTTCTTTGTGTGTTGGTTATTCTCTTTGATCTCTCTTCTTGTCAATGTTTTTTTCACACCTGTATTCTCTCTCGCTCCCTCCCTCCCTCCCTCTCTGTCTGTCTGTCTATGTGTCTGACTGTCTGTCTGTCTGTCTGTCTGTCTGTCTGTCTGTCTGTCTCTCTCTCTCTCTCTCTCTCTCTCTCTCTCTCTCTCTCTCTCTCCTCTTCTGCTCTCCTGTATCTGTGTCTTCCTCTCTCTCCCTCTCGCTGTCTCTGTCTTTTTGTCTGTTTCTCTTGACCCCCCCCCCCCCCCCCCCCCACGCCCCACTCTTCCCAGTGTCACGAGGTCCAGCTCAGATGTTTGTAACCTGTCAAATGCCTTCCTTCACTTCGCTGAATTACTGTTAAAAGTCAACATGATGTCCTTAAGCGTAAGGTCACCGGCTGTTCTTCGCAGGGGAAGAGGCACAAGCAGAACTGTCACAGGCACTCGTCTCAGGCGGGTCTGCCGAGGAACGTCGGCTTTTGTCTGCCAGACCCATGTCCAAGGTACAGCTGCACGTCTCCACAGCGATTAAAACAAACGCTGGAGCAACAAAAAGGCCAAAAGAAAGCCAGCCATGACACCGTGTAACCGTACGCGCAGTGTCGATGTCTTCTAAACGAACATAGCCTTTTTTTCGACCCAACTCGTCGATCCATGAGATCCACCAAGACTGACACAAATCGTCCACAAAGAAGCACGAAAACTAATATGAAATTCTAGCACGGTGATCACCAGGAAGCGTCCAGGTTGACGTAGGGGCTAAGGGACAGTGAAACTTCACTTCAACATCACAGCTGCAGTCGGTCTGAGGGAGCTTGTCGCAAACTGGAAGTGAACCTCCACAAGAGGAGAGAGAGAGAGAGAGAGAGAGAGAGAGAGAGAGAGAGAGAGAGAGAGAGAGAGAGAGAGAGAGAATGTTCGATTTTGCAAGTGTATCTTGAAGAAGTTGGGTGGGGGTAGTGGTGGAGGAACGGTGGATAAATATCTATGCACGTGATCATGTATAACAATGAACGGATAAATCTGATTTCTGTCCACGTGCGGATCTCTTCTGATTTCTAGCAAGCTGTTTTTTTTGTGATTAGCCTTTATTGTATCCATAAAGCACACACGCACACACACGCACGCACACACACACATACACACATGCATATAACCATACACACACACACACACACACACACACACACACACACACACACACACACACACACACACACGTTACAGAAATACACACACACTCACACATATAGTTATACACACACACACAGACGCACGCATGCACGCACGCACGCACGCACACACGCACGCACACATTCACAAACACTGTTTCTTTGTCTTTCTCTCTGTCTGTCTGTCTGTCTGTCTGTTTGTCTCTCTGCCTGCCTGTCGGGCTGGCCGTCTGTCTGTCTCTTTCTCTCTGTCAAACACACACACACACACACACACACACACACACACACACACACACATACACACACGCACGCACGCACGCACGCACGCACGCACGCACGCACGCGCGCGCATACACGCACACACACAACACACACACACAACACACACACACACACACACACACACACACACACACACACACACACACACACACACACACACACACTTGCGCACTCAAAAACATGTACGCATGTTCGTACGCACGTAAAGACGCACCGCACACGCAAGCACGCACACACGCACGCATGCGCGCGCATATACGTACGCGCGCACACACACACACACACACACACACACACACACACACACACACACACACACACACACACACACACACACACATACAGTTTACATCAATAATAAATGAATTTGCATACGTTAATACTTAGTTTAAGATGTCAGCTTTCTTGAAACGTCTCCCTTGTGGTGTTTGTTAGGTTTGCGAATTTTCATTTCTATACATTTTTTTTTAGAATGATGAGATAACTTTGGAAGCTGTTACAAGCCCCTGTCTGTCTGTCTCTCTCTCATAGAGATCCAGTAAAAAAGAAGACACGCTGGGGTCCATGAAAACAGGAGTAGGGGGGGGGGGGGGGGGTTAGGAGAAATGCTTCATAAAGTGCTTATTCGTGTACTATTGTCATATCGCACACACACACACACACAACACACACACACACACACACACACACACACACACACACAGGCACGCACGCACGCACGCACACACACACACACACGCACGCACGCACGCACGCACGCACGCGCGCGCGCGCGCGCGCGCACACACACACACACACACACACACACACACACACACACACACACACACACACATACGAGTGATCTATTTGTTGTTGTTGTTGTTGTTGTTTTTTGTTTTCGTAAAACAAGCAAGCTTGCATTGAAATATTTTTGCCCCCATCACGAAATAAATAATCATTTTCCCATCATTCTGTTAAGTAAGTCTGTGGGCTGCTTATTTGACGATTTCAACAGATTTTCACTAGATTTAGTGTCAATGAAAAATATCTTGCTCATGTCAGAAACTGAGCAGTTTTGGAAACATAACGTTACATACACACAAAACATAAATATAGGGGTTAAAGGCGATCATGCCAGCGCATTGCATTGAATGACACGCAGATGTAACATCATGTGTAGACCCATGTACATCATAAATACATCATCCATCAAATACTCATGGTTACTGTGTTCCAAATTTTTTGTGACTTGAAGATAATTTGATTAAAAAAAATGATTTACAATGGAATCAACATTGGGCATCTTTGTAACAACACGTACTTTCAAATATCCACATAACTGTGCGCATTATTCTCGCAGAAAATTTGCGCTGTTATTATCATTTTATGTATTTACCTATTTATTTAAATATCATCTTTAGCTGTCCCTTTTACTATGTTCTCACCCCACTTTGCCCATGGTATTATCCCCGCACCAGGGGGCCGGAACAGCTCAGTGGTGGAGCACCGGACTAGTAATCTTGGTGATCCTGGGGTTGCCGGTTCGAATCTCCGCCGAGCCGTTTCAGTACAAGGTTTTTTTTCCCTCGGAGTTAACATTGCTTCTGACTCCATTTCCGATACAGTCCTTCGAATGAGACTATAAATCGAGGTTCCATGTGTGAACGCACGCGTAACATCTTGCACACACGTAAAATCCCATCACCAACTTTCGTTTGGCCGTTGGTATGGATGACACGTTACACATAGCTTGCACCTTCCCCGAAGGTGGAGTATGGCTGCCTTGATGACGGGATAAAAGCGGTCATGCCCACAAAACTCCATTTCCTTTGTTGGGTAGATGGGATTTATCCTTGCCTGTCTATACAGGGAGAGTCCGCGGGAGTATCAGCCTGCGTACGCAGAAAAAGAAGAAAATCTCCGTACCGCTCGTTCCAGTGTAACACGTTTTCAATATACAACTACTGGCATGCCAGAAACACTACCAAGGCAAGGTATGTAATAGGATGTTCAAGAGAAGGCTGGTTCAACCAAAATAATTTCCGTGTGAAAGAGAGCTTCTTACTGTGAAATATTATGGTCGAATCTGTTAAAATTATAAACATATTAACTGACATTTATATAAGATTTTAAAATTTCTTCTAATGAAAGTAATTTTGGTTCTTGACAAAAAGAAAACACGATGGAGAGAAATCTTGTCTGAAGGCGGTTGTGTAGCGGAGTTTCTTGCACAGACTGGTTCGGGCGTGCTACATCGGCTTCCCCTCACACAACCGCATCCAGAAACTTTTCTGTTGCAGCCCGTGTAGTGGCAGTCCACACGGAGCGATCAATATCACCTACTCATGAAGGAATCCATCCAGCCCCCCCTCCCCCCCCCTCATCGACGACAATAATTGCTTAGTCTCGGAGTCCGCGTGAGTGAGTGTTCTTCCCCAGAGGGCGCTACTACGCCCATCCAAAGACAGTCCCCTTGAACGTGCCAGTACTGACCAGAACTTCACCACAGACAGGGGGGAAAAAGAAGCTGAATCCCAGGAAGGCCAACCTGAGGTTGTAGAGGCCAAGGAGTTAAAGGGCTATTCATAATGATTTTTATTTTGACATGACGATGGTACAATACAGTTCCACTCTGGTCAGATACTGTGTACAGTGTACTCTGCGCTTCCTTTCATAACATATTCCGGAGTCAGCCAGGCTCGAGAGATGCAGACACCTTTAACGCTGAACAGGAAATCTGAGCAACGACGTCGGAGATGTATTCAATCAGAGGACGAAAATGGACTTTCGTGGCTCTAATGTTCCCATTTCTGCCCGTGGCACACTCAGTTTTAGACACGCCGGTCGGGGCCGAAGCATCCAAGAAACCAATGCCTCCGATGGGAATAGGGTCCATGACTAACCAGCTTGCAGTTCCGTGACACTAACCATTGCGCCGCGACAGCTGTTTTGGTGAAGGATCGTTTTCGTAGTTGATAGGCAAAAGTAGTTTGGTAGTAATCTAGAACAGAATTCAACAATCACATAATTATATTTCAAATGTGACAAAGGAAAACATGCTCGGCATAGAATGAGTGTTGCTATAAGTACATGCTCTTCCACAGAGTACCGTAATTGTAGTTGTTAAAGAAAAAA
>CM065717.1:70537769-70545269 GCA_033310375.1 Conus canariensis
AAACCCCATGCATTCTTGCTTTCTGTCTATCAAACTCCTTTCTTGCTGTTCACAAAAGAACTAGCATTAAACTGTCAGATATGTGTGGGCACAGCACAATCATCATCTGCTCGGAATGGAGATGTGTCACACCTTTGTAATGTCAGGGAAGGCCACAGTCTCCATGGCATTTTGTTGTCAGCCTGTTGTTATCACAGCAGGCAATAGCAAGGAATGAGCCAGCTGTCAATGTACACGAAGCTCACGTGCTGAGATTATCGCTTCTTCCTTGTCATACTGTTCTTTGCTTTCTCCTTCATGGTAGGGGTAGGGTGTGTGTGGGCTCGATTGTGAGACAGATGAAGTTCAAAAGTTATACTGGTTGCTTTTTCTTTAACATGTTCATAAACAGCATTGCACACAAATCATGGAAATTTTTTTTTCATAGAGCTGTCATTTGAGAGAAATAGATGGAAAAAAGTTTTTTTTTCTTTTTTCATGTTCGTTTCTGCGTTGTCATTGCTTTCAGTATTTTTCCTTCCACATATGCACACACACACACACACACACACACACACACACACACACACACACACACACACACGCACGCACACACACACACACACACACACACACACACACACACACACACACCATTACACACACACACACACACACACACACACACACACACACACACACACACATATATATATATATATATTCCCCCCCCCCCCCCCCCCCAATGCTCACTTCATGTAGAAGAGACAGCTGGTCTTACATTCTTTACTTAAGTACAGACTCAGCCCCTTTTTCCATCATCTGCCTTTCTCGCCTATACCTTCCTGCCCCCTTCTACACACACACACACAACACACACACACACACACACACACACACACACACAACACACACACACACACACACACAGAGAGAGAGAGAGAGAGAGAGAGAGAGAGAGAGAGAGAGAGAGAGAGAGAGAAACAGACAGACAGACAGACAGACAGACAGAGACATCTGACAGTTCAACAGATGAACAACAGCAACAAGTGGGCAGAGGCAGAGAAACATAGAAAACAAGCAACATGCATTCCTACGGGCACACAAGCAGACAGAGCAAAAAAATGGTGTGTGTGTGTGTGTGTGTGTGTGTGTGTGTGTGTGTGTTGTGTGTGTGTGTGTGTGTGTGTGTGTTTGCCCATGCAAACACAAAATCTAATAAAACTTCAGTTTGGACGGGGGAAAGCTGTGCGACCCCACATATTCAAACAGTCTGTCTGTTCGAACTTCGTTTTGCTGATAACAGACGAACTAGTATTAAAGTGCAGGCTAGGTGTTAGCACAGCGCAAATGTCATTTACTCTGATTTGGGGGTGTATCACACCTTTGCACTGCCAGGGAAAAAAAACCAGTTTCCATGATACTTCATCGTCAGCCTGTCGATATCACAGCAAGAGATGGCAAGGGATGAACTACCTGTCAATATTTACGAGGTTCATTGCGTGGAGATAACTGCTTTTTGTACTCCTAGTTCTTATAAAACAGGGAGTATTTTACAATGGGAACGAAATAATGCTGTCTGTGAGTGTGTGTGTGTGTGTGTGTGTGTGTGTGTGTGTGTGTGTGTGTGTGTGTGTGTGTGTGTGTGTCCGTCCGTCCGTGGTCAAAATGTGTTCCACTCGCTCCAGACAAAACTGCTGGGCCGATCTTTCTGAAAATTGGTACGTATGCTCATTATGGGTCACGGATGATGCCCGATGTTCTGTGCTACCAGAATAGGCGTTACTAACGGCTATATCGGCCCAGAGCAGTTTTTCTTCTTTATGGAATATCTCAGAAAGTACTTGTATTCAAGATAAACTGGGGGTACGTTTATATGCTTTGCATCTTGTTTCCTTGTTAAGACTGTCCTTCCTTTGCCCCTTCATGGCTGGCGATGGGTGGGTATCGGCTACGCTTTGACACAGGTGAATCGCTAACATTGTATTGGCTGCTGTTGTAAAATATTTATCAGCAGCATTGCATGCCATTCACAGGAAAAAAAATAATCTAACTGTCATATAAGAGGAATAAATAGTAAACCTTTCTTTTTCCCCCTTATTTTTTCTTCGCCTCCTTTGGTTTCCGAGCATTCAATGCCTTTTCTTCCCACCATATCATTTTTTTCATTGCGTCAGAGTTACGTTTTTTCAAAACTATACAGATTCTGCCGTCTGCTTTTCCTCCCTCCACCTCCCTTCTCCTACCCCTTCTTTCCCCCTCTTACACACGTATTGAAGGAGAGAGAGAGAGAGAGAGAGAGAGGAGAGAGAGAGAGAGAGAGAGAGAGAGAGAGAGAGAGAGAGAGCAACAAACAGAAACGTGTGCAGAGATAGAGAAAAAAAACACACACACAGACAGAAAAAAGAAACATATAGTTACAGGCATACATGCAGACATGTCTTTTTCACTCATGCACATACAAAATCGAAAAATGATTTAGCAAGGCAGAAAGGAAAGACAAAATCAGTCGTGCAACTCCACATAATCGAGCAATCTGTCTGTTCAAACTCCCTTTTTGCTGATCAGAGAAGAACTGATGTCAAAGTGTAGGTTGGGTGCGGGCACAGCACAACCATTGTCTGCTCTGAACCTTTGCACTGTCAGGAAAAAGCAACGGTCTCCGTGACACTTTATCGTCAGCCTGTCGTTGTCACAGCAGGAGATGGCGAGGAATGAACCGCCCATCAATATTCCCAAGGTTCACGTGCTGAGACAACTGCCTGTTCCTTCTTGTACTGCCCTTTGTTTTCTCCATTGTGGCGGGAGTAAGGCGGGTGTGGGCTGAGTTTTGATACAGGTGAAGGGCAAAGATTGTACCAGCTGCTGTCATCATATATTGATCAGTGGAATTCAATATAAATCACGCAACAGATTTTACCTTTACTTCGATCTAGCTGTCTTCTAGGAGACATGAATGGCAATAATTCCAATTTTATTTCTGTTTTCGTTTTGTTTTCTCTCCAAACATTCATTATCTCTTTTCGCCTTATTTTTTGTCATTGTCTTAATTTATTGGTTTGTTGTTTTTTTCGGAGGAAGGAAACTAGCATTATAGTGCTTTTTGTCCTGTACTTTGTCTGTGTCCTTGGCGGTAACTTACCCCCTCTCTTTCTGAATTTAGCATATAGGGTTAATCGTAAATCATTTGTAAATGTACATACACTGCTGCTTAACCTCCCGTCCATCCCCTTCTTCATCATGGCTCTTCCTTCTACCTTCTTTTTGCATAGACAAGACTCCAGTGAAGTACAATGCCAGCTTGGAGGAAACAGATCGTTCGTGTGATGCTTAGATTATTGCTGTTTCCTCGTACTGCTAACTTTTGTTTGCTCCTGTCAGGGGTTGGATGGTTGTCAGCTATTTTCTATGGATGAAATGGCCAGTTTGACTGCTGTTGACATTGTTACGTATTCCAAACAAAATTATGAGGCATACAGAAAAAGAACAATTTCTTTTTTAATGTGTGTGTGTGTGTGTGTGTGTGTGTGTGTGTGTGTGTGTGTGTGTGTGTGTGTATGTGTGTGCGTGTGCGCGCGTGCGGACGTGCGTGCGTGCGTGCGCACGTGTGTGTGTGTGTGGTGTGTGTGTGTGTGTGTGTGTGTGTGTGTGTGAGAGAGAGAGAGAGAGAGAGAGAGAGAGAGAGAGAGAGAGAAATTAAAAAACGTTTCACTCAGAAACTGATCAACTGTTCGTGTACTTGTCCTTTCAAACATTTTTAAAGCAATGTTGTTCCATCATTTGTTCACAAACTGTACAGCTCAAAGCAAACATGATCACATCAGAGAAATAGTAACATAGAGTTAGACGACCAGAATAACTTTTTGTTTGTTCACTTAAAGATTGAGAGCAATAATGGTTTTAAACTTCGCCGAACGGAAAAGATCAGCTGAGCGTTGCTGCACATCAAAACACTGTTTGTTTGTGCTGATCACAAAAGAACTTGTACCTAGGCGTTGGCTGGGACTCGGTACAACTCAATTACCATTTGATGTCCTCAGTGGATGTGTCAGTATCTTCATATATTGTCGTCAGATCGTTATATAGGCATCGGCTGAGCCACACGTCAATGGTTACGAGGTTCACGTGCCGAGATTATAGCGATCTCCTCCTCATATTGTCCTTTGCTCTGTTGTGGCAGGGAAGGGTGGGTGTGGATTGGGATTACCAGAGAAAAGATGGGGAAGACTGGATCAGCTTATTTAACACACCACCACACACACACACACACACACACACACACACACACACACACACACACACACATATATATATATCCAAGGATAAGTAACACACACACACACACACACACACACACACACACACACACACACATATATATATATATATATATATATATATATATATATATCCAAGGATAAGTAACCTAGCACCATTCCAGCAACTTACAGAGCAGCTTGGTGTTGCAATGACTGCAAGAAATATTCAATTATAAACAAAGCTCGCTCTTATGTCTTAGATTGAAGAAATAGGGGGAGATAAGCATTCATATCTGCAGTGGTAGATAATTCTGCCAAACTAACAGTTTGTGCTTAAGTGGGTAAATGGGGAATAATAAATTCTTCTCAAAATGAGCCTTCAGTAAGCTTATAGTCTCCAACGGGGAGACAATCTCCAAAGGGGAGGACACTCACTAACATATCATAACTCCTGGTCAGATGCCGGTATTTCGAAACCTGATTGTTTCTCCTCAGTGACCTCGGAAAGTGGTAACTTGACTCCTCTGCCTTTTCGGTTTTAAGCAGAATGCTATCCCAGAAAAAGGCTGGTGTGCAATACCATAGTATGTTTGTTGAGTTTTCATAAAAAACCCTATTTCTTCAATCTAAGACGTACGAGCAAGCTTTGTTTATAATTGAATAGTTCTTGCAGTCATTGCAACACCAAGCTGCTCTGTAAGTTGCTGGAATGGTGCTAGGTTACTTATCCTTGGAATTTATTAGTTTCTTGTAATTCAGTTCCTTGTGGATTCATTCCAAGAACTGGCCCTCAGCACTTGTGTCTAAGAGTTTATCTTTTTTATATTTTCTACTTTTCACAAGAAAATGTAGCTTGTTTTGATGTTTCATGATTTTCTTTGCTTCTTAGGTGGCACCTTTGGTTGGTTTTATGAAAACTCAACAAACATACTATGGTATTGCACACCAGCCTTTTTCTGGGATAGCATTCTGCTAGGCGGGGGTGGTTAAGGATAGGCACTGATAGAGAGAGAGAGAGAGAGAGGAGAGAGAGAGAGAGGTTGGGGGTTAACAGACTGAGCTCTAAACCGCGAGGGAGGGTTTGGTTGTTACAGTGAAGGAAAGGCTAGAAGGAAATATAAAAAAGGCAAGAAGAGATAAGAAGTGCACTGCCATACAACAGGTCTGATAATACCTTCCACACCGAATGAGATGCCCAATAGGACTGAATGGCATAAAAAAAATTATATACAAATATAAAAATGAAGATATAAGATATAAAAAGAATCTCCCCACTTATCCCCCTCCACCCTCACACAATAAAAAAGGCCAAACCAATAAAGACAACAACAATTACACACACACACTCACACACACTCACTCAATCACTTTATTCACTCCGATCATGGGTTTCAACATACTGGAATAGAGTGATCTGACTTCTATGCAGTTTAAAAGGGATTATCTCTGCATTTAAAATAGTATTGCTTGGAGCCATATGAATTTTTTTTTTTTTTTTAGTAAATAGAAAATGTTATGATTAAATAGATACATAGAATGAATTTAAATGGGGGGTGATGGGGAGGAGGGGATAAAGGGAGGGGGAAATATATTTGAACGTTTGTAATATAATATATATGTGTGTGAGCAGAATTATGAGAGAAAGAACGAAATGGTTGTACATTCAATTCAATTCAATTCAATTCAGTCAACTTTATTGTCCATGCGAAATTTTTCTTCTGCTCCACATTATTTCACAAGTACATAAGACATTACAAAAAGACATTATAAATCGTTACATAAAAGTCTATGTTATGATATATATATTTGTAAATACATCAACACTCACACACCCCTCCCCCCACACACATGCACACACGCACACGCACACACACACACACACACACACACACACATGAAATAAACATTAAATCCATAAGACATAGAACATTACATAGATTATAAAAACAATACATAAAAACACAAACACCCGCACCAATACCCAAACACTAAAACACACACACATGCGTGTACACACACACACACACACACACACACACACACACACACACACACACACACACACATGCGTACACACACACACACACACACACACACACACACACACATACACACACACACACATACACACACACACACACACACACACACACACACACACACATACACATTCACACACACATGCGTACACACACACACACACACACACACACACACACACACACATACACACACAACACACACACACACACACACACACACACACAACACACATACACATTCACACACACACATACACACACACACATATGCACGCACACGCACACACACACACACACACACCACACACACACACACACACACACACAGAGTCATAGTAAAAGCATAATATTGCAAACTGAATGGTTCATGTCTGAGAGACACGGGTCATGGCAGTCAATCACAGGCTTTAGAGTTTAAAATGCTAATGGCACATGGAATAAAAGACTTCTTGAAGACATTCTTCTGTGCTCTGGGCATTCTGTAGCGTCTTCCTGATGGAAGTTTTTCAAAGTGGCAGTGGAGTCGGTGTGAGGGATCAGAGGTAATATTCACAGATTTCCTGATTACAGAAACAGTATAGACTTCTCTGAGAGCAGACTGCTTTTTTTCCCTATAACCTTACTTGCCTAATTGACAATTCTGGCGAGCTTTGCTCGATCTTTCTCTGAAAGATTTCCAAGCCAGACAGTAATGTTGAATGACATTAGACTTTGTATTAAGCTTGCATATACCTTTTCTAGTACATGTTGACTGACATTAAAACTACGTAATTTTCTCAACAGAAACAACCTTTGATTTGCTTTTTTAAGATACTTTCAGTACGTTGACCACAAGACAGCTTATGGTCAATGTGTATACCAAGATATTTGAAACAGTCAAGTTTCTATTGTCTGTCCATTTATCACAACTGGTTGAAATGAACTATCTGATGTTGAAAACTTTAATACAAGTTCTTTGGTCTTACCACAATTAAGTTGCAAGAAGCTGGAAGAGCACCAATCCTGTAGTTCTAGGATGTGTCTGAAGTATGCTTGCTCATTTATAGAGCCTTCTTTAAACAAAAGACTTACAAGAGCCATATCATCAGCATATTTAAATAGGTTCAGAAGTGCACCCTGGATTTTCATTCCATTTGTGTAAATTGAAAGTAACAAAGGAGATAGAACACATCCTTGAGGAGCACCTGTGTTTAAGACAATTTCCTCTGACAAACAACCAT
>CM065717.1:70547769-70550269 GCA_033310375.1 Conus canariensis
ATGCTGAAGAAAGTTATCGACATTTCTCACTGTCAACAGGGGCAGCCACATATCGCTGTGCCGCTAGTGTTACCCGATACAGGGTGTTCTAATGTAGCACGGCTTCCTTCCCAAGGGACAGCCGTGAAGATGGGATGAAGATCCTGAAGGGAAATGCAGCCAGCTGCGAGAAGATGCCGATAACATCATGACGTCCAGGTGTCACGTGCAGAGCCTATAGAACTAATGGTCACGTCACACTTGAAAGCTGATTGTTTCGGATGCTAATGAAGCGTGGCTTGTTAGTGGATTTAACTCACTCACCCGGCTTGAAAGAGACAACATCCAGTGGCTATAATATGACACACAACATCCGTTTTGTTTGCTTGTATGTTTCTTCTTTGCCTTCTCCACTGAACCTTGCTGGAAGGGATGTCTGAGCAGTAGAAAGAAACTCGTGGAGAGCGTGGCAGCAGAGAGTCCTCAGAAGAGAAGCCCCCTTCAAGCAAGTGTTTCGGCCCTTATCTCCTGACACTCTAGGGGGGTTGGGCCACACCCGGTTCATGACTCCGGATGTCCCTCTGCTGCCCCTTTTTTTCCCATCTTGGGACGAGCCATGGCTGGGATTCGAACCCACGACCCTCTGGACATGCTCATTTTCCACTTAATGACTCGCGCTTTAACCACTGAGCCACAGGGACACCTGATATTTGTAGGGAAATTAAGCCTTATGAAGTTCACTTTTGTTCCTCCTTGACCAGATCCAGCTTGAACACCTCTCTGCCGCTTCTGCCATTGCTTTCAGGGCTCTGGTTTTTTCCTTCCCTGCAACTGAGAGCTGTTTCATGAGGCTGTATGCAGACGTTCCTACAAACCCCCTAGCTCCAATTTCTGCAGTGAGGACTTTGACCTGATAGCCTTCTCTCCTCAGGCTGTTTGCCAGATCAGCATACTTTTCAGTCTTTTCAGCAGAATTCTTTTGGAGAAGATGGTGTCATAAGCAGATTAAGTTTCCCTGTGCCACTGCCTGGTTCAGATCGTAACAATGCACGTTTTGCTTGAGAAATCTGAAAGAAAAATGTTTATTTACCCGACTGCGTGTGAACATAGAGAAAGGAAAAAAACAGTTAACTTTGTTCGAAATCCTGGAGTTGTGTATAGAATGTTTTGTTTGCAAAGTATTTTATTTTGATATGCGACGTTTGTTTCTTGAGCTTTGAAGAAGATTACTTGCAAATTCATTGTTCATGCTACACGTAGGGATTTTTTTTTATCTTTTCACACACACACACACACACACACACACACACACACACACACAACACGCACACACACGCGCGCGCGCGTACACACACACACACGCGCCACAAATATTTTTAATGTTTGTAAGAGAGTCATTTATATATTTGTTAGAGTTTCATTTCAAGTACTTTTGTGGACCATCTAAAGGTAGAATTGTACAGCTCCTGTTGAGAGTTTAAATATTGTTGTGAGAGCTGACCTTTCCTTTGTTTTGATGTGATTCAACGAGAGATTAGATCCACGTCTTACCCTTCATTTCACTCAACGTTTTCTTTCTCCACTGCAGAGTGTTTGAAGAACGCAGATCGTGCTTCATTATGAGAAATAATACACCGGGGTCCGTTTGTGCAGCACAGATATTGCACAGTGAAAATAAATCCATCAGGCGAAAATGAAATCGTTGATGCTAAAATTTCCGAGAAAGATTTAACTTGATAGTCGGAAGTCACACACACACACACACACACACACACACACACACACACACACACACACACACACACACACACACGCACGCACGCACGCACGACACAGAGAGAGAGAGAGAGAGAGAGAGAGAGAGAGAGAGAGAGAGAGAGAGAGAACGCTGAACTCAAAGCCGAAAAAGAAATCTCTATTCAACCAAAGGTTGAGATTCGTTCAATATGATGTAGAGAAAAACAGCTAAAGAGACACATCGATGACGAGACAAATCTAAGTATTCATCCTGCCAGTTTATAGCCGCTGAGATGGTTGCAAACATATAGGTTGCTGGTAGGAAACATGGTGTTTAAATCAAGTGTAGTTGATGTACATTAAACAACATACAGCAAACAGGTTTACAAGAATTCTTCGATATAATCCATGCACAACTTTAAGGAACTCACCAAAAAAAAAAAAAAATCATCTTAGCTGTGACAATCCCTCGCTCTTCATATGTCTGACACATACATAAGGCTTAAAAGTTTTTATGCAAATATGATTGGACAGAGATAGGGAGAGTCACGTTGAAACGAGAAATGCCGAGAGAAGTTATCGACATTTCACCCTGTCAACGGGGATGACACATGTCAATATCTCGCAGTTGGCATCTGCCAAGGTAACACACAAGCGTCTCTCTGGGGAAAATTGTGAAAATTGCAGAGAGTCCCAGACAAAATACGCAGTCAACTGTGACAAAGTGTCAATAAAATCATGTCATCTGTCCATCATACGTTGAACCATGCGAACTTGATTCAAC
>CM065717.1:70555269-70557769 GCA_033310375.1 Conus canariensis
AAGACATAAGTGTTTGTTGAGGTCATTTTTCTTTCTCTTACGACAGAACTGAAGGGGGAGACTGAATGCTGGAATTCTGGATGAGGCAAAGTCAACCACTCTCGTGTTCCCTGGCATCATTCCGTGGTTAAAATGAAGTGTTTCGTTTTGCACTATAATATTAAAATGATGTTAAACTCAATTCCCTGATGAAATATGCATAGACAACAAAATATGTAATAATCCATGAAGCTTATGACCCGCCTCAGAACCTTCCAAAAGATTCCAGAAATTGTTTCAAGAAAATTGTTTCTAGAAAATTCTATTTGCACTGACTATGCTACAACATGCTTCGTGAACTTTTCAGCTTTCAGTAATTTCCCAAGCATTTCGATTGCTGATGCTGCGTTCGTGTTTTCACATTTTCGACAATATGTATAAGCCGTCGAGATATGATTGCATAAGGGAGTGTAATCGGTTTATTTGTTGGAGATGCAAGCTGCATCTCCAGTGAAAACTTTGGATCTTCAGCTGGGGTTTTAAATTATTTGCAAGTGTATATCCTTCCTGTCTAGTTAGATCTGTCTCTTTTCATTGATGTCAGTAATGATTTCCTACGTCCAGTACTAGAGAGTCTTCAAAGAGCAAGAGACCGAGCATCATTGTAAGACACGGTGAATTAACTACTGCACCAGTAAAAGAAACACGAGGCGGAAGAGGAATCATTGCTGCGAAGTTCCAAAGGAATTTTAAGTTGGTTGAGTAGAACAATAAATCCAATGGAAACCCCCAGATGGGGTGCTTTTAACACACATGGAGAGAGAGAGAGAGAGAGAGAGAGAGAGAGAGAGAGAGAGAGAGAGAAAGAGAGAGAGAGAGAGACAGACAGACAGACAGACAGACAGACAGATTAATCTGGATGTCCTCTGAAGATGATCTTGGAATTATATCCGCATTTTTTCTATTACACATGAGAAAATAGTACAAAGGACCACAAAGGATACGAGGAGAGATAATATATGAGCAAACATCGGGTTATTTAAACGTCATGCATACATAATTTTGTATGAAAGAATACAGGAGTGAGTTGACAGTATTGAACAAAGTTCGTTTAGTTCAACGTATGACGGATAGAGGACATGATGCTATTGGCAACTTGTCACGGCCGACTGCATTTCTTGTCTCTGGGACCCTCTGCAATTTTCACAATTATCCCCAGGGAGACGCTGGTGTGTTACCTTGGCAGATGCCAACAGCAAGATATTGACATGTGTCATCCCCGTTGACAGGGTGAAATGTCGATAACTTCTCTCTGCATTTTCCATTTTGACACGACTCTGAATGTCTCTGTCTAATCATTTTTGCACCAAAAAAAAATAAAATAAAATAAGTAATCCTTATGTTTGCGTCAGACATTTAAAGAGCGACAGATTGTCAGAACTAAGGTGTTTTTCTCTTTGGTAAGTTCCTTAATGTTGTATGTATTTTACATCAGAGAATATTTTTGTAAAAATGTTTGCTGTATGTTGTGTAATGTATTTAAAACACGTTTGTTATGAACAGTCTCTCTTTCCTATCAGCAACTAACATATGTGCCACTTCACTGGCTATGAAATAGCAGGGACAAAAGATGAATCTGCCTCTGCTCCCCTGTGTCTCTTTAGCTGCTGTCTCTCTCTCATCACCTCGAAAGAATCTCAAAACTGCGAGCACTACAAACCGACAAAGCCTTCAATTCTTGACGAACAATAGAATATCTAACCTAATGTATTATGTCAAACTTAACAAATGCAGAGACTCCAGAGCAGCATTAGTGGACTTAGGCAAGCATATAAACTTGCAAGTCAAGACACTCATTCTACATCTATTTTGCGTCCATTTGAGGAGATAAGTGATTGTTCATTTTCATTGTCTTGAATATTGTTTGTCTTGCCTGAAGACGACCGAAGAGGTCGAAACGCGTCGTGTTTGCTTGTAATTTGTTTGGTTTGCTTTTTCGTTCGGCTGCATAGTAATTTGTCTTTCAAGTTCTCTCACAAAGAAGAAACTCAAGGTCATGCCAGAAGAAAAAACAAAAACAAAAACAAAAAACCTTAATAACAAAACATCACATATAAACTTATTACGTGTCCACGCATAAAAGGTTAAATGTATCTTGTCCATTAAAACGAGCGGGGTGGGGGAGGGGGGGGGAGGAGGGGAGGGGGGAGGAAGAGGGTTAAGAACAGTGAATCTGTGGAATGCTCACACAAGACCCAGATGTATCTATCAACGGATGTTTTTCGTAGTAACGAACGAAAGAAGTCGTGCATAGCAAACTGCTCTTTATTCCCACTGGCCATGCGAAAGAAGTTCATATTCAACACAACACAGACAGATGTTGCGGCGCTAACTAAGACAGCCAACACTGAATGGAATTTAGTACTAAACGGATGTCAAACTGGTTTCAAAACATTTCTTTAAGTTGTCGGCACATGATTTTTGTGTGAGAAGTGTAATTTGTGTAATGAGTAATTTTTGT
>CM065717.1:70572769-70582769 GCA_033310375.1 Conus canariensis
GTTGAAACTTCCCACGGGCGCTTTACGAGGCCACACACTGGGTTCACTACCTAGTTGAGATTTAACCCCCCGGCGATTCCGGTGCTTGCTTGTTTCGTTCTTGGGTTCTGTGTTTTTATGCTATTAAAGGATAGATCGAAGTTTTGGTTGGGTCGATGGATGAATGGATGCTTTATGTGTGTGTGTTTAGGGAAAGGTGCCCGAGGTTTTTGAAGAGCACGTGCGCATATTAACGTGTAGGTGGCTGGTTCAAGAGGTAACGCGTGATGGTGGGAGTGTATTGAAGGCTAAAAGGATTGGACAGTGTGGGAGGGTCGCGGGAGTGAGAATGCCGGTTTATGAACGTGAGGGTTTTACTGCTTTTCTTCTTCTTTTTTTTTTTCTGCTTAATTTTGTTTCCCTTGGGGGGTGGATTGAGAAGAGTGGGGGGGGGGGGGGGGTGAGGGGTGGCGTGGGTGGGTGTCAGCAAAGCCCGACTGGAAAACTCTCTGTCTCCTGTCTCTGTGTCTCTGAGAGCGTGCATTCTTCTCTTCTCTCTCTCTCTCTCTCTCTCTCTCTCTCTCTCTCTCTCTCGTCTCCTCTCTCTCCTGCTGTGCGTGCGTGAGTGCGCGGGCGTGCCCGCGCGCCACCGTGCGTGCATGCGTGCGTGCGTGCGTGCGTGCGTGCGTGGTGTGTGTGTGTGTGTGTGTGTGTGTGTGTGTGTGTGTGTGTGTGTGCGCGCGCGCGCGCGCGCGCCGCGGCGTGCGAGTGCGAGGGTGAGGAAGACAGGAAGGGGAAAAAAAAAAAACGTTGAAGAAGGAACATGTCTTAGTTGTTAAATGATGGTGACAGGTAAACATACCAAAGATCCATAACAGCGATGATAACAACGATCATGTTGAAGTCGGCATTGACTGAACGATGACAGAGATGGTGAGGTTGATCGATATGCCGATGAGCATGCCGGCACTGCCAACACCGTAGTCGCTGATGGTTGTGTTGGTGGTTTTGCTTCTGCCAATAGTGGTACTGATTGTAAAGAAGGTGATCACTGTGACAATGAAAACGACGACGATGATGATGATGATGACTGGGCTTTGCTAAATTCGCACGCAGGGGATGATGCTTGTGTCCATCCCTTTTCTACATGCATACAAATCGTAGAGAATACACATTAAATCTCTGTTGTTCGTTTTAGGTAAAAAAAAAAAAAAGATTCTATTTTAAAAGCAAATACTGTGCAACCATCAGTGATAAGATAAGCTGCAGTAGTTATTGCTTACGGTGGTGGCAACAGCAACAACTGGAAGCCAAGCTGAAGTGACAGCAGTAGCAGAAGAATTAATAAAGCGAACAGAAGCTGACGCAGCAGTGGACATTTATCAAAGAAACGTACCGTTGAACATGTGCAGGTAACAGCATCATCACTCACAGAGTGAAATCAAACGTTTTCCAGACTGAATTCGGTAAGAACGTGAAGTGCCCTGGTGGTCAAAGATTCAGAAACAAGCATAAACTTCTTGTGTTCTGCTTTTACAAGTATCTTGTCAAATTTTGGTCAAACATTACCATTAGGCATTTATTCTCAGTCCTGTCTTAGTTTTAGAAGTTACCCTGGCATTCATCAGTGGTCCATTTATTTATTTATTTTTTTATGTTCGTTTGCTTGGCGTCCGAACCACGTAAGTGCATGGATGTTAACTGAAAATGATAGTAATGCAGCAGCTGTAGTAGAAATGACTAGCACCAGGGCTGGTTGCCACCCATCCATTGGCATGTTGCAAAGAGCATGGGTACGAAGGTTTTTCGGTTCATGTTGTCTATAACCCAGCCGACGGCAGCGGACCTCTTCAGATCATATATTGAGAGCTTGTTATCAGCGGAATATATCTTCTTCACTTAAGTGGTAGCAATCATCATCATCATCATCATCATCATCATCATCATCATCATCGTCATAATGATGATACTACTACTACTACTAATGCTGCTACTACTACTACTACTGCTGCTGCTGCTGCTGCTACTACTACTACTACTTCTCTCACTTCTACTACTACTACTACTACTACTATTACTACTACTACTGATGATCACATTCATCATCATCATTGTCATCATCAACAACCACAACAAGAACAGCAGCAACAGCAACAACAAAAGCAGTAGTAAACCGCACAGACTGCATTTTCATTTTGCATTACGGGACAGATGAGACCACCTTAGGTTTGTCTACAGGGGTGGGGGTGGGGGGGAGGGGGGGCAGTCTGGAATGAGTTTTGTTTTGTTTTGCTTTGCCTTGTTTTGTTCTAGCATTTTTTTGTTGTTGACAAGGCGTGGGAACGGGTTGACAGAGGGAGGAATCACAACTGACTGGGAACAAGCGCTATCCATTAATATTACAATGGCTGTAATTGTGTAGCACTTGGCTCTGCTTTGACAGCCTGCCCGCCAAGCAAGGCGCGGTCGATCATGGACGAAGTTTAAGTAGGGGGCAATTGTATGGAGCGAAATCCCATCACCATGAAAGCGCGTTCGTCCACGCATACACATCCCTCGCACTTGTGATGCACAAAAACACGGAAATTGTAAAGCAGAGATATGCACATTCATTCACGCGCTCTGTTTCACGGACATACGTTCCCGTATGAGCACGTGTGCATTCACATGTGCATGCATGCTGGGATATTTTGCACATTTTTTTTTCATATGCACATATTGCATGCGTGATCATGCCTATACATTTACCAATGTCCGTCAATGCAGCCACATGCTAGTCTTCTGCACACATACCTACTTGTTCATCTTTTTAATCACATGATAGTGCCTGTGTCTATCTTACACCACACACACACACACACACACACACAACACACACACACGCACGCACGCACGCACGAGAGAGAGAGAGAGAGAGAGAGAGGAAGAGAGAGAGAGAGGAGAGAGAGAGATTCTGGACTTCACTGACATCACTTCTATACGCTGAGCAGCGTTCACTTCCCTTGATCATTATCATCATCGACAGCAGCAGAAACATCATCGACGTCTTCGTCATCGGTATCAAGATCACCAGCGTCATTATCATCAGATTGTATTCTTACAGATACAGATGCTTTTATCCGGCTACCATTGCTGCTGCTGCTGCTGCCGCTGCTGCTGTTGTAGCAGCTGCTGTTGATGTAGTGCTGTGGTTGGTCTTCGTGCTACTGTTACTAATCCTTATTACCACTCTTGAGGCTGCTGCTGTTTCTGCCGCTGATTTTACTACTCCAGCTTATCTCTTCCCAAATTGATCCCTCTACACCACTGCTTCTCGGTGTCACTTCCATAATTACCCCTCCTGCAGCTGTTGCTGTTTCAGCTGCTGGTGTTATTACTCCTACCCCTCTCCTCCTCCTTTTACTCCTTCTATTCCTTTTACTTCTTCAAACACCACGTCTTGTGTAACTACAGAATGCTGCTATCATTATTGCCACTCCTACTGTTTTTTGCCGTTTCTTCTGCTGATGTTATTATTCCTACCGTTATCCTATATTAATGTTATTCATTCCACTCTATTAACTAATCCTTCTTCATTCTCCTGCTCCTTAATCACCTCTACTGCGACTAGTACAACAACAAGAACAAACAACAACAACAACAACACACTACTACTACTACTACTACTACTACTACTACTACTAACTACAGTAGTAGTAGTAGTAGTAGTAGTAGTAGTAGTAGTAGTAGTAGAAGTAGTTGTAGTAGTAGCAATTGTTATGGATGATGTTGTTCTTACTATGGTTTGTTATCTATGTTGTTGCAGTTGTGAATTACAAAGACTCTCTCTCTCTCTCTCTCTCTCTCTCTCTCTCTCTCTCTCTCTCTCTCTCTCTCTCTCCTACTCCACTCCCCCTCTCTGTCTCTCTATGCCTCTTTATCAATGTCTGTCTGTCTGTGTCTTTCTTTCCATCTGGGTGTCTGTCCATTCTTCTAATTGTCTGTCTGTCTGTCTGTCTATCTATCTATCTAGCTGTCTGTCTGTCTCTCTCCGAACCTCATCTCTACCTTCTCCCGCTTTCTTACTTCACACTGCAGCCTAGGGATCCACAGGGTCATCAACAATGACCAGAACTAATTTTTAAAAAGAAGATAACCATCATGTCTTTAGCTCCCCCTCACAGCCCCCCTCCTGCATCTCATCCCACAACAACCACCCCTGACCCTCCTTACCGTCTCGTTCCCCACTTCCTCACCGTCGTCCCTAAGGTCAAAATTCCAATAATAGACCTAATATCCCTAACATCCTCCTGTGACTGGCTGGCACAGTCCTGCACGAGAAGATAAAAGCCACAATTTCACAGGGCAACAAACAGCACGAGGGAAGACATGACACGCGATGGCTTCAACCGCGCCTTTGATCTTGTGTCTTTTCCTCAGGCCCATCCAATGGGTGCAAAACATAATGACAGTCTGTATTACAGGTAAGGCGAGTTGCAGACTTGCAATCGATGATTATCTGAAATGGAGACAGGTGAAGCTTTTGATGTGGCTTTGGGCTTCAATTTGTCGTGTTTTTTGTTTTGTTTTTTTTTTTAAATAAAGAGAGGTTTTCTTCCTTCATATGTGAGAGATAGTGTCAAATTTGCAATGATCAAAACGAATGAGTGAGTGACAAACAAGCAACTAAGCACGAGTAATGAAAAACACTGACAGAAAATCAAGCGTTTAGGTTACGTCAGGTAAACAGACAGGAAGAGAGTTTTGATTGGTGGATTAAAACCTTGATTATACCTCAAGGAAACCTTGCCCTATTGGAATCACTGTCTTTAAAGAAATGAGTTCATCTTCAGCTAATACCAGCGAATTATCGTAGAATCCTTTTTTACTATTTAAATGAATGTCAAATAATGAAAGCATGACAATGTCAAAAGCATTTCTTAACATTTAGGAATAGCAATACTGACATAAAAAAAAATTCTGCTAATGTCAAAGAACTGAAATCTAATTCATGATCTTATAGTTTCTATTTTCTTCTGCTAAAATTCAAACGACCCAAGTCTAATATTTAAATGTAAATCAAGAATAAAAAAAGTGATGAAAGGAACTGAATGAGGGAACAAATAAGCTAGAGAGCGAGAGAGAGAGAGAGAGCGAGAGAGAGAGAGAGAACAAGAGAGAGAGAACAAGAGAGAGAGAGAGAGATAGAGAAAGACACACAGAGAGAAAGACAGAGAGGGAGACAGACAGACAGACAGAGAGACAGTGAGACAGAGAGAAAGACAGAGACAGAGATAGAGAGAGAGGTGGATGTCTGTCTGCTCTCTCTCTCTCTCTCTCTCTCTCTCTCTTTGTGTGTCTCTCTCCCCTCTCTTGCACCTAAGCCCAACCATCCCTCACCCTCTCATTTCACCCTGTAGCCTAAGGATCAACAGAACCAGCAACAATGACCTCAACTGAACTTTACAAAAGAAGATAACCATCGTGTCTCCAGCTCCTACACCCACCCCCAAAATCCCCTCCCACCACTCCCGACTCTAATTCCTCATCCGTCCCTAAGGTGAAAATTCCAATAATAGACCTAATATCCCTAACATCCTCCTGTGGCTGGTTGGCATAATCTTGCACGATAAGATAAAAGCCATCATTTCACAGGGCAACAAACAGCACGAGGGAAGACCGGACACACGCGATGGCTTCAACCGCACCTTTGATCTTGTGTCTTCTCCTCAGGCCAGTCCACTGAGTGCAAAAGACAATGATGACAGAGTCTGTATTACAGGCAAGGTGAGTTGCAAACGTGCACTCGATGATTATTTGAAATGGAGACAGGTGAAGCTTTTGATGTGGTTTTTGGCTTCATTTTATCTACTCTTATGAAGAAAGGGTGTGTGTTGTTTTTTTTCGTATGAGAAAGATGATGTCAAATTTGCAATGATCAAAACAGACGAGTGAGTGACAAACAAGCACGAGCAATGACAACCTGAGAGGAAACCAAGCGTTTAGGTCACGCCAGGTAAACAGGAAGGAACGGGTTTTTGATTTGTGGGTTAAAACCTTGGTCACACCTCGATGAAACATTGCCCTGTTGGAATCACTGGCCTTAAAGAAATGAGTTCACCTTTAGCTATTACCAGCCAGTTATCGTAGAGTCCTTTCTTTAGTCATTTCAGTGAAACCAAATAATGAAAGAATGACATTTTCAAAAGCATTTCTTTGATCATATAAGAATGACAAAACTGAATTTTATTTCAAGGAACTGAAATTTATTTGGTTTCTTTTGTCTTCCATTAGAATTGTAAATGACGCAACACCAGTCTTCAAATGTTAAACATGAACATAAAAAGTGATGAAAGGTCTGAACGAGGAAGCAAATAAGCTAGAGAGAGAGAGAGAGAGAGAGAGAGAGAGAGAGAGAGAGAGAGAGACAGACAGACAGACAGACACAGACAGACAGACAGACAGAGAAAGAAAAGAGAGGGGTGGATAGGATGGAGATACAGAGAGACAAATCAATCTCTCTCTCATATGCATACATACATACATATATCTATATATCTATTTATTTATCTATCTAGATCAATCTATATAGCTAATATAGATAGATAGAGATAGATAGATAGATTAGATATAGATAGATATATAGATAGATGTACACACCTACATGTAAGTATATATATATATATATATATGCTGTTGGATTCTCTTTTGAACCCTTGGTGGTGAGAACACCACAGAATTATAGACTGTGGTGTGTCTCTATTTGACACCAAGAGCACAGACACAATCAGCTGATGAGTCCGATCCAGTGGACGAAAGGCCTAGGAGCAGGCAATACAAATAGATGTGCCTTTGAGAGGGATTACGATGGTTCCCTCAGGCAGCTAGTGAAGGGTTTCTCATATTTATAATATATTCCCCCCATTTTCTTTTTTTTTTCTCTAAAAGTTCAAATCTTTGCCAAGTCATTATCACAATGATTGAAGAATTGTTAGCCTGCATTTGTTTTCCCCCACTACTTAACTCTTCAGCATTATATTGTTTGGTCAATCTGTGGGAGATTGCATCTCTTAGGAGATCCAAGTAAAGGTCGTTCTGTACAATTCTTAGCCACTGACAATGCTTGGGTTATTGAACAGCAGAGCTGACCACTCAGACTGTTCCATGTCTTTTGATCTCCCTTGCATCCTTGAATGGATCCTCAAGCATAGGCTCAAAGATTGTCCCCTACATTTTATACTGTTTGCATAATGCTTTTAGATTTTCAGCAACTTTTTTTCCTCTCCACACTTTCGTTTGATTCCATTACTATCCTTCGCTGGCTGCTTTGGGGGTGCTGTTGGATTCTTTTTTTGAACCCTTGGTGGTGAGAACACCACAGAATTATGGACTGTGGTGTGTCTCTATTTGACACCAAGAGCACAGACACAATCAGCCGTGTTTCCCTGATGAGTCCGATCCAGCGGACGAAAGGCCTAGGAGCAGGCAATACAAATAGATGTGCCTTTGAGAGGGATTACGATGGTTCCCTCAGGCAGCTAGTGAAGGGTTTCTCATTTGCTGTAGGCATCCTTCAGTCTCGGAAGACTATGGAGTTGCGCTCTAGGTGTCTATTCTGGTACAGCAGCGGGTGTGGCTGGCCAGTCCGACACGGGAATGACAGTCATATTGATAATATATTCCCCCCATTTGTTTTTTTCCTCTAAAAGTTCAAATCTTTGCCAAGTCATTATCATAATGATTGAAGAATTGTTAGCCTGCACTTGTTTTCCCTCACTACTTAATTGTTTATATATATATATATATATATATATATAAGATCATGAAAACCTGGCTGCTTCTTGTACCACACCACATTTGCAATGGTAGTGGAGTGAACAAAACTTAAAACAAAATACCACCACTTGGTGTCCAACCTTATTTAATTGTCAAGAAAAAGTTTGAATCTTTTATCACATATAGAGATTGGAGCGCAGGGGGTGGGGTGGGGGGGGGATGGGAATAAAACACCAGAGAAACACATTTGAAATATAAAGTCTTCATTAGCAGCCTAAGGGGATCATTGTAGTCCATACTGAAGACAGAACCATTCATTTTGTCTGCTCTGAGGCGTTTCGGCTGCTGATCCAGAATTATCAGGAAGACACGGCTGACTGTGTCTGTGCTCCCTTGGTATCAATTGGAAATATGATATACCACAGTCTATACTTCTGTGATACTCTTACCACCAAGGCTCAAAAACAGAATCCAACAGCACTCCAAAGCTGCAAGCGAAGGGTAGAAAAGTAAAACGAAAAGAAAGTAAGTGGGAAACAAGTTGTTGAAAAACTGAAATCAATCGTTATGTAAACATTATTAAGTGTTGGGGAAAATCTGTGAGCCTGTGCTCGAGGATCTGTGTAAGGATGCAAGGAAGATCAAAAGATGTCAACAGTCAGAGTGGTCAGATCTACTTTTCAGTAACCCAAGCATCGTCAGCCACATTAGAGCCAACAGCAGCTGAGAATTGTGCAAGGCAGCTCTTACTAGGTTCTCCTAAGAGATGATGCAATCTCTCATTGATTTACCAAACAATGGTATATTGAACAATTTAGTAACGAGGGACAACAAGTGCAGGCTAATAATTCCTTCTTCATTACGTTCATGACTTGACAAGGATTGAAAAAGAAACGAAGGGCAGAGGGGAGAAAAAAAAAAAAAAAAAGGGGGGGGGGGGGGGAGGTGTGTGTGTGGGGTGGGGGAGGGGGGGAGGTGACGAAAATCCTTCACCAGCAGCCTATGGGGACCGTTGTAGTCCATCTTGAAGACAGAACCATTCATATCGCCTGCTCCGAGGTCTTTCGTCAGCTGATTCGAACTCACCAGGGAGACACGGGTGATTGTGTCTGTGCTCCCTTGGCATCAAATGATAAAAAACGTGTGCCATAAACTCATTTTTCACGCATTCATACCTACGTCGACACTAGACATAAAAGAGTTCACTCTTTTTAATGACTAAGACGCGTTGAAATTAAGTACCAGTTATCTTTTTGTTCTATTCACAATGGAAAAGTCCGGCCGCTTAACTGCAACGAAGGTTTGGTCACAACAACAACACAATAGCAATTCCTGCAGGTCACTTACTTTACTCATGTTTATATCCTTTCCAAGCCATTTTGACAGTGAAAGCCATACTAGAGTTCGATGTCTATTGAACACTTCAAACATAAAACTTGGAAAGGAAAACAGTTACATTTCCAATTCATTGATCCAACTTCTCAAAAGAAAAAAAAAATCATTTTCCTCTCTTCCTCATCTACTTCCTCCTCCATCTATCCCTCCTCATCCACTTCATCCTCCTCGTCCTATTTTTTTTTCCTCTTCTTTTTTTCCTTCCTCTTCTTCCTGTCTTCTTTCAATCTCAAACGTCACTGTCAACTTGCAGACGCCTTACTTAACATTGACAACCAGATGTATTGCCTTTCTCCTCGCAGTTCACATCGGAAGAACAGTATCAGAACAATCTGTAAAATTTCGGACCATTTTCATACAGACGTTCTCGTAGAATATAACAAACATACGAACTCCAAGTTCAACAACAGAAAGTTTAATAACAGCTTCAAAACATAGTCAGTATGCTGTGCGCATGCGCGCAATAATCGACAAGGGCGTCCACTCCAAACGACATGCTGTCTGCTAAGAGCTTCACTATTATGCAATCGAGAGAACATCAAGTTCAAGCATCTGTCTCTCAAGCATCTGTCCCGAGAGAAGTAATTCAATATTGCAGGCGACAGGCACCGTTAAGTTCAGAGTTCAATGAAGAGTACACGTCATCTTGAAGTGACCAATGGGCAACCATCGTCACAACTCCACTCTATTATCTGCACTATAACGAAGAGCTGTCGGGTCATTCCTGCAGTGGTGATGTGAGAAAAACCGTACATTATTAATGTTGAGATCCCTACCCCCCCCCCCCCCCCCCTCCCCTACCCCTCACATGCACACTTACAAAAGTTTTTTTTTTTTTTTTTTTTTTGCCGTCCCAACCTCTGCGCCACCT
>CM065717.1:70590269-70592769 GCA_033310375.1 Conus canariensis
AAAAACCCCAAAAACCCCCGCACCCCCCCCCCCCCCCCCGCCCCCCGCCCCCCCCAAAAACAACCCCCAAACCCCCAAAAAACCCCCCCCCCCCCGGGGAACAAAAAAAAATAACGGGAAAA
Source organism: Conus canariensis (assembly GCA_033310375.1). Classification (NCBI taxonomy): domain Eukaryota; kingdom Metazoa; phylum Mollusca; class Gastropoda; order Neogastropoda; family Conidae; genus Conus; species Conus canariensis. The sequence continues at coordinate 70,590,392 of CM065717.1, forward strand.
AGGGGAAAAAACCCAAAAAGAAAAAGGGCCCCCCCCGGGGAAAAAAAAGAAAAAATAGAAAAAAAACCCCCCCCCCCCCCAAAAAGGTTTGGGGAAAAACCCAAAAAAAGGGGAAAAATCCCCCCTTGGGAAAACCCCCCCGGGGGGGGGGGGAAAAACCCGCCCCCCCCCGGGTAACCCCCCCCCTTTCCCCGGGTACCAAGGTTTGTAAAAACCGGGAAAAAAGGGCCCCCTTGGAAGGGCCCCGGGGGGAAAAACCCCCCCCCCCCCCCCCCCCAAAAAAACCCCCCCGGGGAATCCCAAAAAAAAGGGCCCCCCCCCCCGGCCCCCTTTTGGGGGGGCCCCCCGCCCCCGGCCCCCCCCCCCAAAAAAACCCCCCCCCCCAAAGGGCCCCCCCCCCCCCCCCCCTGCCCCCCCCCCCCCCCCCCCCCCCCCACCCCCCCCCCCCCTCCCCCCCCCCCCCCCCCCCAAACCCCCCCCGCCCCGCACGCCCCCCCGCCCGCCCCCCCCCCCCCCCCAAAAACCCCCCCCCCCCCACCCCACCCCCAAAAACCCCCCGGTAAGATTAACGTGGTCAAAAAACGGGGGAATCCGCAAAAAACACTCTTTTCCCCTCTCTCTCTCCCTGCCCCCTCGGGCTCTCTCTGTCTCTCCCCTTTTTCCCCCTCTCCTCTGTTTTTGGGCTCTGTCTCTCACTCCCCTCTCTCCTCTCTCCCCCTCTCTCTCTCTCCTCTCCTCTCTTATTATGTCTACAAAAAAAGTTCGAAACCCTTTTAAATGGGGCTTTACCCTTTTTCTGAATAAATTTCTGTTCTGTTCTTTTCTGTTCTTTTTTTGTTCGTTCTGTTCGTTCTCTCTCTCCCCTCTCTTTTTTTCCCCTTTTCCCTCTCCCCTCTCTTTTTCCTCTCTCTCCTCTCCTCCCTCTCTCCCCCCCCTCCCCTCCCCCCCCTCTTTGCTGCGTTGTGTGTGTCTCCCGGGGGGGCCTCTTTTGAGAGAGAGGGGGAGAGAGAGAGAGAGAAAAGAGAAGAAAAGGGGGAGAGAGAGAGCAAAAATACGGAAAAAAAAAAAAAAGATTCTTTTTTTTTGGGCCCTTTCAAAGGGGGCTCTTTATGTTTTTAAAAAATTTAAATTTTGGCAACAACCCCATTTTTCTCAAAACCCTTTTTTTTACTCAAATTCCCCCCAAACCCCCAAAAAAACCAACAATTCCCAGCCCCAAAAAAACCCCTTTTTCCCTTTTTTTTTTCCCCTCCTCCTCCAAATTTTTCCTCCCCCCTCCCAAATTTTTTTCCCCCCCTCTCATCTCCCCCCCCCCCCCCCCCCCCCCCTCCCCTACGTTTTTTTTTAGTCCCCCCCCCCTTTTTTTTTTGCCCTCCACGCACAGGGCAAAACCCCGACAGAAACAGAAATACAAAATTTTTGGGCCCCCATAAAAAAAGGGGCCCCCGAAACAGTTTCCCAAAGGGGGAAACGATGAGCGGGAAAGGGGGTTTTTGGCACGGTTTTTTTTAAAAAATTTTCAGGTACAAAAAAAAAAAAAAAGAAGAAATGAAAAGAAAAACGTATCGGCAAAATGAGCGGCATTCGAAAAGTAAATAAAAAAAAAAAAGAAAGAAGGGGTAAAAACAACAAAGAAAAAAGGGGGAAAAAAGGGGAAAAAAAGAAAAAAGGAAAAAAAAAATAAAAAAAAAAAGGGGGAAAAAAAAAAAGGGGAAGGAAAAAAAAGGGGAACCCCTGGGAAACCCCCGTTTAAAAAAATGTATTTCAAAAAAATTTTAAACGGAAAGAAAGGAGAGAGAGAGGGGAGAGAGAGAGGAGGAGAAAAGAGAGAGGGGAGGAGGGAGAGAAAAAGAGAGAGCGAGAGAGAGAGAAAAGAGACAAAGAGAGGGAAAAAGACAGACAAACAACAGACGGGGGGGAAAAAAGATAGTGAAAAAAAAGAACGAAGGAAAAAAAAAAAGAAAGAAAGACAAAAAAAAAAATTTAAAAAAACCGAGAAAGAAATAAAGAAAAAAACACAAGAAAGAATATAAAACCGAAAAAAACAGGAACAAAACAAACAAACAAACATAAACCCTCCCCAAGGGAGAAAAAAAAAAACGATTGAAAGACAAAAAAGAAAGGACAAAACAAAGGATAAAAATGGAATTATAAACTGAAGAACAAGTAAAAATAAAGAAAGAAAGGAAAAAAAGAAAAAAAAAAGAAAAAAGAACAGAACAGAAAAGAAAGAATAAAACAAAACGAAATTTAGAATGGAACCCCACACAGAGTGACATAATTCAAGCTTGAAGCAGCGGGAACAGACTGATCAATAATTCAAAGATCTTGAAATGAGCGGCAAACTCCACGAGGTCTGACATGTGGTTTATTTGACA
>CM065717.1:70597769-70602769 GCA_033310375.1 Conus canariensis
CAAACCAGTACTTGAAAAGTCATTTATAAATCTTACCATAAGAAGTGTCGAACTCTCGTTGCTAGATACTTCAGCGGGCTTGACGCTGGCTGAAATGGTATTTAGGTAGAAGCTAGTTCTCATCTCTTGTTGAATCGATCCAGACAGAGGAAAGGTCAAAATATCTAACTGATGTGTAAGAATCACAAATCAATACTCAAGGACCATCGTGATGGTCCCCAAACAAAATCGTGTCCTTCTAAAACACTTTTAGTTTCAGTTGTCTCTCCCCGTTCTCTCCAATTATCTATAGATCTTCAAACTGAATTACAATAAACGGGCAAGACAGCCAATCATATGTCATGGAGTATCCTAGTACATTCGAGAATTATCACGTAGCCCAGCCAATTAAAATGCATTGCCCTTTTTTTTTCTAGAAGTATTGAGTACCATCGCATGTTCTGGTCAATCAGAATGCACGGAACACTCAAGAAACAATTTGTTTAAGCTTCTGACACTTTCTGTCTTCTTATGGTATTTCAAAGAGGTCTCCGGAATTGTTATGCAATTTGAGTATTTGTCATGTGGAAAACAAACGTCACAGCGAAACCCAAGAAATGTAGATCAAACCGATCAGTGACAGCCGTAGGCCTAAGTGAAATCGAACCGTTTGTAACAAAGTTCAATCCTTTTTTGTTTTTAGTTTCCCAACCAACGTATAAGCAAATGGGCAGGTATCTTAAGTACAGGACTTCTTTTTAGGTTTAGAACTTAGATGTTTGGTTGTTGTTTACCGATATCGTCTTTATAAACCACGTAGAGAAGGTGACGTTATTTGTCCATCATGTAAAGATGCTCATAAATGTGGAGTAGCCTACACTTGTATTCTGCTCCCCTACTCTGGATAGCAGCGGAACCAGATAAACCCCATAAAGTAGTATGGACAATCGTCTGGAATTTGACAAAATTTATGTATGACTTCCATTTAAAAAAGAGCACAATACAGTTTGTCTTTTGTTTATAGGAAGCTTTCCAAATTCGGTCCATGAGATGTATCTATTTCACAGACTGTTCATCCTCATTTCGAAATGTATTGTTTCTTGCATTCTTTCGTCGTTCGTGTACGAAACCGCCTTCATAGAGGATAAGGTCTTCAGCGAAAATCTCTCTCTCTACTCTCTCTCTCTCTCTCTCTCTCTCTCTCTCTCTCTCTCTCTCTCTCTCTCTCTCTCTCTCAATATTATACTGCCTGTGTGTCTATCTATCCATCAATCAATCTATTTATCTATCTATCTATCTATCTATCTATCTATCTATCTGCATAACGTCCTTGATTCTCTCCTAACTCCTGACGTAAGTACGTATGTAGATATCTGAACGCTACTAAACAAAACCGTAGCCCCCTTCCTGCCTCCCTGCTTGGTGTGTGCGTGTGTGTTGTGTGTGTGTGTGTGTGTGTGTGTGTGTGTGTGTGTGTGTGTGTGTGTGTGTGTGTGTGGTGTGTGTGTGTGTGTGTGGTGTGTGTGTGTGTGTGTGTGTGTGTGTGTGTGTGTGTGTGTGTGTGTGTGTGTGTGTGTATGTGTGTGCGTGTGTGTGTGCGTGCATACGTGCGTGTGTGCGTGCATACGTGCGTGCGCGCGTGCGCATGTGTGTGTGTGTGTGATATTCTGTCTCTATCTTTCTGTCTCTGTCTGTCTGTCTGTCTCTCTTTCTCCATAAATGCATGCATGCATATATGCGTCCATCCATCCACCCATCCATCCATCCACCCATCCATCCATCCTTTCATCCACCCATCCATCCATCCATCCATTTTTATCTATCTATCTTCCTACCTACCTACCTACATTCATACCTATTGACCTACCTACCAATATACATACATACAGACAGACAGACAGACATGCATGCATACATGCATGCATGTGTACATACATACATACGTGCATACGTACATTTATACATATAGACATATAGTAAGAGACATACATGTTTGCATGCATGCATACAAACATACATGCGCACACATACATACACATACACACACACTTATAAACGAATACATAAATACATACATACATACATTTATACATACGTATATTTTTATAATATATATATATGATATTTATAACTATTTAAATATAGCTATATATATATATATATATATATTGTGTGTGTGTGTGTGTGTGTGTGTGTGTGTGTGTGTGTGTGTGTGTGTGTGTGTGTGTGTGTGTGTGCATGCGTGCGCGCGTGCGCGTTGTTTGAAGTAGGAAGATGAGAAGGAAGAGGAAATGGGAATAAAGCCACGGTGTGTAGAACTGAAACTAATCTTTGCAGGCAGAAAATTGACTTCAGAGCTGGCGCAACATCAACAACATTAACAAGAAGAACGACAAATCCCAGCAGAACAGCGTAACCAACACCTGCATCACCTCAGCCTCAGAGACAACCGACAGCATCCACTGGCTGGACTGCAACTGAAGAGAGAGAGAGAGAGGGCGGGGGGAGGGGGAGGGGAGGGGGGGAGAAGAGGCGGTAGGGTCTCAGACTGGACGAAGGTCAGGGGCAGATGGGTAGTGGAGCATTCACAGTTCCCAACACTCATACACCCAGCCCCCCCCCCCCCCCCTCACAATATCCACTCCACCCCTCTCACCCACCTAGCTCCCCCTTCTCATCTCGTTCTGTGTCAAAGGTTCTTATCTTCTAGCTATTCCCAGTGCGTTAATAATAAACAAAACAAAACGAAACAAAAACGAAAAAAAGGAAAATGAAAAAAACGAAAACAGAAACAAAATAAATAATAAATAATAACCGCAAGAGGACATGGCAAATCGTTTTGTTTTTTTTTCTTCCATTCTCTGATCACTGCACACACACACACCATCATCGTTTGCGTTTTTTATTTTTTTTTATCTGCTCATGCTATCCGCTTATGTCGTTGTCATGTTTATTCTTTTCTCTTTCATCTTGATATGTGTTATGTTTTGTGTTTTACTATCTATCTCGTTTTGTCTGTTTGTCTTTTATCTCTCCCCCACCACCTCTCTCTCTCTCTCTCTCTCTCTCTCTCTCTCTCTCCTCCTCCTCTCTCTCTCTCTCTCTCTCTCTCTCTCAGGCAGAACATGGAAAGTTCAGGAAGGTAGAATGTTCTTGACGAAAGAAAGCATAAAGTACAGGCGAATAATAGGACGCATACACAAACCAGCAAGAGGTAACGGTTGGGATCAACAGAAATGAAGTGGTGGTCAAATGCGAAAGGAAAAAAAATCCTACTTTTGGAATGTACGATTTCTTGCATTAATCGCCCCAATCGTGTACAAAACTTCTCTCAAAAAGGGTAAGGTCTTCAGCAAATAAACTCTCTCTCTCTCTCTCTCTCTCTCTCTCTCTCTCTCTCTCTCTCTCTCTCTCTCTCTCTCTCTCTGTGTGTGTGTGTGTGTGTGTGTGTGTGTGTGTGTGTGTGTGTGTGTGTGTGTGTGTGTGTGTGTGTGTGCGTGAGAAGAAGAAAAAAAGGAGGTCGCCAAGAGATTCCATAAGGCAGTCCAGAAGGACCAACAGGAGAACAGACAATGTTGAAAACACATTTCAACGACGTCTCAGCTACAATACAAAATATAGCATACAGTTCTTCTTAGGATCAGCTTCATTCTCAGATCTATATGGGGCCTCCTGGTTAAACACAAAAACTTGGTAGAAATGGGACAAATCAGATGACTGTGCGCATCCACGCTGTCAACAACGGTGCGACATGTCCGGAGTTCAAGCAGACTAGCGCTAATCCAGTGGAGGTACATACGGAGAAGAAGACCTATGTGCACTTAGCATTGCCACAGGATACAACACACAACCCAAAAGCTCCTGCAACGACGTTGTACACGACAGAAGGTCACAAATCATGACTTGAAGCAGCTGTGATCTCTGATGATATCCAGAGAATGGTAGCAGGATTTACCATTTAACACGGATGAATGGATAGCAGACCTTTGACACTGGGAAAACAATCCAGAGAATTGTAAAATAAAAAAAAAGCATAATATAAGACCGGGTACACTGCTCCACTCAGTTGCAAAGTGAGACGACTGCAGGCGGAAATCTAAACAAATCTTAAATAAATGTTAGCGAACCGCTAAGAGAAACGTGGACAAACGAGTCACAAGACAAAAACACGACGCGTTTCGGCCTCTTAGGTCTTCTTCAGGCAAGACACAAACAATTAGGACAATGAAAATGAAAGAGTTTGTCACTTAGCCCTGATCTCTTCAGCGCAAGGAAGGCGACCTAAGAGGTCGAAACGCGTCGTGTTTTTGTCTCGTGACTCGTTTGTCCACGTTTCTCTTGGCGGTTCGTTAACATTTATTTAAGATTTGCGCCGCTCGCGTTCATCAAAACGAATGATTGCGAAAGAACTCGCTGTTCCATATGAAAGCAGGGCAGAGGGAGCCAGAAGACTGAAGGAATAGGGCGTCCAAGCCAAAGTCCTTACCATAGGGGCTGGAGTAAGGAGAGACTGCGACTCATCAACCTGTGATATCCCATATAACAATCCCCGATCTCTTGTAAGAAGACCGGGAGCAATAAATCAATGGCACAGGCAACTCAAAAGAGAAACTTAAAAGAAAATTTACTGTTCCGTCGAACGTGAGAGACGCGTTACAAGACAAAACACGACGCGCTTCGACCTCTTGGATCTTCTTCAGGCAAGACAGACAACGTTCAAGACTATGAAAACGAATCACTTACCTCCTCGAACTGGGCGCAAACGTCTTTTTGTCTTGCCTGAAGAAGACCAAAGAGGTCGAAACGCTTCGTGTTTTGTCTTGTAATTTGTTTGTCTGTTTTGTTCGGCGGAACGGTGAATCTTCTTTTAAGCTTGTTTCAGTTTCCACCTGCACTCATCTCACTTTGAAACCAAGCAATTAGAGTTTTAGCTGAATCTGGTCGAGGAGGAGGAAAAGACAACTTCGTGAGGCTTAACTTCCTAAACTTGGAAAGATGTCCGATAGCTTTGTGGGTAAAAC
>CM065717.1:70612769-70617410 GCA_033310375.1 Conus canariensis
TAAAGTGTTCCAATGGAACAGTAGATCCATCTCAACTAGCCATGACCAGTTAGTTCAACATCTCGTACATGAAAAATATAATGTGTTGGTCTTGCAATCACTGAATGTACGAAAAGATCAATTGCCCCAGCTTTGTCATTATTACTATCCTCTCCAGTCATCCAAAAGGTGAATACCAACGAGAAAGTCAGTGTAGCCATTGATATTGAAGAAGGCGTAAAGTACACGCCGTGTGTTAGTCCTGTTCCACCAGACATTCCAGGGTCACATTCTTGCGCTATTAAAGTCCAGGTTGGTTCAGACACATTAACGATTGTGTCAGTTTATCTGCCACAAGGGCCCAATGATGCAAATACCGAATGGCTTCGTACCTTGCGGACAGATCAAAACAGCAAATTTTTAATCACTGGAGATTTTAATGCTCATTCTCCGTTTTGGGAAAAAGACAGACAATTAGTAACAAATAACCGATTCATTGAGAACCTGGTGGACTCATCTTTTTATCTGTTGAATGACGGCAGAATAACGCGCATCCCCGACAATCCTAAACACAAACCAAGCGCTATAGATCTAACGCTAGTCTCTCCAGATCTAGCAACTATATGTGATTGGAATACCCTTGATGACACATTGAACAGCGATCACATACCTATAATCATCAATTTTGAAAACGCAAGATCTGAACCAACTGATCAGACTCGAGAAAAAGTTCAAAAAAGAACAATATAAGAGTCCCATACCAGACAATAATAACTACTTAAATTCTCCATTACAATCATCAGAACTTCTTGAAGCGATAGAATCCATTACATCTTATGATTCAGCAGTGGGCCTAGATGGTATTTCTTACGAGCTTCTTCGTCACTTGCCTTCTTCGTGGAAAATATTACTACATTCGTTGTTCCAAAAATGTTGGACGTACGGCACTATTCCTACAATCTGGAAAAGTTCAGTGGTAGTACCAGTACCAAAAGAAGGTAAAACGAGAACATCTGTAAATAGCTATAGACCCATTGCTTTAACATCCCATGTTGGTAAACTTCTTGAAAAAGTTGTACAAACACGTCTATTATATTATTGTGAAAAAAATGACATTATTCCAGTCCAGCAAGCTGGATTCAGAAAAGGGCGTTGTACAACTGATCATTTAGTGAAACTAACTTCTCATATAAAAAAGCAATTTTCACGCAGAAAAAGTACATTAGCTACATTCTTTGATGTAAAGAAAGCATACGACCGTGTTTGGCATGCTCGATTATTGTATAAACTGAAAAATATTGGTATTTCTGGGAATATGTATGATTATATAAAAAACTTTCTAGAAGGAAGAAGTATATGTACGCGAATTGGTAAAACATATTCATCATTCAGGAAAATAGATATGGGCATTCCTCAGGGATCTGTTATTGCACCTTTATTATTTACGATCCTTATACATGATCTCCCAAAGGCATTATCAAAATCCACCAATGTAGTGCAGTATGCAGATGATATTGCCATTTGGATTAATACTTCATTAAGGAAGCACTCGAATAAAAGGGCAGTAAAATTTGTACAGACAATGTATCAAGGAGAATTGGACAGATTATCTGCTTACATGAAAGAGAACGGTCTTGAATTATCTGGTGAGAAAACTTGTTTAATGCTTTTTAATAATGGTGAAAACCCAAAAGCTCTGCCCAACCTTATTCTTGACGACAATGTTCTACAATATAAGCAAACAGTCAAATTCTTAGGAGTGTTTTTAACACCGAAGCTGAGCTGGAAAAAACATATTGAAAATTTGATAGATAAAGCTAGGAAAAGATTAAATTTGCTCAAAATTATATGTTGTCAACCATGGGGTCAAGACTGTACTGCACTTTTACATTTATATACATCGTTAGTCCGATCAAAATTAATATATGGGACAGGAAGGATACTTCTCGGCATCTAACTACCTTTTAAAGAAACTGCAAAGCTTAGATAGTAAAGCTTTAAAATTAGCTTTGGGTGTTCCAGTACACACAAACACAATGAAATGCTATAAGGAGACAAACATTTTACCTCTTAATGAACAACGAACGTTGGATGTGTCCAAATACGTTGTAAGAGGCCTATCTGTAAAAAACTCTGCTACTGATGAAATTCTTATGGATTCCAACAAGGAATACCCCAAAAGGTCTAAAAATATATCATACATAGAGCCAATTAGAAATTTCACTTGTGAGCTTATGTCAGAATGTAGTATTGATATTGATGCAATTTCGGAGGTTCCCATTTTTCCTCAAATGCCCCCATGGGAGCATCTCAACGCAAAAATTGATGATGAATATACTACTTTGAAGAAAGATGACAGTGTAAATATTCTAGTAAATGAAGTTCGAGAACATCTCGAAAAGACTTATCCAAATCATTTAAAAATATTTACAGATGGTTCAATAATGGAAACGTCTGACAGTGGTGCTGGATTCACTATACCATCCTTAAATGTGCAAAAGTCTTTCTATCTAGGCAGAGAATTTTCAATTTATACATCAGAGCTATATGCAATTATGAAAGCTCTGAATTATATCTTATATGACACGCCAGTATCATTTTATAGTGTGCTATTTTGTGTTGATTCAAAATCAGTTTTACAATCATTAAAGCACTGGAACTCTAAAATTAGAACTGATATTCTTTTTGAAATTAAGCATCTATTACATTGTTTACTTTCCCGAGGTATAGCAGTTGATTTTTGCTGGGTTCCTTCACATTGTGGCTTAAAAGGGAATGAATTAGCAGACAAATTGGCAAAACAGGGAGCCTGTACAATTTTTGAAACACCCTTCAACAAAGTCTTAAATTTTTCTCCGCATGAATTGATCCAGCGACTGGAAAAGAATATGCGGAAGAAACATCTTAATGAGAATTTATTCGTCCTGCCATCATGTCCAAGGTATCTAGCCAGATTAATTCATAAATTACGGTTAAATACATGGAATACAAAATATTCACGAGGTATAGCGTGTATATGTCAGGAGAATATCTCAATTCGTCACCTTTATTTGAATGCCCTATACTAACCACAGCTTATAAGGAGAAGAATATTTTTATAAATAATTCTGACCATGTTGATAGTGTGGTAAATAACCCTTGCTTTTTTGATATTGCTTTGGTTATTGCTCAGTCCCCAGTTGCAAAACTATTGTGAAAAAAGCCATTTGAGATTTTTTTTTTTTTTTTTTTTTTTTTTTTTTTTTTTTTTTTTTGGGGGGGGGGGGGGGGAGGTGCTGATAGTACAATGGAATGTACATTGCAGTTATAAAGGTCTAAGATCATCTTGCGATGAAAAGACGTTAAATAAAACTACTGAACTGAACTGAACTGAACTTGTTCCAAAGTTTAACTATAAGCTCCCCAACTGGAATACGTTTTCAGAATTATTAAGAACGTTTCAAATAAACTGTGATGACGTTACCACCCAAGATGTTGACAAGCTATATTATCTCTTTCAAAACGCTTTGCTGTCTGCCGCAAATCAATCAATTCCAAGGATAAAATCCATGGTTTCTAAAAAGCATTTGGGCAATGTCTGGTGGAATGAAGCTTGTGAGGAGGCAAAAAAGGAGAAAAAGTTAAAGTTAAAAGCATACAAACGAAATAAGTGCGCTGAAAATCTTCTTGAGAAAAAGAAAGCAAAAAAATAAATTGAATAGAATTATAGCACAGGCAAAGCGACAATACTGGTCATCTTGTTGCAAACATGAGGTATCTAATTTCAAAGACTTGCAAAAAGTATGGAAAAAATTAAAAACAATGAAAAATGGAGTTAAACTTCCACAATATTCTATCAAACTCGGTAAATCTAATTTCCCTTCAAATTCTGATAAAGCTGAAGCTTTTGTTGACATGTTTGCCAAAAACAGCAGCATGAATAGTTTGACAGAAAAAAATAGATCATATCGGGAACAAGAGGATAAGCATTATATAACTACCTAAACGCTCCTATAACACTACAAGAAGTTCAAGAATGTCTTAGTAAATTAGGCAGCAAGAAAACTTCAGTCGGCCTAGATGGTATTTCAAATGAAATGCTACGCCACCTACCAGCAAACGCTGTGCATTCCTCCATTTATTTTTTCAAAATGTTGGAATGATGGTAAAATACCTCAGTTATGGAAACATTCCATTATCGTTCCTATATATAAACATTGCAAACCTCGCACTGATATAAACAGTTACCGTCCAATCGCCTTAACATCCCATACCTGTAAATTAATGGAACGAATCGTACTAAATAGATTATCTTATTATTGTAAAAAGCATGAAGTCATACCGATTTAACCAAGCTGGATTTCAAACTGGCAGATCCACAGTAGAACACCTAGTCAAACTTACAACTCAAGTGAAACAACAATTTGCAAGACGAAAGAACATACTAGCTAAAAAAAGCTTATGATCAAGTATGGCATAGTAGACTATTATACAAATTAAAACTGTTGGAATTAACGGTAACATGTATAATTATGTTCAAGAATTCTTAGAAAATAGATCAATTCAAACAAAAATAGAATATACTTATTCAATCTGAGAACATTGCAAATGCACTGCCACCAAGGTTTCAGTAATATCTCCTATCTTATTCAATATTTTAATGGCAGATTTACCGAAAGGCTT
>CM065717.1:70617510-70620010 GCA_033310375.1 Conus canariensis
TCCCACCTCTCCCCCTCTTGCCCCCACCTCCCCCTTGACTCCACTGGGAATCGATCGTTTGCTTCCCACTCTCCCACCTTGACTCCACTGGGAATCGATCGTTGCTTCCCATTCTCCCACCTTGACTCCATTGGGAATCGATCGTTGGTTCCCACTCTCCCACCTGACTCCACTGGAATCGATCGTTTGCTTCCCACTCCCCCTTGACTCACTGGGAATCGATCGTTGCTTCCCACTCTCCCACTTGACTCCACTGGGAATCGATCGTTGGATTCCCACTCTCCCACCTTGACTCCACTGGGAATCGATCGTATGCTTCCCATCTCTCCCCTTGACTCCATGGGAATCGATCGTTGTTCCCACTCTCCACCTTGACTCCACTGGAAATCGATCGTTTGCTTCCCACTCTCCCATTGACTCCACTGGGAATCGATCGTATGCTTCCCATTCTCCCCCTTACTCCATCTGGAATCGATCGTTGGATTCCCACTCTCCCACCTTGACTCCACTGGAATCGATCGTTTGCTTCCCACTCTCCCACCTTGACCCACTGGGAATCGATCGTTGCTTCCCATCTCCCCCCCCCCCCCCTTGACTCCACTGGGAATCGATCGTTTGACTTCCCACTCTCCCACCTTGACTCACTGGGAATCGATCGTTTGCTTCCCTACTCTCCCACACTGGGAATCGATCGTTGCTTCCACTCTCCCACCTTGACTCCATGGGAATCGATCGTTTGCTTCCCACTCTCCCACCTTGACTCCACTGGGAATCGATCGTTGCTTCCTACTCTCCTCCCCCCTGACCTCCCTGGAACGATCGTTGACCCACTCTCCCACCTTGACTCCACTGGAATCGATCGTTGCTTCCCACTCTCCACTTCTCCACTGGGAATCATCGTTGCTTCCCACTCTCCCACCTTGACTCACTGGGAATCGATCGTTGATTCCCACTCTCCAACTTGACTTTCACTGGGAATCGATCGTTTGCTTCCCACTCTCCCACCTTGACTCCACTGGGAATCGATCGTTGCTTCCCACTCTCCCACCTTGACTCCATGGGAATCGATCGTTGGATTCCCACTCTCCCACCTTGACTCCACTGGGAATCGATCGTTGGATTCCCACTCTCCCACCTTGACTCCATTGGAATCGATCGTTGGATTCCCACTCTCCCACTTGACTCCACTGGGAATCGATCGTTGCTTCCCACTCTCCCACCTTGACTCCACTGGGAATCGATCGTTGGATTCCCACTCTCCCACCTTGACTCCACTGGGAATCGATCGTTGGATTCCCACTCTCCCACCTTGACTCCACTGGAAATCGATCGTTGCTTCCCACTCTCCCACCTTGCCTCCATTGGGAATCGATCGTTGGATTCCCACTCTCCCACCTTAACTCCACTGGGAATCGATCGTTTTCTTCCCACTCTCCCACCTTGACTCCACTGGGAATCGAACGTGTACTTCCCACTCTCCCACCTTGACTCCACTGGGAATCGATCGTTTTCTTCCACTCTACCATCTTGACTCCACTGGGAATCGATTGTGTGCTTCCCACTCTCCCACCTTGACTCCACTGGGAATCGATCGTTGGATTCCCACTCTCCCACCTTGACTCCACTGGGAATCGATCGTTTGCTTCCCACTCTCCCACCTTGACTCCACTGGGAATCGATCGTTTGCTTCCCATCTCCCACTTGACTCCATTGGGAATCGATCGTGCTTCCACTCTCCACCTTGACTCATGGAATCGATCGTTGCTTCCCACTCTCCCACCTTGACTCCACTGGGAATCGATCGTTGATTCCCATCTCCCACTTGACTCCACTGGGAATCGATCGTTGTTCCCACTCTCTCACCTTGACTCCATGGGAATCGATCGTGTGCTCTCACCCACGTCGGTCCCCACCTATGACTCCACTGGGAATCGATCGTTGCTTCCCACTCTCCCACCTTGACTCCACTGGGAATCGATGTTGGATTCCCACTCTCCACCTTGACTCCACTGGGAATCGATCGTGGATTCCCCCTCTCCCACCTTGACTCCACTGGGAATTGATCTAGATGTCTATCTTTCCGATTGTGTTTCCCTTGCCCTGACCTTTGCTACTCCCCCCCCCCCCCCCCCCCCACCCCTCCGCACCACCACCCACCGCCTTCTCCTGCGTCTTCCACCAGCCACTCCTCTATACTCCCTCCTTTTTCTATGTGTTGTTTACTGTTTTTCGTTTGTTTGTTTGTTTCTTTTGATTCGCTTTTACTGCCTTTTTTGCACAGTGCCTGGTTTGCTCTAAAATAAAAAAGAGTCTTTATATTTTTTCGTGTCTTGTTAAAGAAGTTATGCCATATTTCATGTTGTAGTTGCTTGGAGTGTAGGTATCGTCTGGAATGGACACTATCGGTCCATTTTGTTGCGTCCGTTTGCTCGTATGCCTTTTTTTCTTATGGCATGCCGTTGTTGTATATATATATATATATATATATATATATATATAT
>CM065717.1:70627510-70632510 GCA_033310375.1 Conus canariensis
TCTATTTCTTTTTCTGTTACAACACATAACAATCGAACAAGTTTCTTCGGACACAACGCACCTTCTTCTCTACTCGTTTCTAATTTATGCACTGTATACAAGATTTAAAACTCGGTTTTTTGTTTTGTTTTGTGAAACAATGTACAATCAACTTTTCAAACAGACAAACGTCTGAATATCTTGATCACTTCTATCTTACTTCTGAAACGTCTCTTAACTGCTCTTTGTCATTCCACAAATCACTTTGTTTTTGCTTAAACTGGCATTGCTTTTTAGATACACTCTTTGCTTCTGCTTAGACTGACATTGTTATTTAGTTACACTCTTTGCTTCTGCTTAAACTGACATTGTTGGTGATTGACTTATGCCTTATTGTTTCACCTTCCACGCCACCTCAGTGACATTACTCCTACATCTCTCACTAAGATTTTCCGTTCACAAAAAAGTGGTTTGTCTCGTCATTGCCCCGGGACTGACAGTCCACAAGGAACATGTCATCATGAGGCAACCCACCAGAAGAGACACTGCACTGCTGCTGAATCAAATCTTTCGGATTGTTTCGGTGGTGCTTTTTCCAACCCAACATATTCAGGTGGACCGATTACTACGTCTCCAACTGACGGCGATAGTGCTTGGTCTTGGAGCCAGCGTGAGCGAGTGTCCCCCTGTGAAAGGTAAGACCACGTCCATCCAACAGTCCCCTTAAGCTTGCCAGAACTCAACAACCTCGACACAAACTCACCAAAGACGTGGAGGTGGAGATGAAATGAAAACTGACGTCACTGTGAGGACGGGGCATGAATAGAGTTTGAGACAGTTTTATGCTTAGTGAAGAGGAAGCAGATGAGAAAGACGACGCTATGGCGTTCCATTTCTGTTCAGACACTAAGTGACCGGGCTGTGCTTACTTTCATAGCAGACACAAGCGTCAACCGTGGTTCAGAGATACAGATAATGCAGTGTTAGAAAAGCTGAGCAATGCCGTCAGGAAGTCATCCATTAAGCGGATGAAACTTAAAAGTGTGTGGTTCCAGTTTTCCTGTTTAGGCCAACAGCAAACTCAAATCTAGCTCGGAGCCGGTCTGGGCCCCCAAAATCCCACAAATAAATGGCTTCAAAAGGGCGTTGAACCCACCACCATCCCTGGCCCACAATCTCCTTTGCTACCACTGAGCACTGGATGCTTGTTAAGTGTTGATGTTTTTTATCCATGGCGCACTCTTTCATGGATTTTTTTTTTATGAGAGTAGAATTTCACACGAATTTTTTTTACATGAGAATGAACGTAGTGACATTTTAGAAGTCCATTACAAAGCATCAATTTTGATCTTTCAATATTGTCAAGAACAAATGGACTTTGAAACCATTGTAGGTTTCAATTATGAGTAATCGACTTAGTAACCGTGAGCTTGTTCAATTCTCATTGAAATTCAGTCATGTTGAGGGCTCTTTGGATGTGAAAAATGGCACGGAAGTTGGATTTGAACTTTGAATTTTTATGTCTGATAGATAGATAGATAATAATATATATATATATATATATAATGCCGAACATTTAAGTTGGGGGGGACAAGTGTAGGGTAACAATTCTTTCGTCATTATAGTAATGACTTGGCAAAGATTTAAACCATAAAAAGGAGGTTGAAGGAAATGGGATTACAAAATTAAACAAATATATCATAAATATGAATACCCTTTACTAGCTTATAAGGAACCTTCGCAATCCCACCCGAAGGCAGATCTATTGGTACTACCTACTCCGTGGCCTTTCGACCGCTGGATCGGACTCATTAGAGAGACGCGACTGATTATGTCTGTACTTTTGGCGCAAATAGAGACACAACATAGTCCATAACTCTGTGGTGTATTTCACCACCAAGGGTTCGGAAAAGAACCGAACAGCACGCCCAAAGCAGCCAGCAAAGAGTATAAACGAAACAAAACGAAAGTGTGGAGAGGAAAAAAGTTGCTGAAAAACAAAAAACATTATGCAAACAGTATACACTGTAGGGGACAATCTTTGAGCCCTACAATGATTGAGGATCCATTCAAGGATGCAAGGGAGATCAAAAGATACGGAACAGTCTGAGTGGTCAGCTCTGCTGTTCAATAATAACCCAAGCACTGTCAGCGGCTAAGAATTGTGCAGAACAACCTTTACTTGGATCTCCTAAGAGATGCAATCTCCCACTGATTGACCAAACATATAATGCCGAACAATTGAGCAGTGGCGGAAAACAAGTGCAGGCTAAGAGATAGAAAGAGAGAGAGAGACAGACAGACAGACAGACAGACAGACAGACAGACAGAGAGAGACAGAGAGAGAGAGTCGATTTGGGGAGTGTGATTTGATTGTGTGTGTGTGTGTGTTGTGTGTGTGTGTGTGTGTGTGTGTGTGTGTGTGTGTGTGTGCGTATATGCGTGCGTGCATGCGTTTATGCATGTGTGTGCGTGCGTGCATGCGTTTATGCATGTGTGTGCGTGCGTGCGTGCGTGTGTGTGTGTGTGTGTGTGCGTGCGTGCGTGCTTGCGTGTATGCGTGTGTGTGTGAGTGTGTGTGTGTGTGTGTGTGTGCTAGGATGAATGAGGAGGGTGCAAGAGACCGGACAAACACAGTGCTGGAAATCAACTGAACCACGCTGTCACACCAGGAAACTAGGTGGAATGATCCTTTGAACCATTTTTCATCCATCATAGTGACGCTGACTGGAGACAAGAAGGGAGGAGACACTGACCCCTTGCGTACTTTACCCTTTCGCCAGAGAGAGAGAGAGAGAGAGAGAGAGAGAGAGAGAGAGAGAGAGATTGATTGATTGATTGATTGATCTTTAATACACAAGGATGGAGATTTTAGGCCAAAGCCTAGTCTTACAATCTGTCCTTGTCATGCATACATTATTTCAGTACATATCATTCATACTGACAATTCAACATAGCAACATGGTAATCTAATTCTACAATGATAAGCAAACAATTCATAAAAGCACTAATGAGATGGCCATGGGGGATGGTAAAACAGAAGGAAACTTACAAACAAACAAACAAGACTACAGAGAGAGAGAGAGAGAGAGAGAGAGAGAGAGAGAGGTCAGAGGAGGGTGGAGAAGAGAGAATGGTAGATAGGGGGAGGAGAAAAGGGATAGTAGACAGAGTGGGAGTGGGGATGAGCGATTTTAACGGAGTAGGTTTTATGTTTAGACGATTTATTCAAAGTATGGTTCACAGAAGACTGCGAATGGGCGCTAATCATTGTAATCGAATAATTTAATTACTGAGACATAAAATGTTTATGCAAATGTTCCTTGAAAAGTTTTAAAGTATTCATGTTTTGTAGATTCGGTGGAAGTGAGTTCCAGACATGTGGTCCAGAGTATACTAGGCTTGTTTTTATAGATCAATGCGTGGGTAGGGAGGAACGAATTTCGTCGAGCAGAAAACAGGCTTGTTTTGTATAGATCAATGCGTGGGTAGGGAGGAACGAATTTCGTCGAGCCAGAAAAGCTGTTCGATCTTGTAAAAAGGGCATTGATATAACATGGCATAGTATCTGTCAAGATTGTAAACATAAATGATGCCTTGTTGAATTCCAATTGCCTATTCAGAGGAAGTATGTTCAGCGTTTTTAGTTTTTCGTCTGTTGTTAGAGATACAGCTGGATGGAGTAGCTTTGCTGCGCGTCTATGGAGAGAATTCAGCCTTTTTTGGTGGACGTCACTACTGCCGTCCCACACTGTTGAGGCGTAATTGATATGTGACATTATGTGTGCATTGAAGAAAAGTTTAAGCACATTACTGTTGACGTAGCGCTTTAATTGAGATAGCAGGAAAAGGTGTTTTGAGACTACCTTGCATACGTTATTGAGATGAGATTGCCATTTCAATTCTTTATCTATCGTTAACCCTAAAACACGATGCTCGTCTACCTGCTCGATGGAAGTGCCATTCAACTGAAGTTTTAGGCAAAGAGGAGTCAACTGGTGTTTTTGGCGGGTAGCTATAATCATAGATTTGGTTTTGGCTGGGTGTATGACCATTGAGTTTGAATGACACCAGTCTGACACGTCGTTTAGACTTTCCTGGAGAGAAGTTTCTATTGTCTGTAGATCACTACCATTCGTTTGGAGTGACGAGTCATCAGCAAATAAATCTGTCGTGACCTTTTCATCTGATACGGACAATGGTAAATCATTGATGAAGATGCAGAATAGTGGGGGGCCTAGTACAGAGCCCTGTGGGACTCCATGTCTGACAAAGTCTGAAGCGGAAGTTTTGCCATTAAGCACCACATACTGAGTCCTATCGTTCAAGTATGATTGGAATAATGAGATTGTCGGGTATGGTTCAAGTAGACCGATAGTTTCTTTAGAAGAATGGAATGATCAACAAGATCAAACGCCTTTTTGAAGTCAAGAAGGACAACCCCTGTCATTTGTGATTGGTTCATATTTGAAAGCCATGAGTCACACATTCGTGATAATGCTGTGTGGCAGGAATGATTAGATCGGAATCCAGATTGGAGAGAGAGAGAGAGAGAGAGAGAGAGAGAGAGAGAGAGAGAGAGAGAGAGAGAGAGAGAGCACTATGCTTTGATATTTGGAGCAAAAAAAATCAATAATAATTGATCACAAAGCACACCAACGTTGGACCGCGCTCAGCTATGTGTTTGTTTCTTAATCGATTAACTAAGCGGAAGCTGTTTTAAAATACACAGACAGAATTTTAAAGCTCCTTCATCTTGGAACATTAACCTGCTTTCTGCACTTAAACAAAGTTTGTGATACATTCAAGGTTTTAGCAAATCTGTTTGTGGATAGATTCCATCAGATTGAAGTTCTGTCAAAAAAAAAAGTGCATCAAGTTATCAAGAGTACAGTTTGTCTGTATTTCTGTCTCTCTATCCATCGGTTTGTCTAGTACTACTTTGGACCGCATTTGCTTGCGTGCTGTTTTTCGTTGTATTCTTTTTTCTTTCTTTCCATTTCTTCTGTTCTAATTTCCAT
>CM065717.1:70637510-70655010 GCA_033310375.1 Conus canariensis
AAAGTATCTAAAACTGTGTAATGTGTACATTATGGATTTTGAAAACACCAAAAAAATATGATTTACAACTCTGAATGTTTATGTCAGGCAACTGAGAGAGAGAGAGAGAGAGAGAGAGAGAGAGAGAGAGAGAGAGAGAGGTGGGGATGAGGGTGTGGGAGACAGACAGACAGGTGTACAGGCAGACAGACAGACAGGTGTACAGACAGACAGGTGTACAGGCAGACAGACAGACAGATGTACAGAAAGACAGACAGTCAAACGTAAGTAGCAAAAGAACAGCTCAGAAATTGAGGCAGACGATATTACTGATGATTTTGAGACGTAAAAGCAAAGGAGAGAGAGAGAGAGAGAGAGAGAGAGAGAGAGAGAGAGAGAGAGGGAGGGAGAGAGAGAAAGAGAGAGAGACAGAGAGACAGAGAGAGAGGAATGAATTTCGGGAGAGAAGCTGGGAGATGGGAAGAGGAACGCACGGAGCACACTTGTTTCGTTTCATCTACAATGTGACCTTGTCCTGAAATCTTCAGCCAAGACATCATTTCCGTTGTGTCAGTATTTTAAAGACTCCCCATCTGAACAACACTCTAAAAACCTCTATGTTAAAAACCCTAACAAGAAGCAGAACAAAATGTCTGAAGTATGTAATCCGAGTGAAGATCGAAATTATTCTCTAGTGAATACATAAAACAAAGTTTCAACAACTTTCCTTTCATTCCATTGTGTAAGCTATGAAACTGTTTATCGCTTGTGACGGAATTAAACATTTTTTTAAAGCACAGTGTTGAACTGTTCTTGCTAGAATGTTTTCAGGCTGTAGAAATGCGAGCGAATATTTCATACACAGAAACTGTCTCTGAACTCCATCTTGGCATTTTAAAATTGTCTAGTGATCGCGTTACGGCCTAAGGTGTAGTCATGAACCAACGTTTGGATTTGATACATAGCAAGGGTGCAGATGTCTTATTATCTACGTCCCCATCACCCCACCCCCTACCACCTTCCGTGCCCATCCCCCCTCGATTTCCTGGCGCATACCTTCCCACATTTCAAACTAACCTCCAGTCCCATTCTCTATCACCTTACCCCTCGTTTTATGTAGAGTTAAATACCATATCCGAGTTCCTATTTCGTCGTTTGTTTTAGTTACAGACATAGCAGTTGAACAAATTTCTTCAGATACCAGGTAGCTTCTTTTCTACTAGATCTTAATATATATATATATATATATATATATATATATATATATATATATATATATATATATATATATATATATATAATGCTGAACAATTAAGTAGTGGGAGAAAACAAGTGCCGGCTAACAATTCTTCAGTCATTAGAGTAATGACTTGGCAAAGATTTGAATAAAAAAAAAAAAAAAAATTGAAGATGAGGGGAATATATTATAATATGAGAAACCCTTCACTAGCTGCCTGAGGGAACCATCGTACTCCCCTTCGAAGGCAGATCTATTTGTATTGCCTGCTCCTAGGCCTTTCGTCCGCTGGATCGGACTCATCAGGGAGACACGGCTGATTGTGTCTGCGCTCTTGGTGTCAAATAGAGACACACCACAGTCCGTAATTCTGTGGTGTTCTCACCACCAAGGGTTCAAAAAAGAATCCAACAGCACCCCCAAAGCAGCCAGCGGAGGGTAGTAAATGGAACAAAACGAAAGTTTTTGATTATATATATATATATATATATATATATATAATCAATTTTTACGGACAAATATCTAAACATCTTGTTCCCGTCTATGATATTTATGAATACGTCCCTCATCTACTCATTTTATCCAGCAATCACTTTTTTTTGTGCTTGAATTGACATTTTTAGTGGGTTTTTTTTCTCGTTTCATTGTCTCACCTTCTGTGCACTGTCAGTGACATTACTCCTAGGTTGCGTCCCCGTTGACAGCCAAACTGTGGTTTTTCTGCCGCTGCCTCAGCATCGAAAGTCCACAGGGAGCTGTCAATATCAAGTCATCATAAGGCAGCCCACCAGAGAGGACGCTGAGCAGTTGCCAAGCTGAGTCACTTTGGTGCTGTTACGACCACGTGCAGCCAAGAATACCTACAACCCGGCTGTGACCAAGACACAAATTCGCCAAGGACATAAGGGTGGAGAGGAAACTGAAACTTGAGTCACAATGAGGGCAGAGCATGAACAGATCTTAAGACTTAGATGGTGCTGTGGAGTTGAATTCAGATCAGAAACTACATGACAGAGCAGAACTCTGTACTTACTGCATTGTTAATCAGGGAGTGTGATCAATGTTCTCAAGAAGGCATCCATTGTGCAGCTAAAGCTCGACTGTGTGAATACTGTTTTCCTACTTTAGCCCATAGCCCCCAGATTCCACTACAATGGGAGTCAAGCCCACTAACCATTGCCCGCAATCCGCTATTCTGTCACTGCCCCACAGAGTCTGGTTAAGGGTTGATACTTTTATACGAGCCGCACTCTATCATGGACATTACCAAAAGCAACGGCCTTTCAACTTTTGAAATGACATCTGCTAGAAATGGTTTAGTCTTTGAACGGACATGGTAATGCCCTCCATAGAGGGTACCTACTCATGCTGGCCCACAACTATATAGTTATTATTACACTTTGTCGGGGCTTAGCAGGTGGTGTCCTGAATATGCTGGATCAAAACAGACACAATTGAACACAATTAAAGCGACTCGGTGGCAGTGCAATGTCTCTCTGGTGAGAAGCCTCTTGATGACTTGGCATCGACTATTTCCTTGGGTTACCAGTACTTGGCCAAGGTGTGGCTGTGGACGGGGAGACGAATGGGTAGCGTTGAAGTAATGGTACTGTAAAGGGCCTAAAACATGTGACAAATATAGAAGATAATTCAGTTTTAGTATTTTAAGCTACCTTCGTCATCTTGCTCCCTGGATTATGCAAAAATCAAGATTTTCGTTTGATGATTTTTTTTTGTTCTTTCTTGTTTGCTTTACATAACATTCAGTCGTATTGTGTTGGATATGTCGTCCTGTTTTGCTTGAATAACATTTTTACACAAAGCAATTACCAGCGAAATAACTTAGAATTTCGAAGACAACAACAATAACAACAACAACAACAACAAAAACAACAACAACAAAAAAACAACAACATTGATACAGCTTCATTAGTAAGATGTTTAATGGTCATGCTCTCTATGTTAAGCATGTTTAGACTGTCGTTTTTTTTTTTCCCAACCCATCATCTCACCCCCTTTAATTTTCGTCATGTACTCCTGATTAATTGACAGCATCACGGTTGCTTTAATCGTCAAAACAACTTTCATACTATGTAACAGATCACAAAAAGCTATCACAATGCACAGTACAGCAATCCGTAATAGATGCAAGATAAAACTGCCATCAACGCCATTTTTCATATCAGGAATATTTAAACCTAGCCTAACACACAATTCTGAAACTTGTTCTTTTTGTATGGAAATCCACTTCACATGCAGCAACAAGTATGAAAAATCAGAATGTACAAAATGGTAGTTGTGGCACCTACAAAGTAGCTTTTGGAGCCAGTTGCATTCACAAACAGTCGTTGAATTCACGATGGTCTAGTTCTGGCATCAGTGGACACTCACAAACTGTACATTTAGAATGCCACCATGATTAGTCCTCCATGTGCGCGTGCGTGAACGTAGCGATCTTTCAGCAGCCCGTGCCACAGCATACACATTGGCGTTTCAGTACTTTCAAGAACAAACACACACTGACATATTTGTTGGTTCAAGACTGGGAGTTATCAGTCTAGTAACCATGAGCGTCTTCAACATTTACTGAGATAGAGTCACTGAATAAGATAGAAGAAAAAAAAACAAGCACGAATTGTACAGCCACTGAAGTATATAAAGTTGTGTGACACTGCGCGCAATTTGGATGTAAAAACGCCAAAGAAGTTGGATTTAAAACTCTGAATGTCTATGTCGATAACATGGAGAGAGAGAGAGAGAGAGAGAGAGAGAGAGAGAGAGAGAGAGAGAGAGAGAGGAGAGAGAGAGAGTCCTACACTCAACGTTTATGATGGCAGAAGAAAAAAAAGAATTATCTTTAAATGCCAAGAACACTAAAGCTGTAACGTACTCAACTTAATGTCTGTCATCTCATCGATTAGCTGAAAGAAGCTGTTTTTAAACACGTTAACTTAGATCAGTACTCTTTAGTCTTTGAATGTTAAGGTGCTTTCTAAACTCACTACAACTTTCATACATTGAAGGTTTTAAACAACGTGTCTGAGGTTACATCTCCTCAGATAACAGACCTCTTGAGAAGAGAAGAAGAAGAATCGTGTATCACATTATTCAGAGGACAGTTTGTCTCTCTGTCTGTCTGTCTTTGATTGTATTTACTCGTGTGATGTTTTTCTTTTTTATTTTTTTTCTTTGCTATTTTCCATGATGTTACATTAGCCACGAATTCACTTCATCCAGTACATACACAGACACTCCACGCATCGTTCTTTCACAGCCCTTGCAGCGGGAATCTCTATGGACCTATTCGATGTCTTGTGACAACACACCAGAGAAGATACTGCACTGCCGCCAAGTAACTTAGATCACGTTCAGTGGTGTCGGTTCTAACTGAACATATCCACGACGCCACCTAATAAGCCCCGTATTGTCAATAAGAACTGCTAAATCACGGGGCCATACTGGTTGAGCGTGCCCCTCTATCCTATAACACGCCCATTGACCAGTCCAAACAAATAACCGTACACGAACTCACCAAGGCCAGAGGTGCCAACAGAAAATCGAAATAAGGTCACCATGAGAGCCGGGCGTGAAGGGCCAGTAAATATAATACCTTTTCAAAATGATCAGTGAGGATAACAATAATGAGATTGATATCACGCAGTTCCATTTATGTCTAAGACTATTTCTGGCCTATACCGTAAGCTTCTTTCAATGCTCTGACGTTAACCAGGCCCGGGAGATATATCAGCAGTGCTGGTGAAGAAAGTTGATCAAACAATCGCAGGGAGGCATCGATTTAGCGGACCAAACTCGATGGCGATTGCACTCACCTCTGGGCATAACATTATTTGACTGAATTCATAGTAATGATAACAATCATTCCTTTTTAAAGTGCCTAGCCTTAGGTTCTGGCGCATTACTGTGATCACACACACACACACACACACACACACACACACACACACACACACACACACACACACACACACACACACACACACACACACACACCTGTCTAAGATCACTGTTAGGTGGATAGACATTAAATTAAAGAACACTCCCCCCCCCCCCCCCACACACACACACACACACATGCACACGCACACATGAGAGAGAGAGAGAGAAAGAAAGAGAGAGAGAGAGAGAGAGAGAGAGAGGGGGGGGTTGCGATGTAACACTGCTACAGTGAATAATAGACGAGTTGCAGGATGGGTTCTATCCACCTTAAATCTGAACCACGTACTTTCTACCATCTCTCTCTCTCTCTCTCTCTCTCTCTCTCTCTCTCTCTCTCTCTCTCTCTCTCTCTCTCTCTCTCTTGCCCTTCAATCAATCTGTGCCACTGGTCAGAAACACCATTGACGCAGAGACGAAGAACAAACGGTCCCTGCAAATTAATGTACTCTGATCCAGGGTCCTGTCATACTGTTCCAGAGCGTGGACACTATCAGGAGGCACTGGTCACTCCAGGAGAGAGGTGGGGTTGAGGGGGGTGGACAGGACAGGTGGAACGCTTGTCAGATTGCTTCCATCCCTACCTAGACCCAGAGGCCAGGCTTATCCCAACGGGTGTTTTTTTTTCCATCAACAAGAAGGCGTGATTACCCTGGAGAGGGTCATTGAAAGGTTCAGATTGTCCCGTCTCCTGGGACGGCGTTCGGGACTAAACTGCGTTAAATAAGGTTCGTTACTGACATTGTTTTAGGAGAATGTTTTTATTCCACTCGCTCTGTTGACACATTTTTATCTCCCTTGTATTCTGAACTGGCTCCTCAAGCATAGCCTCTAATATTTCCCTTTATACTCATTGCTCTTTATCAATACACTCGCACGCCCTATGATATTATTTTTTCTTTCATTTCCTTTGTTCTGTCTTGCACTGGCTGCCTCGGAAAGCTACTACAGTTTTTCAGTCAGGCGAGGATACAGCAGAGCTATAGATAGTATTTCTCTATTTAATGTCAGTGGAGGACCAACTCAATAAGTCAGATTCAACTAATGAGTTCCTATCAGGGAACAAAAGTCAAGTCTCGAAAGTCTACGCAAATGATTGTTTTCAAGATGGGATTCAATAATCCCCAAATGCTGCTATTTGAAAAAAAAAAACATGAACATTAGTCGCCCTCTTATTTATTCATATTTTCATTTTCCTTCCCCGTCACCTCCTTTTCTCCCTTCTCCCCGATTAAAGCCTTTGCCAAGTTCTTGATTAAATGACGAAGGCACTGTTAGCACGCCTGTTTTCTTCTATTACGTATTCGATCAACATTTTAATTCAAGATAGTACACAGTAGTTCACCAAAATGGGCAAACAAGAGCAACAATAACATCTACAACAAGAGTTATAACGAAAGTTGATATTTTACAGAAAGATTAGAAAAGAACACTACATAACACAGAGAGAGAGAGAGAGAGAGAGAGAGAGAGAGAGAGAGAGAGAGAGAGAGAGAGAGAGAGAGACAGAGAGACAGAGAGACAGAGAGAGACAGAGACAGAGACAGAGACAGAGAGAGAGAGAGAGAGAGAGAGAGGGGGGGGGGGGTAAAAATAGACATTGGGTAACTTGCAATATCGGTTTCTGATGGATTTGCATTCTCACCAGTGGGTCTGTATAGATTATGCCGTGAAACTATCCTGATCATAACTATAATAACATCCGTTTGTGTTCATTACTCAATCTACGTATGTAAATCTCGTCTTATATGGAAACATTGTGAAGCAGAACCTTCTTACACAATGTTGTTTACAAGCAATACACATTTGGTTCTATATCTGACCCAATTTATCAGATTCTTCAAGACAGTATGCAGTGCATAGATCGACCTGTTTTTGTTGGGGTCCTTCCACTCATTTATTTAAGAAAACTCTGTCTGTCTGTCTGTCTGTCTGTCTGTCTGCCTGTCTGTCTGTCTGACTGGATCTCTCTCTCTCTCTCTCTCTCTCTCTCTCTCTCTCTCTCTCTCTCTCCTTTTATTTTATTGTGTATGAAGCCATTTAACAGCCTATCGCGTGGAACAGACTCAAACACACAGTGCTGAACTTTTCTTACGCAAAGTTTCTAGGCTGTATGATTGAGAATCAATGTTTGACAGACACTAATAGTCTCTGAACTTCATCTTGACATTCTGTAACTACTTTGTGATCGCATAACAGCATAATGCACAGTGTCGAGCTGGAAGCAGTCGTGTAATGTTTGGATTTGATGCAAAGCAATAGTGCACCTATCTCATCATCCACTTTCCCTAACCCCACCACGTTCCTATCCAGCCTCCCATATACTCACCCCACTCTCCCCCCCTTCCCAAAAGCTCCACTCTCCAATTTCATATTCCACTCAACTCTCCTTTGTTTTATATAGGGATAGTTCTTTTACCTGTGTTTAAATCTTGTTGATAGTTTCTTCTCCAGCACACAACGATCGGACAACTTTCTTTAGACACGAGGTGGCGTATTTTCCTGCAGTTTTCTGATTTCTGTATTTCATTATGAAAAAAAACAAAATCATATGTCATAATTCTAATATCAAAGTCTCCAACGACCGAAAGTCTGATTATCATAGCTGTTGTATTCAGTGCTGCTTCTGTATTCATATCTAAAATCCTGAATGTCGTCCATCAATTATTAGGTTGTTTTGCTTAAGGTGATATTGTCAGATTCTTCCATGGATCTTAATTGGGAGTAACATCATTTGGCGTGTGAAACAACCTCTGCTGACAAAGAATGGCTGTTTTTGTCTTTTCACTAATATTTCTCATCATAGGCCCTAGACACTTTATCACATTTTTTATACAGGTTGTCAGACTAGTCAAACACAGCGCTGGTGATCAATTGAATCACACGTTGTCATATCAGAAAACGAGATAGAATCGACTTTTGAGCCTGTGTTCATCGATCATAGTTACGCTGAACTGCAGGTCAAAAAGCCGGAGGCACTGTCTCTGGAATGTTTTCCCCTTTCTCCAGAAGAACAGTTTAGCTTGCTTCTAAATGTTTCTTTTCTTCGAGTTGAAGGCATTTATTAGCTTCTGTGGTCCTCCGTGTGAGTGCGTGACTGAGTGTGTGTGTGTGTGTGTGTGTGTGTGTGTGTGTGTGTGTGTGTGTGTGTGTGTGTGTGCGTGCGTGCGTGCGTGCGTGCGTGCGTGTGTGTGTGTGTGTGTGTGTGTGTGTGTGTGTGTGTGTGTGTGTGTGTGTGTGTGTAATAGCTCAGCCACCATCTTTCTATATCTGTGAAGCATTACGTGATAGTTACATCCACATAATCCACAGAGGACTGCCGATAGAAGGTGTCCCCTCCAAAACCTGTTTTTGTGTGTCTATGATTCACCTAGTATGTCCAGCATTCTTCAGTGATGACACACAGCGGCTGGTGGAGATAATGCCAATAATAGAATGGATTTCTGCAGTTATCTGCTTGCTATCCTTCTCTCTCTCTCTCTCTCTCTCTCTCTCTCTCTCTCTCTCTCTCTCTCACCACACACACACACACACACACACACACACACACACACACAGCGGCGCCCACACACACACACACACACACACCCACGACACACAGCAGCACACCACACACACACACCACACACCACACACCACACACACACGCACGCACATCACACACACACACACACACACACACACACACACCACACACACACACACACACACACATCACACACGCCGCACACACACACACACACACACACACCACCGCGCGCGCGCACACACACACGCACACACACACACACACTCACACACGCCACACACCCGCACACACACACACAACACATACACACACACGCACACACACACACACACACACACACACACCACACACCACCACCACACCACACACACACACACACACACACACACAACACACACACACACACACCACACCACACACACGTACCACACACACACACACACACACACACACACACACACACACACACACACACACACACACACACACACACACACAACACGCGCTCGCGCGCGCGCGCACGAACGCACACACGCACACACATACATACGTACAGAGAGAAAGAGAGAGAGAGAGAGAGAGAGAGAGAGAGAGAGAGAGAGAGAGAGAGAGAGAGAGAATGACAATGACAAAGAATTTATTGGGAATAGCTCTTTCGGCTCTAACGCCAAGGACGCGCAAACATAAATCAAAATGTAGAATTATATCTGGCGACAACCGAAGATAAATGCGAAATCAAACAACTTTGCAAAAACATACATTAGTACTGGGTCGTAATCTTCGCCCAACCGACCTATGAGTCATCAATTAGTGACAGTATGTTTTTTTTTCAGCACGACAATAACGCATAGTAGATATCTAGCGGAGTTACATTTTTATGATAAATGAGCTGATAACTAACGATCTAAATTTTTTTCCTAATATCATTTGCTTTCGCAATGAACGCGGCAAGTGATCGAATAATGTCTTCATTTTCTGATGTCAGTATTTTTCTTATGTTATATCTTTGCGCGTTGTGTTTAGTAAACAAACTACTTGTATTTCGCAATTCATTATATTACAAACAATCGAATAAGAAATACATCTCATCTTCGAAACCTTCGAACATAACGGGCATGCCGAACTTATAAATCGAATCTAAAGTAAACCACCTTTTATATGAATATAAACCTAAGGTTCTTGTTCTAAATCTGACAAGTGAGTCCCTATGTCATTTATTAGTTATTACACTAAGATATTTTTCAGGATATAATGAATCTTTAAAGGAACATACCAGCGTATTTATCATTTCCAACCAGAGTGGAGTGCCAGTTTAGCTTAAAACAATCAATCAGTCGCTGCTTAAACTCAGACAAAAACATTTTCTCACTACCTACCCCTTGTGCAATTCAAACAATGCCAAATCCATTTTCTGTTACGACACCGAATTGCACCCTCCAATTTCCATTCGTCTGAAAAGCATTTCATATGCCTGTCTGCATATATGACTTGCTGGAAGTCGAGTTTGTTTTAGCCAGTATCTCACACACTTAACATAATTTCTAATAAATAAAGGATATCGGACCATAAACACATTTTATTTGATGAATGTAAAGGTATGTTTAGAAATCTTTTTATTGCAAATGTGTGAATATTCTCCATTTGTTTATTTTCATTAAGTCTCCAAACTTCAGCACCATATGATAACATGGGTTCTATTTGTGAATCAAACATTTTCCAGAAGAAATTAGAATCAATCGAGTTTAATCTTCGCATGGTGCGAAGAATTTCAATAACCCCTTTTCTACCCCCTCTAGCGACTTCTGTCCAGCCAGACATCAAGCTTAATGTTGTTGTAAAAACAATGCCTAGATATTTATATTGATTTGTTACCTTTATCTTCTCATTTCCATACCACCATATTTCATTTGCAGAGAGATACCCTCCCTTACAGAAAACTATAATATTAGTTTTGTCGAGATTTACAACCAATTGCATTTTATCAGCTTCAGATTCAAGTACATTGATTTGATTCTGCAACCCTATAACAGTGTCTGACAGCAATATCACATCATCGGCAAATAACATCAGAAACATTTCAATTCCTCCAGGGATTAGTTGAATGCCATATCTTCCACGTTTTGATAACTCCACAGCAAGTTCATTAATGAAAAATGAAAATAGCAGGGGGCTTCGTACACAACCTTGCTTGACACCTCTTGGACAATTGAAATATTGTGATAATAAGCATTTATCACGTACAACGGCTAGAACGGTATTATAGATTCCTCTCAGCGCATTATACAATTTTCCATCCACATCAGATTTCCTCAGGCACTCCCATAATAGGTTTCTGTTAACCGAGTCAAAGGCCTTCCGGAAGGCAACAAAATCCACGTATAATTTCGAATTTCTGGAGAGATATTTTTGAACTAAACAATACAAGGTGAAAATATGGTCAATGGTGCTATATCCACTTCAAAAGCCCGCCTGCAAGAGAGAGAGAGAGAGAGAGAGAGAGAGGAGAAGAGAGGAAGACGACAGACGACAGACAGACAGACAGACAGACAGACAGACAGACAGAGCAGACAGAGACAGAGAAGACGAGACGAAGAGAGAGAGAGAGAGAGAAGGAGAGAGAGAGAGAGAGAGAGAGAGAGAAATCAATTTGCCAATCGCCCATTCAAATATCATGATGCCAGAGTTCGCCCTGAGCCATAACGAGAAGAATTGTGTCTGAACTCGCCAAAAGCTGGACATTATTTCCTCATGATCCCATTCCAACTCTCTCCCTTATTCATTTTCCTTTACGCTCTTTCTCACGTATTTTCACACTTACACACACCCTCCTCTGCCTATATATTCCTACTTGCTGCTGTTCTCACGTTTTCTTCCAATTCCCTATTCTGTTCTGAGTAGTCACATTCACCCAACTACCCCTCTGTCTGTCTGTCTGTCTGTCTGTCTGTCTGTCTGTCTGTCTGTCTTCTGTCTCTCTCTCTCTCTCTCTCTCTCTCTCTCTCTCTCTCTCTCTCTCTCTCATCTTTTCGTTCATTTGTAGATGAGGTCACATACTGTATTGAAAGGCGGACTAACAAGACACAGTCTCTGCAATTCCATCCTGCACCTTTAGCAACTTTCTGGAGATACTTTCAAGGCCACGCATCACATGCAGATAAACAGGCCAGCTGGGATGCGTGTCAGATTGTTCCTCTCAACCCGATCAGGGATGCTTGTTTGCATCATTATGAGTCAAAACTTTGTTTATTGTATGTGCAACGAATAGCCTCGCAGATTCTGTTTTCACAACAGGGTTATATCGATAACCATAACCGACTTACAAGATCTGTTTGACGCTACTGAACTTATTGTTTTTTTCACCCTGAAACTGGAATAAACTGAAGATACGCTAACATATCGATCCTGTTGTTTTTGTTCTCAGAGTAGAAATGTTTTTGAAAAATAAATATCCTTGAGAATTACATGTCGATATCATATACAGGAGAGGGACGCCATTGCTTTCAGAGTGTGATGTTATTCTTTGCAATCAACCCCCTTTCATTATTTGATGCTTTCTGTCCAGATCATTTTAAATTTCATTTCCACGTTATTGTTGTAATCCACGTGATATGTATATGGGAGAAAGCCATATCCATACATCCAGTTCAGCGCTGCAGCTTCCAAAATAAGCATACAACGTAACACAGTTGAAAGTTCATACTTAATTTTGATGAATCGAAACTTGTGCTTCGAAATGGTGAACATATCTTTGAACACGAGGTATGATTCTTTGGACAAACAAAGATGACAGTGGTTCATATGCACAAATATTTGGAAGTTATGTTCCCCAGACTTTCCTTTCCCCGTAGTTTGTATTACATGACTACCAGAGCAAAACGAGGTGTGAATAATATATTCACACTTTTGTGGTCCACAGGAAGAAGAAATATCCTGCTGTTATTCTTTAAGATCTTCAATACTCTATTCCTGTTAATGTTTACTTATGGCAGAGACATATAGGAAAAGTTGACATAAATAGAAAAAAATGCACCTTTCGTCTTGAAACGATTTCTAATGGAAGTATGAACACTCTTATGCAATGTTTCTTGGACTGTAGGGTACATTTCCATTGCACATTAGCTTGATAATAAAGAGTATTTAATACTGGTTGAATATTTTCAAAGTGCGACTTCATAGAGTTCCATATAAGGCTTAAAAAAATGCATTTTCACTATAGAAAAAGAACACTTGGGCAACTACTGTCTGCTTTTCGTTCACACATTTGGATCTGAAGTTTGATGAATGGGTTGGTAATTAAAAATAATTCTGGAAAAAAAAATAAGGCATAGGTTACGGAGGGCAGCGGCTTATCATAGTGACAAGGACTGATAGTTACCGGGGCCTCTAAAAGTG
Source organism: Conus canariensis (assembly GCA_033310375.1). Taxonomy (NCBI): domain Eukaryota; kingdom Metazoa; phylum Mollusca; class Gastropoda; order Neogastropoda; family Conidae; genus Conus; species Conus canariensis. Next base: position 70,650,602 of record CM065717.1, read on the forward strand.
ACTTAATTTTGGCTCCATCTACAGCCATTCAGCATGCGCAGGCTAGACCAAGTCTAATCAGAGTAAAGCTAAGTGTGTCACAATTAAATGCACATAAAATACGTGTCGGGAAAAGTGTGAGGGAAAATGAGCGCTGTGTTGCATTTGAATGGCTCTATTTCTTGAAAAGGATTTTAAAATAAACTATAGTTTCTCAAATCATGAGTGAATTACCTAAAGATAGACTAACCATTTTGTCTCTCTCCTTTGTGTGTGTGTGTGTGTGTGTGTGTGTGTGTGTGTGTGTGTGTGTGTGTGCGTGCGTGTGTGTGTGTGTGTGTGTGTGTGTGTGTGTGTGTGTGTGTGTGTGTGTGTGTGTGTGTGTTCACTCAAGTAATGATGTAAGAAGATTCCCTTCAATTCTCGGCATATGTGTGCTGTTGTAAATCCGATCATGAACCTGTGGTTTCTTTATTAAACTATTCAGAGCCCTCTCTTTCTAACTCTGTCTCTGTTTCTGTCTGTCTGCCTGATTGTCTATCTGTCTGTTTGTCTATGTCTGCATATGACTGTCTGTCTGTTTGTCTGTCTGTCTGTCTGTCTGTCTGTCTGTCTTCTCTCTCTCTCTCTCTCTCTCTCTCTCTCTCTCGCTATCTCTTTCTCTCTCTCTCGTTTATTATTCCAGGGATCAGAGACATTTTCGGCATGGATTATAATGGCAAATTAGTATAGTTGGAATAGAACAAAGCCTTAACGCTTGACGAGAAAAGGTCTTTTTGCTTTGAGTTCTGGGCCTCTCTCTCTCTCTCTCTCTCTCTCTCTCTCTCTCTCTCTCTCTCTCTCTCTCTCTCTCTCTGTATCCTTCCTCCTAATCCTGTTTCCAATAATGTGTGTCAGTGGTCGGACATTGTTCATATGCACGCTAATAGCTGACAGTCCTAGAAATTAATTTCCTGAAACCTAATAGTCTATGTAGCACCATCGGTGGCGGACACTAACGGGAACACTGTCATGACCACTGGTCATTCAGGGAACGAACATGTCTGGTGAAGCGTATTTTAGATGACCCCTCCTCTTCCGGCTATCGATCCCTTCCTCTCGTCCCTTGACCCACCAGCCAGGGAGACCCTGTGGGCGTGTTTCCATTAACGAGAATGCAAGATTACCCCGGGGGTAAAGTTTGATTGGGGCTAGATTGTTCCTTATCCCCTGAGGCTATTCAAGGGTGAAAAGGGCTAGACTTTCATTTGGGCACGGGGTCAGTCTATTGAGTTAGTTACGAACACATTCAGCATTGTTTCTTTCTCTGTCTGTCTGTCTGGCTGGCTGGCTGTTTGTCTGTCTGTCTGGCTCTCTCTCTCTCTCTCTCCTCTCTCTCTCTCTCTCTCTCTCTCTCTCTCTCTCTCTCTCTCAGAGATTGAGATGGATTGATAGTATAATTCGAATTTGTCTTATCATGTCTACTATCAATGTTCACACCCCTTCAAATGGGGCTTTGGCCTTACTGAATAAAATTCTGTTCTGTTCTGTTCTCTCTCTCAGATTTTCTCATACTTACTTCCACCCTTCCCATCTACACACACACACACACACACACGCGCGCGTACGCGCGCGCGCGCGCGCGCGCGCCGCGCAAGCACATTCAGAGAGAGAGAGAGAGAGAGAGAGAGAGAGAGAGAGAGAGAGAGGGAGGGAGGGAAGGAGGGAAGCGTATTTCAGACCTTTTTAGGTTCCATGCAACAAATGGCCTAAAATATCCTATTGATTTTCTTTTTGTGTTAAATTGATCTACATTTTACTACTGCGAGTATCATGTTAGTTTTCCACACTACCCCTCCCTACCCAACCCGTTTAAAGTCCCACGTTTCCTTTTTCGGAAAGGATGTGTGGGATAGGCTGGGGGTGGAGGTGGTACGTCAGAGAAGATGAGCGATAGACACCGCAAATACAAGCTTGACATTTGAGCTGATATCATAGATACTTAAGGAGCCCAGTTGGTTGTGTGCCCGTCTTTGATGCCCATGTGCGTTTGCTCTAGGATGGAAAAGGGTGGGGCGAGGGTCTCTGGCATGATCCCCAAGCACAAACGTAAGTGTGGTAGGCGGGGATGGATAGAGAGGTAGCAGGGAGGGTGAATGGTTTCACTGGTTGGGATGTGTATTACTCTCAAGTGGAGCAAATGGTGACTGGCGGTGGTATGTCTGCTTGTATATGCCAGCGTGTAGATCATGTAAAGCTGCGAAAGATCGAGTTGACTGTGCACGTGATGTTTCTATAGTGTGTATCTTATCAGTTTATTTATGTGCTTGTTTACGTACTTTTGCATGTATTTATTCATTTGTTTATGTATTTATTTACTTATTTATTAATTCATGTACTTATTCACATATATGTATGATATATATTCATCGTATTTCTATTTATTATTTATTTATTTATTCATTATCTATTTGTTCGTTTGTTTGTTTAATTCATCTATTTACTTAAACATTATATTCATACATATTTATCATTTATTCATTTATTTACATATTTGTTTGTTTATTCATTCATTCATTCTGCCTTTCTTTCTTTCGTTCTATTACCTTCTAAGATATGAATATGAGCTAAAATGCCAACCTCTGAACAGCCATTTCCTATATATGTCCATGCACACACGTGCAAGCGTTCATGTATATACACATCCCCACATTACAATGGCACAGCACATAATTGCATACACGCATGGACATACACACAAACGCTCGCACGCGTGCGCGCGCACACACACATGCGCGCACACACACACACACACACACACACACACACACACACACACACACACACACACACACACACACACTTATGCATACACATGCACGTGCACTTAGACTTTCATATACTCTCACATGCACACACACATATACGATCTCTCTCTCTCTCTCTCTCTCTCTCTCTCTCTCTCTCACACACACACACACACACACACACACACACACACACACACACACACACACACCACGCAGACGCACGCACACACATCTTCTCCTATCTTTGATTATTAGCTGTATGTTTATGTTTTCATCTGGCTGTAATCCCTGCACACCGCAGTCTCAGATATGGCATGTCCTACACGGACTAGATCATACACAGTGACATCTCCTTGGTGAAATTGAAACAAGAAACTTCCCTTAAACTTGGATGTAAATAAGCCTGGTTTAGTGGCGGTCCTGTACTCCCCCCCCTCCCCCCTTCTTCAGGAAAAAAAACGGTGTTAGAAGATATTTACCTCTAGCCTTTCATGTCTATGTCGAGAAGAGAACAGAGACTGTATTACTTTGTATGATGCATTATTCCTCACAATCCACGCCCGTTTGTTATTTCACGCTGTCTGTTCCTTACTGATAGAAAATGACATTCCTTAGTTCTCGCTGTGATCCAGGTAATGCGCTAATGCAGTGAGGCTATATCCAGACACGGGTTTGGCACCGTAGCCCCAAAATACATTTGCTCTCTTTTATGAAGCTCATTTAATCGTCTCCATCAAGATTTTTCACAGCGTCCGAGACGTGCCTCTATTCTTAAATCTTGCTGCTGCAATCGTATCGAATCTCTTGGGAGCTTTTGCTTGCTAGTGTGTTTGTTTGTTTGTTTTGGGTGGAGGATGGGGGTGTATGGTGGACGGATGGTGAGAGTGGGTAGGTGTGCGTTTGTTCAAAGACCTGTCCAGTATCTCAGACTCCATACTGGAAAAGTTTTGAAGACAGTGGACAGACAAGAGAACAGAACCGCTGTAACAGAGTAGAAAATGTCCCTAGTTTTCTTCCCACAGAAGTAGTAAATAGACTATTCACTGATTCGGTAAGTTGCGCACCAGCTGTGCTGTCACGTCCACTTCGCTCTCGATACAAACCGAAATCAAATTGAGCATATCATTTCTGTTACTTTTTTCCTTTCTTAAAAAGCTTAAGGAAAAGTATTCCTCGGTGGCACCGTTTTTCTAGCGTGTGTGCTTCCCTTGGCTTTGTGGCAATGACGTTTTCGACCACGAATCTCGTTTCTAAAGTAGAAGGACATATTCATCTCTGTTAATGAAATAATCCACAATATTTGGTGGGGGTAAAGCCAACATGACTTGACTTACGTGCTCTGATTGTCCAGCTGTTTAAGTGGGTGCGCTTGGATCGATACCAGAAGCCCATTCAGCTGGGTTCTTTGCCACTTGGATATTGCTTTTCCCACTTAAATGCCAAAGAATGCTGTCCAACGACAGCTAACTTACATCTGATCACTTATCTTTGCTTTTGTTCGTCACCTTAGTTTATATGGCCTGTTTGAAGACTTCAGGGCCGAAGCGCACCGCTTCTGTTTAGTATATGTTTGTTCCATTAGATTTGCACTTCAAGTAACATACAGTCTCATTTCATTTTTTCTTTGGTTTTTGCCGCTGA
>CM065717.1:70660010-70682510 GCA_033310375.1 Conus canariensis
TGTCACATTTTTGCACTTGATTTATTCCAACCTGCACTCTTTCTTCTTTTAACCTATTTACAGTCCTGTTCTGCCTTTAAAGGACGATGGCATTCATATCGTTGATAATATAGAAAATTGCCAGTGAAGTGAATGTTCTTGAAGCCTTCCGGGCTTCCTCCATTCTTGCGTGTTTTTGTGGTGTATTCATTCTTGTGAAAGAGTCTGGATGGCGATCTCTGTCTTGGTTTAAGCAATTGTGATGGTAGCCTGCGGCTTGTCTCTGGAGAACTGAATTGGTAGAAGGTGCAATCTTCCTATCTCCACCTTCTGTGCTACTTTTTTTTTTAACATCTTGCCTGTTTCTAATGTTAAGTTATTTTAGGATCAGTTTAATCTTTTCAACCTTTCAATATTGAGATCAGCTAGTTAATTGTTATGTAGTCCTATTGCTCGTTTCTCTCTCTCTCTCTCTCTCTCTCTCTCTCTCTCTCCTCTCTCTTCTCTTCTTCTTCTTCTTCTTCTTCTTCTTCTTTTCTCTTCTCCTTCCCGTTTTTTTTAAATTTTTGATGATATTAAAAAACAACAACAAAGTTTTGCTGTTTTTGATGCTACAGTCTAACACCATCGACACGATGAAAAGACTTTAAATAAAATAACTATTTGTAAACATCGTTTCCACATTCATATGATCTTGCATTTGCTTTTTTTTCTTATTTTCTACAGAGCCGATGATTGCTACGATGTCGTCGCTCCTGACACTATGAGGGGCACGCTCACAGCACTGGCAGCAAAAAAGGAGACTTCTAACGTGCAGTGACTTGACAAAACATACAGAAAAAAAAAGAATACTGCGCTGAGCTAGTACGGGGATATGAAGATTAGGCCATTTGACTGGTGTAAAACGTCCCGAGGTTAAAATCTGATTGAGGAAACCCTGTCCATCACTTACCCCGACTGTAATCGTTGTTGGTAATAAAGTTTGTATCTTTTGGCTGAATATCTACAAAATCAATAACAAACAGCACAGCAAGTTCATACAGGATGCTAACACTTTCTTCTAGGTCTAAACATTCAGTCTGATGAGGAAATATTTGTTTATTTGACAGGTATTAAAGGTATACAATGGGTAGGAACAAGTTGAACAAGACAGTGGATATACAGAAAATGTAGGGAAAATGGGGAAAAGTGCAGAAGAAAAATCCAAGAGAATGTAGAGAAGCTAGGAAAAAGTTTTTTTTTTAAAAAGAAAAAGAAAAGAGAAAAAAATGCAGCAAAATTGACAAAAAAAGGTCAAGGAACGCAGAAACGATTGGAAAGAACAAAAAGGTAGGGAGATGCAAATGCAGCAAAATTTGGAAAAGTAGGAAAAGGTATGGAAGTGCAGAAAAGTCGAGAAAATAAGAAAAGGTAAATAACTATAGAGCGGGCATAACAGTAGGAAAAGAAAGACAAATGCAGCAGAGTTGGGGAAAATGTAAGAAAATGCAGGGAAATCAGGAAAGTCGGAAAAAAGTTTGAGAAATGCAGATAATTGGAGAAAACTGGACAAGGCAGGTGACGCTAGTAGTTGTATGAGAAAAAGAATTACAATTGGCAAAGAAAGAACAGACCCATGGTTTGATAGGGAATGCAGCCAAGAAAAAAAGCAGCTCCGCCATAATTTGAGACAGTACTACAGACGGATGGACGATGACGAAGAGATCAGAATTATGTATAATCAAAAGCGCAGAGATTATAAAGAACTTCTCAGACTAAAAAGAAAAACTCATCGAGAAAAAGTTGTAAAGACTTTACATGACAACATAAACGACTCTACAAAATTTTGGAGCAAATTAAAATCTTTATCGCGTAAAAAATCAGTTCAAAATGACATTAGCAAAGATGATTGGTACCAACACTTTTCAGAGGTCTTTCAGTCCAACTTGACTACCGATGAACAAAACGAGTCTGTTGACGAGAGAGAAGTACAAATCGATAAAGAATCAAATCACTTCAACACAGACATTCTAGAACGGGATATCTCAGAAAGTGAAATTTACGCTGCAGTACGTTCATTAAAGAACGGTAAGGCCGCAGGCCCTGATGGAATTGTGGGGGAAATTTTCAAAAATTCTATTACAGTAATTATTCCGTTTTTGATTCTTTTGTTTAATAAACTGTTTTCTACTGGAACTTATCCTTTACAGTGGTCAGAAGCCATTATCCAACATCTGTTTAAAAAAGGTGATGTGAATGTAGCCGATAATTATAGAGGGATATCATTGCTGAATGTGTGCAGTAAGTTGTACAGCCATATACTAAACGAACGGCTGAACAAATGGATTGAAGAAAATAATGTCATCAATGAAAGTCAGGCAGGATTTAGAAAAAAATATAGTACTATTGACCACGTGTTTACACTGTTCGCTATAGTTCAAAAACAATTATTGCTACACAAGAAATTGTACGCAGTCTTCATCGATTTTAAAAAGGCCTTTGATTCCGTTGTTCGAGCAAACTTGTGGGATATTCTAAAGAAACGGGGGATAAATGGAAAAATGTACCGGGCTATTACTAGTATATATAATACGGTGAAAGCGAGAGTTAGAGTTAGTAACGATTTAAGTGAAGCCTTTACGTGTCCTCTCGGTTTAAAACAGGGCGAAGTGTGTAGTCCCGTTCTGTTCTCAATTTTTATCAATGAGTTGGCTGTAGAAATAAATGAAAAGGTAAAGCATGGAATCCAACTTATCCCTGATTTTCTGGAAATTTTAATTCTTATGTTTGCATACGATGTTATCCTCCTCTCTGATTCAATTACTGGTTTGCAAAATCAGTTAAACGTCTTATACAACACAACTAAAAGACTAGGTCTTACAGTAAATCTGGATAAATCAAATATAGTCATATTTAGAAACGGTGGACATATCTCTGAGCATGAACAGTGGTTGTTTGGTCAGAATAAGATGAATGTTGTAAACATGTACAGATATCTAGGAATCATAATGTCAACTAGACTTTCCTTTTCACATACCCTCTATGATATGTCAAGCAAAGCAAAGAGAGGCGTCATTAATATTTTCAAACTTTTGTGGTCTGTGGGAAAAAAATCGCCTACTGTATTCTTTAAGTTGTTCGACTCTCAAATTCAGCCAATACTTAGTTATGGGGCGGAAATCTGGGGCATATTTGGTAATCTTGACATTATAGAAAAAGTGCACCTCTTAGCCATGAAAAGATTTTTGAATATGAGCATCAGAACTCCTAATGTAATGATCTATGGAGAATTAGGTAGGTTTCCTTTGCATGTCAATTTATTTTTAAAAAGTATTAAATACTGGCTGAGAATTTTGAAAATGCCACCTCATCGATTACCATATAAAGTCTACAAAATGTTATATTTTCATGGTACGAAAAAGAATACTTGGGCATCTAATGTCTGCTTTTTTCTTCATACGTATGGATTTGAAGAAGTTTGGGAGAATCAAGGGGTTGGGAACGAAACGGAGTTTTTGAAAGCGTTGAGAAGTAGATTGATCCAAGACTATAAAATGCAGTGGTCTGTTGAAATAAATCGGAGTGATCGCTTCCAGCTTTACAGGACATTTAAGTCTGATTTAACTTTGGCCACCTATCTACAATCAGTTAGCCATCTAAAGGCTAGAATAAGTCTGATTAGAATGAGGTTAGGAGTGTCGCAATTAAATGTACACAAAATGCGTTTCAGGAGAAACCTAATGGAACAAGAACTAATGTGCCCGCTTTGTGAAAGCCAAGAAGAAACTGAAGTCCACTTTGTATTGCAATGTCCGGCTTTTCAAGAATTAAGGGAACAATACATCCCAGCCAAGTACTACAGTAGTCCCTCCCAGTTTAAGTTGACAATGTTGTTTGCATCTGAACACAAATCATTGAATGTACGCCTTGCACTTTTTCTAGACAAGGCTTTGAAGATGCGCCACAGTATTTTGAACCAAGGGTGAAATGTTTGGAATTTGAGTACAACGTCTGTTATTCATGCCATATTTCCAATGGTTCTAGTGCAATATATACTTTGTGACAGCCCACTATGACATGGGCCAATGGCCTATTCATTAAAACATTCAGAGTTCAGAGTTCAGAGTTTGTGTGTCTGTATCTCATGTCTCTGTCCCTGCCTCTGTCTCTGTCTCTCTGTCTCATTTGTAGAACAATCTGTATAGTAGCTGTGCCTCCCTGTGTTCCTGTCTTTCGGCGTATCTGTGTCTGTATCTGTCTCTCTTCTCTGCCTCAGTCTCTACCTCTGTCTCTGTCTCTCTGTCTCTCTCTCCCTCTCTCCCCATCCCGCTCTTTCTCTACGTGCGAGAGCATGTACGTGTGTACGGCCATGCGTGCGTGCATATGTGTGTGTGTTGTGTGTGTGTGTGTGTGTGTGTGTGTGTGTGTGTGTGTGTGTGTGTGTATGTGTGTGTGTGTGTGTGTGTGTGTGTGTGTGTGTGTGTGTGTGTGTGTGTGTGTGAGAAAGTGTGTGTTGTATGTGTGTGCGTGCACGCGTGCGTACTTGTGTATGTGTGTGTGTGTGTGTGTGCGTGTGTGTGTGTGTGTGTGTGTGTGCGTGTGTGTGTGTGTGTGTGTGCGCGCGCGCGCATGCATGTGTGCATGCATGTGTGTATGCGCGTGCGTTTGTGGGTGTACGTTTGTCTACATACGTGCCCCCCCTCTCTCTCTCTCTCTCTCTCTCTCTCTCTCTCTCACGATTATGACCTGCATGCAGTCTCAGGAGACAAGTATTAATGGAAAATGTCACCTCCTTCTTCCGCCTTTTCTTACGATTCCTTTTGCTATTTTCGCATTCATGAAACCGTTAAGCTTTTTCTTTATCTCGGCTGTGTCCATAATCGTACCCATGATTATTCTGGCACCTCAAGTACTGCTTGAGGCACGTTTGTGAAAAAGAAAACTAAGCATGTGCGTTAATAATAAAAGGTCACAAAACTGAGCCAGTTATCGAGGCAATAAGGTAGATCTAGTCAGGCTTGCAAAGCTGTCCTCAGCACGCACGCACGCACGCACGCACGCACGCACACACAACACACACACACACACACACACACACACACACACGTACTCTGATTTAACTCTATTTCAACTGTTAGTCACTATAAAGTTAGATCTGTAACCAAAACAACAAGCTCAATCAGACACAAATCAACCAAAGCATGTTCATTTTCCCTCCATTTTTCACTTTTCTTATCATCACTTTTTCTTTCTTTAAATGCTGCTCTTACTATTTCAAACACCACAGAGAAGAAAATGACAACAACCTCTGGCTGTTAAAACAATTATTTCTCGACTGTGGATGGACAATGCCCTTTTGTTTTTTCCTTTTTATGTTTGTGTTTCATGTTACTGAATGCAAATTTAAAAAAAAAAAAAAGTTGAAAAAAAAAAAAGAAAAGAAAAAAAAAGAAAAAAAGAAGAAAATGACAACAACAGGAAGAAGAAGAAGAAGTAAATCCAACAAAGGAAATAAAAAAAAAACACCTATGTTTATGAATACCCAATATACGTAACTAGAAAAAAAAATTAAACTAATAAATACGAGAAATGTGTACATTTAGAAAAGTACATATACATAACTCTCCATTGCTGGTGCTGTTGTACAAACAGCAGAGCACTGAAATTCAAGAGAGAGAGAGAGAGAGAGAGAGAGAGAGAGAGAGAGAGAGAGAGAGAGAGAGAGAGAGAGAGAACACTAAAATGCCGAAAAGATAGAAGCCAAGATTGTATACGTCTGACTTGAGTTGCTATAAACAGCCTCAGGATTGTTTGATTATGATCTTCTCCATCTAGGAAGTATGTTTTCATCCATATCCTTTTGCTTATTTCTTCGTTTATAAGCTAAATAATGAAAGAAAAATATGAAACCCTTAATAATATGAGTGGAAAGATGAAATGTATTCAGAGGATTTACCCATTACATTTTGGTGTGGATCCATGTTGTATATTGGTATGAAAAGGTGAATCTATGATTCATTCAGTAAAATTATCGTTAAGTTGATAACACCAGAAGCGCTTGACTGATCTTAAGTATACTTGGCGGGAAGATGGTACATTGTTAAAAGAAGAATCGGTAACATTTAGAAGCGGACCCTGACGTGTATTTGGATGGGATGGCAGACCAAGAATTTGTTCAGCAAGATTATTGCAAAGTTTGATTTGAATACTTTGATGTCACTGTTTCGAAATGAAACTATTGATGCAGTTGTACATTTCCACATTAAATTGAAAATTTACAAAGTTGATAAACTTTAATACTTCAATTTTCTATTTCCTGTTAAAAAGGACATAGGAATGATCCATTTCAGTCCGTATTAATTCGTTAGCATGACACGTTCGCAGCCATAAACATTGCCAGTAATGTTTACAGCTGCTAATATGTCATATTTCCTTTTTATTTCATATCGTTATGCTACTGGGCACAAGTGCATTTATTCTTCTTTTCATATTGCATCCAGCCATCAACAAGGCTCCAGAGATATTGATAATCACACCAGTAGCATTGGTGAAAACCTTTTCAACGAAAGGGATAGGGATTTGCGAACATGAATCTCGTCTTTCCTTTTAATCCTATAACACACTAAAAACTGATCGGGATAACATTCTCACGCGATGATCTTTGAATTACAGGTGATGATCAAACTCACAACACTTTCCAGTATTCATGCGATGACTTTACCACTATGCCATGAAAGCTGTGTACACCGGAACGGTTTCATGCATGTTCGCTATCCGTGGAATTGGTACATAGTGGAACATTTCAATCACTGCTTCCAGACATCTCTGAGAAAGGGGGTCTTTAGAGGGAACAAATCTGTACAGGGAGCTAAATCTCATTAAAACGTGGGCCAAACTGTTCGAGGACAACTCGTTTCCGAAAGAAGAAAGTCGATCGTTCTTCCGGGGGTCTTTACACATGGGGATGTTTTGCTATAACAGGAATACTTGGCAGCAACATCAGCTTTCTTGCATTCCCTTTGTAGCAAGCAACTTGGACCTTCCAGGCTTCTCTAGTTCTCTTACGTGTGTGTGTGTGTGTGTGTGTGTTTGCAGCCACCTCTCTCTCTCTGTCGGTTGAAGCATCACATGATGGTGACTTGCGGCTGCTCATTGGAACCAGAATTGATGGAAGATGTCACCTTTCTACCCCGCCTTTCGGGCCTGATTTTTTTGTGTGTCTCCCTTCCTCCACCCCACCTCTTCTCTGCAGCACCGCTGGACGCATGATCAAGAGCTTGGTAAACAGGTCGAAACGCTTGCTTTTCAAAGTTTATTTCCCTCTTCATCAACATTTGTGAAAAAAAAAAACAAGTGGAAAGATACCACTACTGCTGTTTGTTCTCTCTCTCTCATTCTTGACGATGTTAACGCCGCTTTAAAGGTATTTAACGCTGGTATACACACACGCATACACACACACATATATATATATATATATATATATATATTCAATTATAAACAAAGCTTGCTCCTATGTCTTAGATTGAAGAAATATGGGGAGATAAGCATACATATCTGCAGTGGTAGATAATTCTGCTTAACTAACAGTATGTGCTTGAGTGGGTGAATGGGGGAAAAAATGCTTCTCAAAATGAGCCTTCAGCAAGCTTATAGTCTCCAAGGAGGAGACATTCTCCAATGAGGAGGAAACTCACTAGCATATAACTCCTGGTCAGATACCGATGTTTCGAAACCTGATTGTTTCTCCTCAGTGACCGCGGAAAGTGGTAATTTGACTCTTCTGCCTTTTCGGTTTTAACAAGAATGCTATCCTAGAAAAGTCGGGTGTGCAATATCGTAGGATGTTTGTTGAGTTTTCAAAAAACCAACCAAACGTGCCACCTAAGAAGCAAGAAAATCATGAAAAAGCAAAACAAGCTACATTTTCTTATGAAAAGTAGAAAATATAAAAAAGATAACCTCTTAAGACACAAGTGCTGAGGGCCAGTTCTTGGAATGAATCCGCAAGGGACTAAATTACAACAAACTAATAAATTCCAAGGATAAATACCGCACCATTCCAGCAACTTACAGAGCAGCTTCGTGCAGTCATTGCAACACCAAGCTGCTCTGTAAGTTGCTGGAATGGTGCGGTATTTATCCTTGGAATTTATTAGTTTGTTGTATGTATGTATATATATATATATATATATATATATATATATATATATATATATTCTACCTGCTTTCAGAATGCATGAGGACAGAAAACAAAATAATGCTAATTGGTTCGACTAAAAAAAAAAGACGTGGAATAAGTTTTAAGAATGTCTGGGAAGATTTTAGATGAAAACGACGGAAACGTCTATTTGAAAGCTCGAAAGGAGTATAAGAGTCTTTCAAATAAAAGGGAGAACGAGTATAAGTCTATTTTATTATGCAATTTAGTTGATTCCGCAAAAATCAAGAGCTTTGGAGGCATATACGCAACATATCGGTTAGAAAAAAAAATAATACTCGTATTGTCTGGCACTGACTGTTATTAGCATTCAAAGAACTTCTCGATACTAAAGAAGACACAGAAGAAGTAGAAGAAGAAGTTAGCTTTTTGATATTGATAACGATGCAGGTTTCCTTGATCGCCCAATCTCAAGAGTAGAAGTAATCTAATCCATTGAAAAAATCTCAAGAACAGAAAAGCTGCAGGCCCTATTGGTATAGTGGAGAACTATTCAACAACGCTAGGAATGCCGCGGTTGATTTTTTTGGCAGATTTTTCAATGCGCTTTTTGACAAAGGGATATTTCCTGAAAACTGGACAAAATCAATTATAATGCCATTGTTCAAGAAAGGCGAAGTTAGTAATCCAAGCAACGACAGGAACAAATCACTTTGTGTTATAGGTAGTAGTAGGTTATATAGCATTATAACTGATTGTAGATTGCAAGAATGACTCGAACATGCTGATAGTATGGATGAGTGACAAGCGGATTTTAAGAAAGGTTATTCAACTATTGATCAAATGTTTACACATATGGCTATTATACGGAAGCAGTTTTCATGAAATCACAAATTATACATAGCTTTCATTGACTTCGAAAAGACATTTGATTCAGTATCTAGAACATTACTTTGGCCAATATTTCCAAAGAATGGAATAAAGAGTATGATACGTCGATGAATTTAGAGCACGTATAATTGTGTAAAAGTGTGAATCCAAAAGTTAGGTGTGGTGGAAATTTTACAAACTACATAAGTTGTATAAAAGGTGTGAAGCAAGGAGATGTTTTCCTTATTTATCAACGAATGGCACAAAAAAAAAAAAAAACAATAGAGGCATGCTTAATATACAGAAAGAAAGACATGGTGCTACACTGTCTGCAGGCAGCTGGATAAATTGTTTTGTTATTGGCAGATGATAGCTTCCTTGTCTGAAATCCCAATTGGCCTTCGGACCCAGTTAATGCAGCATCTAGACGCCAAATGAAGGTAATTATGAGAAAGAGCAATAATGTTGTATTTAAAAAAAAGGAATTACCTTGCAGCAAGAGAGATACATATGATTTTTTAATGGGGAGCAAGTGGCTGTTGGTAACTGTTACAAATGTCTTGATATCTGTTTTTCTAACCGACTTAATGTTGTTGCTGCCTGTGAAGATCTCACAAGTGGGGCAAAATATACATTGTTATTTATTTTGCAACGATTGTACATACAAATGTTTTGATACTCAAATGCAGCCCATCGCACTCAATGGTGCTGAACTTTGGGGATTGGATGTTGCCACTGTTCATATTGAACAGGTTCATTTGTGTGCTTTTAAATGTTTCTAGAAGTCCCTATACAACCACCTGATGATTAAGTTTATGGACATATCAGGCGGTATCCTGTCTATATGAATTTACGTGTGCACTGCATTAAATACTGACAAATGATACCATGGATGAATAATAATAGGTTACTTTTGAAAACTTATACAATATAATTGCAATTAAATTCACGTCTTCATAAGATAGTATTTCTAGATGGCTTTGGATCTGTTGGCTGAACCAGTGTGTGGAAAATATTAAATGTTAAGTTGCAAGTATTGCATCAAAGACTCATTGATAATAGATGGCAAAACTGATCTGATTATATTCAGGAAAGTGATAGATTTTCGTGATGCACATGAAAATCCTCACAAAAGCAGTCAAATAGTTGTCGACCTTCTTAGCCAGTATGTACCGTCAGGAGCAAGACGCAACGCAGAAACAGAGCAGGCGTGTCGAATCGCAAGCCGTCGACCAAAAGCTTATTCTCCACAGCTGATTGTCTGGTTGCACATGTGTGCGGAAGACAGGTACTAAATGGAAATCCTCACAACAAAAGATTTAGAGAAAGTCTCCAGTGAAAAAAAAAAAATTAAGCCCGCAACAGATCTCATTCCCAACCGAAAGGAAGAAGAGGAACAATATTGACAACGGAAAACGGTTGCCTCAGAAGGTAAAAACTGGAAGTAGATGTTCGATATCGGGGGGAGGGGGGGGGGGGGGGCATCTCAAAATGAGAGACATCGGTATTGTCCCAACAATCGGTCCTCCAATTGTTATGCGCATCGGGGGGAGCTAGTGTCCTGGGTGAAGAGTTCTCAAAGTGGAACGTTTCCAGAGACAGCTTATTACAGTACCGTCCCACGGAAGAGGTGTGCGGCACACATTTCCAGAAGGGAAGGAGTAGTGCGAAGACTGAAACGGAAACGAGATCTGTACTTCTTCACTTAATTTCAAATGACTATGACCACGTCGCTGATTGGACTGTGAGCATAGAAAAAAAGAGGAATTCTTAACGCCTCCATTTTCAGCATCTTTCATACGGAACAGAAATATGGAGCGTAACTTAACAGAAAACAGTAGAAAGTGCATTCAAGAAAATGTTAGAATTTAGCCCCCGCACTTCAAATGACATGGTTTAAACCGAGTCTGGCGGTTATCATTTATATGTGTTGACGTAGTTGCTTGCATCAGATGCTGGTTCCGTTCTTCAACTTTTGAAGAATTCAGACTTTCGTGAAAAGCGTATAATATGCTTGTTTTCTCATCCCGGAAAATTTCGTTGGGTGTCTAATGTACATAAAAATATGAGACTGATCTGGCTTGGTTTGGGAGATCCAAGGCTTGAATAAATATAAAGCTTTCTTAACATCTTTTTAACAAAGACCGAGTGATTGCTATTACGAGCAGTAGAATGGACACACTTGTAACAGCCATTGATCCAGTGTAGTTTGTATATTCAATTATCTATATTAAAAGAACAACACTTTTCATGCGTATTCGTGACATCTTAGTAAGATCGAGATTAATGTAACTGGATTTACAGACCCATAAAGAAAACGATATACAGCCACCTCCGAACGCGACCTGATGTGTTCTTTGTGTGAGAATGTTATTGAAACAGAACTGCATTTTCTTTTGCTGTATGATAGGCAACATGATAAACTACAGAAATGTATCCCCAAAAGCTATGAGCTTCGTTCCTCAGTGACTACATTTTAAATTTTGATGCAATATGAACGATTTCTCCACGCTCTTGGCCGGTGTATTTACTATACAAATAAACGCCATGTAACATTCTATTGAATCTTTTCTTGGACAAACACTCGCTCCTAAGATTGATCGAAGCACTTGCATATTATTGCTGTAAATATTATGAAACATTCAGAATGTAAATATGCATGATAGTGACGATATATACGGCCTGCACAGTTAAAAGTTCTCGAGTTCCTGAGTTCTTTGGTCTATCTTCTGTCTGTCTGTCTGTTTGTCCGTCTGTCTGTCTCTCCTGCTTTTCTGTGGCTCTCAGCTAAACTGCATGGAGCATGCATGTAGACCTGTAATAACTGGTTTTACTTGTTCCGTGTCCATGCGTGATAGCGGTGCCACTTATGTTCAGATTTTGTGTGTGTGTGTGTGTGTGTGTGTGTGTGTGTGTGTGCGTGCGTGCGTGCGTGCGTGATGCGTGCATGCGTGTGTGTGTGTGTGTGTGTGTGTGTGTGTGTGTGTGAAATTGAAGAAATACAATAAGTATGGTACCCATCAATTTTCCAATCTTTCTTTTCATCAAGGGAACATTGGAGCCCTCATCAGTCTTGTGAAACGCGATGTAAATTCATGGGAGACATGGTCATCGGATTCTCTTCTGTCAGTGTTGGACGTTATTTTCGCTTTCCGAGTTCACTTCCAGCGCATCAATATCAATAACTTTATTTGGTTTTTCTGCATCTCGCATGCACCGATCGACTTCTTCCGATCTCGTATTGGTCACCCTTAAGAAAACGAACAAATGGTTGATCACGCAGAAAGTGCGTGTGTAAAATGTGATTATGCTCTTCCATAAGGCGATGTCACGAATCAGTGAGTTCAGTTGTTTCTGTAGACATGGATCGTTTCATACTGTGTATGGGACCTGAATGCTGTGTGTGCGTGTGTGTGTGTGCGTGCGTGCGTGCGTGCGCGCGCGCGTGTGTGTGTGTGTGTGTGTGCGCGTGCGTGCGTGCGTGCGTGTGTGCGTGTGTGTGTGTGTGTGTGTGTGTGTGTGTGTGTGTGTGTGTGTTTTCCATATTTCTGTTCTGCCCGTGAGGATGGCGACATTCATATAACTGATAAAAGGGAAAAAAATCCTAAAAGCATGAATGATCATGGATAGACGACCGAGCATTCTACGCTTCTACATTCATGTAGGTTTGTGTTGTACATATGTATATTCTCAACAAAGGGTTAGGGCAGTATTCACTCTGTTGGCTGAAGCTGCACAAAGAGGTGGCCGGTGGCCAGTCTGCAGAAACCAGGATCAATGGAAGATGCCACTTTCCTGTCTCAGCTTTTGTTTGTGCCTGGTTCTGGCATCGTTTCCACATTCCTACGATCCTGCACTTTCATTCCTCTTCTTTTTGTAGAATTCCCACAGTCACCGTGCAACATTTTACCCCCTGGCTCTTTTGAGGGACGTGGTGATCTCAGAACAGGTAGCCGAAAGGAGACTTCTAAAGTTACTTCAAAAACAAGCAAAGAAAAACAAATAACCAAAAAGAAAAAAAAAAAACCCCAGTAAACTAAATCAATTGTCAGGGTATCACAATGTGGCCAATCTGACAAGTTTTCCTGGTGCTAAAGCATGACTGGCGCAAACCCCATCTGCCATTTCCTCTCTTTTCCTCATAGCTGAAAATGAAGTCTGTCGAATCTTTTGGCTGGCAACGAACAATACACAATATCAATAACAAACAACAGAACATGTTAACACGGGTTATGCCAGCTCATTCTGCTAGGCGAGAAAGTTCAATCCATTAACTGAAGCTTGATTATTTAACAGGTGGCAAAAGATATGGAACGTGTAGGGACAGGTTCAGCAAGGTATGAAAAATAAAGAAAACGTAGGACGACTGAAGACTAGGAACACAATATCAGAGGAACGCAGAAGAGCTAAGACAAGTAAAACAATGTAGACAAATGTCAGAAAAATCGGGAAAATTAGAGAGAAAAAAAGTTGAAAGCCGTAGAAAAATGATAGGAAATTCAGTTCTGATTGATTTACTCTCCGCGTTCAAAAAACATGTTTTTAGAGTTATCATGTCAAAGAAAATAAGTTCGGGAGAGGGCTGCTTTCAGAACTCTCCTGGGCCTGCGGAAAAAGGATGGATTTGTCCAGTAAGCCCTTTCAAAACTCTTCTTCTAAATGGGAAGGCAGGTGTGTGCATAACTAAGTGTTAGAATCTTCCCAGCTAATGTACAGGGTAGGAAAAGAGAAGTAAGCAGTACAGGCTGAATAGTTTGTAGATTCTTCCTGAGGGCAGGTTTCTTGGTGGGGTGTTTTGAAACATCTTCCCCATTTTCCAGCCCTGACAAGAAGCAGCGAGCAATGAGAATCATTATCAAATTATCAAGTCGTGTTAGCATCCTCAACTTTAAAAACAGAAAGCTTTTGAGAGCTTAGTGTCTGGGATCAAAGTGAAGTTCAAAAGAATTGAAACATTTAAGCACTTCAGTAATAACCATCAGGAAAGCTAGGATAAAGACTGCACACTTGTAATCTTAATCTTCAGTCGGTGTCAGCACCGACTTTAAAGATTAAGCTATCGCACAACACCTTATCAAAACGAGCTTTTTAACGGTTTCAAAGTGAGGTGACCCTGCTCTCAAAAGAAGAGTCATGTGTCAAGGTCGTTTAAATATTAAACAGATAGGGCTATTGATTTAGTTGGTTACACATCTGTACCCATTAGAGGAATTAAGGCAGAATACGCTGACCATATCCACAAAATGTGCGGATGGAATATATTATACCAAACACTGCCCTGCTACTATCACATAATCAACATTTTAATGGGTACCATTACTGGTCAGAAGCTTTTATATTATGCTCAGGGTGACAGTGAGAGCTGAGCCGAATATTTCTGACTGTGCGCTCGTCTTCTAACAACTTGGAGAGCGTTGTTAACTCTACTTATCTGCCTGCTTAATCTCCCCCCTGCAGTCTTTCACCTTTGGACCAAGTTATATCTCTGGTCTGCCCGTAAGGACGGCAAGTGCCATTCGTGTCGTTGATAACAAGGAAACTTTCTTTTGACAGTAACTTTCTTGCGGTCAGTTTGTGGCAAGCGACTGGGTCCTCCAGGCTTTTTTTTTTGGTCTTGCATTTTCGTGTGCTATTTTAAGAAAGGATCTGGGAAGCAGCCGTGTCTATCTGTCTGGCCCTATGAGTGTCTCTGTCTCTTTCTGTTTATATGTCCGTCACAACTTCCCTCCCTCCGTCCCCCCCCCACTCTCTCTCTCTCTCTTTCTCTCTGTCTCTCCCTTTCAATCAATATCTCTTCCCCCCCCCCTTTTTTTTTTTCCCTATCTATCTTTATCTACGTGCGTTTCTCTGTCTCTCGTTCTATGTCTCTGTCCTTGTGTCTGTGTCTTTGTCTCTGTTTCTGTCTCTATCTGTCTGCGTGTCTGTCTGTTTGCCTCTCTGGCTCTCTCTGGCTCTCAAGAGAGAGAGAGAGAGAGAGAGAGAGAGAGAGAGAGAGAGAGAGAGAGTTTGCTTGTCTGTTTCCTTGCCTCTATGCATGGATCTCTCTCTCTCTCTCTCTCTCTCTCTCTCTCTCTCTCTCTCTCTCTCTCTCTCTCTCTCTCTTGTACGGTGATGACCCGCGTGCATCTTGCAGAGACCAAGATTGATGGAAAATGCCACCTTGCTACCCCGCCTTCTCTTCCAGATTTTTATGTCATTTCTGCATTCAGATGACTCTGACACTTCTTCTTTATTTCTTCCGTGTTCACAACTGTTGCGATGATAATTCTGCCACTTCAAGCAGTGCTCAAGGCACGAACGGTCCAAAGAATATGAAGGGTGTGCACTAATTAGAAAAGGCCACAGAACTGAGGTAGTTTTCAGGGTATCAACATGAACGCAGTCCAGCTTGCATAGCTGCCCTCGGGGCGAAATGCCAGGCGACACAAAACAGCTTCAGATTCATCGCGTCTTGGAGTGATGTGCATTAAAGTTTTAGTACATCACGATTTTCTCAGCCGGGAGTCCAAAAAACTAAGCACTTTGTCATAGCAGCTGGCTGATTTTAAGTATTTTTGGTGAAAAGACGGAATGTTGGCCAAAGATGGATCTGTTAAGTTTTGAAGCAGATCCTTGAAAAAGAACTGTTGCAAGGCTTTCGCCGAGTATTGTGAAGTTTCTGTGACAAAGTGATAGCTTTCCTTGACGAAATATATTTCTGTGGAATAGCAAAGCTTTCTAGTGATGTAAAGATTGACATTTTTCTTCTCAATATCCTCTTTAATAAAACATAAGAAGTTATTCTTTCGGTTCCTGTTAAGTATTATTTCACCGGGCAGAAAACGACATGTTCTATTTCACTCACGAACTGAATCAGTTGGCAAATCTAGAATATGTTTCACCATGGAGAAGGTCTATGCTCTACCGAATACACTTGTAGGTAATTTCAGCATTGTTAATTCGTTTTCCCATCTGTTTCCAAATTGACGTTTGAGAACATTCTGCAAATGTTTCTCAGTTTAATTTTCATATACATCATCTTTCATGAATAGTGTGAAAAATCAGAAACTGTCTTTATTTTTAGTGTTCTCCTGAAAATTACAACACTGGAGTATATTCTTCATACAGAAAGACTGTATGCGGGTTTTATCAGTGATGGTGTTGTTTGTTTGTTCGTTCGTTCGTTTATTTCTTTGTTTGAGAAGTACTTTACAATTTTTCAAAATGTTTGCTTTTGAAAGTATTGCCAGTATTATTTCTTTAAGTGTAACTGAATTTGCCGATACAAAACAAAATATGCAGTTTCTTGTGTTTGAGAACATCATAAAATTTACAAAAAAAAATGTTCATACTGACTATGATATCCATCGTTGTTATCTGTAACAACCTGCATCTTAATATTCTGTTGTAAATGGACAGAAATAGTCTTCTCTCTTCCAAGGATCTTCTGATTGGGCTTCCGTTCCCATTTGAAAATAATTTAGTTTACTTTTATCAATAGCTTATCTGTAACAATCTGCACTGACACATTCTGCTGTGAATGGATAGTAATAGTCTTTTCCCTTCCAATAATCTGATTTTAGCTTCCATTCCAAAACATGATTTGGTTCACGTTCACAAAAATTTTTTTGCTTTCAGAATATGATCTGGGCTCTTTCGCTTCTTGGCTATGATATTTCTAGCTGTCTGTATGCTAGATTTCTTTCTTTTTTTTTACATTTTTGTGGTGCTACTGCCTGTAAGCGAAGTCATCCTTTATTTCATACTGCATTCAAATCATCAGCAAGGCTCCAGAGATACAAATTCTGGCAGCACTAGTCACGATTAGAAGGAGGAATCTCAAAAACATTTCAGTGAAAATGAACAATACTTCACAAGTGTAATACTTGTTTTCCTTTAAATCCTGTATCACTAAACTCTGGATTTAGCTGGACAAACAAACAAACAAAACTTCTGTAATTGTATGGATGTGGCATGTGATGACAAAACTCCTTTTGGAACCTTTCAGCGCTCTGTCGATGGCGTAAAGAACTGCCATTAACGCTGTTTCCATGAGAACGGTTCATTTACATTTATATTTCCCGTAGAACTGGTATACAGTGAACGAACTGGATCACTGCCTCCATAAATTCAAAGGTCGCAAGGGAAACACATTGGTACAGAGAGCTAATTCTGATATGACCAAAATGCTCGAAAAAAATCGTGTTTGAACGAAAGAGAGTCAACATTTCTTGAGAGGGTCTTCATCAAGGAAAGTTATACTGTAACAGGAAAACTTCCCAGTGAAATGAGCTTTTTTTTTAGTAGTCCCCTTGTAATAAACAACATGGACCTCCGAATCTTCAGTATTTTTGTTCCTTTTTCGGCCCCTTTTTTGCGCACGCATCTGGATGGTCCTCTCTCTCTCTGTCTCTCTCTCTCTCTCTCTCTCTCTCTCTCTCTCTCTCTGTGTGTGTGTGTGTGTGTGTGTGTGGTGTGTGTGTGTGTGTGTGTGTGTGTGTTTGTGTGTTTTCGCTGAAGCATCGCCAGTTGCTGGCCTGTGGCCTGTCCGTGGAGACCGGAGTTGATGGAAGATGTCACCTTCCTCTCGCCTATCGGCCCTGATTTTGTTTTTCTTCCTTTTTCATCCTGCTTCTTTTCTTCTCTGGGGCACTCCAGGACGGCTTGTCGAGAGATTCGTGAACAAGGCGAAGCTAGCTGAAACATTTCAAGAAGTTTTTAAGTTTTTTTTTTCATGCTTCTTGTTTAAGGAAAAGAAATGGATGCGATTCTCTCTCTCTCTCTCTCTCTCTCTCTCTCTCTCTCTCTCTCTCTCTCTCTCTCTCTCTCTCTCTCTCTCTCTCATCTAAAACTGAAGAGAAGAGTGCACACATGCACAGCAATATTAGTTGTTTTCATTTATATAAGTCTGTTTGTGCAATCCGCTCAGGAACATTTCAAACAAAGAAACAAACAAAAACAAAAACGGTGAATTAAATCACTTGTCAGCATATCAGAGTTAGCTCAATCTGACACGTGTAAAAGTTTTCTCAGGGCTAAGGTGTGACCAACACAAAGTCCCTGTGTTATTTCCCCCATTTTCCTCCATGGCTGGAAATAAAGTTTCTCAAGCCTTTAGGCTGACGATCAACAGAGTTGATAAAAAGACAGAATGTGTTCATACGGGATGCTAGCTCCATCAATTTAGAGATGGAACAGGTAAGAACAGGTTCAGCAAGGAATGAAAAGTACAGAAATTGTAGGACAACTGGAATTTAGTCAAAAAAAAGTGGGAAATGCAGAAACATTTTGTGTCAAGGCCGTTATAAAACAAGAAACACATTGGGTTCTTTTTTTTAGTTAGTTACAGGCTGTACCCACTAAAGGTCATAAGGGGCAAAATACTGACCATATCCAGAGATCGTGCGGATTAAATTTATAAGACAGTGCCCTGCTACTGCCAGATTATTAGCATTTTAATGGGCAGCGTTAATGGTCCGAAGCTTTTATATCATGTTCAGGGTGAAAGCGAGAATCGAACCCAACATTTCTGACTACGCACTCGGTCTTCTAACCACTGGGAGAGCGTTGTCAACTCCACTTATCTGCCTGCTTAATCTCCCTCTTGCAGCCTTTCATCCATTGGCCAACTCGTCTTGTCTCTGTGGTCTGGCCGTAAGGACGGCAAGTGCCATTCATGTGGATAATAACAGGGACGCTTTCTTTTGACAGTAATGTCTTGCAGTCAGTTCGTGGCAAGCGACTGGGTCCTCCAGGCTTCTTTAGGTCTTGCATTTTCGTCTTTTTTTTTTTTTTTTTTGAAAGCATCTAGGAAGCAGCTATGTCTGTCTGTTTGGCTTTGTAGGTGTCTCTGTCTCTTTCTGTTTGTCTTTCTGTCTCAACTTCTCTCTCTCTCTCTCTCTCTCTCTCTCTCTCTCTCTCTCTGTTTGTCTTGCTGTCTGTCTGTCTGTCTGTCTGTCTGTCCTTCACTCTCTCTCTCTCTCACTGCATAAGAGAGAGAGAGAGAGAGAGAGAGAGAGACAGAGAGAGACAGAGACAGAGACAGAGAGACAGACAGAGAGAGTCTAGACAGACAGAGATAGTCTATCTATCTCCTTGTTTGTTTCTCTGCCCACCTTCCCCCTTATCTCTCTCTCTCTCTCTCTCTCTCTCTCTCTCTCTCTCTCTCTCTCTCTCTCTCTCTCTCTCTCCACAGTACGGTGACGAACTGCGTGCATCTTGCCAAGACCAAGATTGATGGAAAATGGCACCTTCCTACCCCGCCTTTTCTTCCAGATTTTTTTAAAATGTTATTTCTGCATTCAAATGACTCTGACACTTCTTCTTCATCTCTTCTGTGCTCACAAATGTCGAGATGATCATTCTGGCACTGAAAGTGGTGCTCACGGCACATGCAGTTCAAACCTTACTGAGGGTGTGTGCACTCACTAGAAAGGGCCAGAGAACTCAGCTAGTTTTCAGGATATCGACATTAATCCTGTTCAGCTTGCATAGCTGTCCAAGGGGGCGAAACGACAGATGGAACAAAGGGGCTTTAACTTTATTGCAAATCTTGGAGTGATGTGCATTATCATTTTAGTACATTATGATTTTTCCAACCGGGAGACCACAACGCTAACCGTTTTCTCATGGCGGCCAGATGAATTTAAGTACACTGGGTGAAAAATCAAAATGTTGGTCCAAGATGAATCTGTTAAATTCTGAAGCAGATTCTTAACAGCCAGCAGGATCAACTGGCAGATCTAGAAAAGAAAAAAAAATATTGTAAGGCTTTCACCGAGTATTGTTAAGTTGCTGTGACAAAGTGGTAACTGTCTTCGACGAAGTACATTTTTGCAGAATAGTAAAACTTTCTAGTAATGTAAACATTGACATTTTTCTTCTCAATATTCTCTTAGATAAAACACGAGAAGTTACTCTTTCAGTTCCTATTAAGTATTACTTCCCTGGGCAGAGAAAAAAAAATTCACTCACGAACTGCATCAATTGAGGAATCTAGAATACTTTTACCATATTGGAGGCCTATGCTCCACTGAATACACCTGTTGGTAATATTAATGTTTGTGATTCGTTTTCTCATCTATTTCTCACTCGACATTTGAGAACATGATAGATTCTGCAAATGTGTCTCAGTTTAATATTCATGTACATCGTATGTCGTAGATGTATAACAAAATCAGAGACTGTCCTAAAAATTCCAACACTGGAATAGAATCTTGATACTGAAAGACTGTATGCAGGTTTTGTCGGTGTCGCTCTTGTTTTACTTGTTTGTTTATTATAAGTCCGTTCGAGAACTGCTTTACAACTTTTAAAAATGTTTGCTTTTGAATGTATTGCCAGTATTATTCTTTAAGTGCAACCGAATTTGCCAATACATAAAAATATGCAGTTTCTTGTGATTATGAAAATCATAAAATTTACAAAAAATGTTCGTACTAGTTATGATATTCATTATTGTTATCTGTAATTATCTGCATCCCAATATTCTGATGTGAATGGGCAGAAAAAGTCTCCTCTCTCTTAAAAGACAAACAAAACAAACCAAAAACCTTTTGATCTGAGCTTCCATTCCAATTTAAAAGACAATGTGGCTTACGTTCATCAAAAGCTTATCTGTAACAATCTACATTTAAACATTCTGTTGTGCATGGACGGTAATAGTCTTCTCCTTGCGAATGCTCTTCGGATCTTTATGTTAATCAAAGGCTTTAGTTTCATGATATGGTTTGGGCTTTTACTCGTAGTCATGATATCTATAGCTTTCAGCATGCCAGATTTCTTCTTTTTTACGTCGTATTATTCTGCTGATGACAGTAAGCGAAGTCATCCTTCATTTCATACTGCATCCAACCATCAGCAAGGCTCCAGAAATACAAATTCTGCAGCACTGGTCACGATGAAAAGGGGAAATCTCAAAGACATATAAGTGAAATGAATAACATTTGACAAATGTAATACTTGTTTTCCTTTCAATCCTATGACACAAAATCCTCTTACTAGTTGGGGCAAACAAACGAACCTCCAGCTATTGTATTTAAGCCACAAGTGATGACAGAACTCACATCAACACCTCTGTCGATGATGCTGAGAACTGCCATTCATGCTCTTTAGACAAGAACGGTTCATATACGTTAATCATCCACAGGACTGGTACATAGTGAACAATCTCAATCACTGCCTCCATAAATTATCAAAAAAGCGTCTGTAAAGGAAACAGATCTGTACAGAGAACCAAATCTGATATGACTCAAACTGCTTGGAACGAAATTCGTATTGAAAAAAAAGGGAGTAAATATTTCTTGAGAGGGTCTTTATCAGGGAAGCTATACTGCAACAGGAAATTTTCCTAGTCAGATGAGCTTTTTCAGCAGTCCCCTCGTGACAAACAACTTGGATCTCCAAGGGCTCTCTATGTCTGTTCCTACCTCCCCCCCACCCCTTTTTGGCGCAAGGGTCTCTCCTCTCTCTCTCTCTCTCCTCTCTCTCTCTCTCTCTCTCTCTCTCTCTCTCTCTCTCTCCTCTCTGTTTTGGCTGAAGCATCGCCAGTTGCTGGCCTGTGGCCTGTCCATGGAGACCGGAGTTGATGGAAGATGTCACCTTCCTCTCGCCTATCGGGCCTGATTTTGTTTTTCGTCCTTCCTCCATCCTGCTTCTTTTCTTCTCTGCTGCACTGCAGGACGGCTTGTCGAGAGATTCGTGAACAAGGCGACACTGGCTGAAACACCTTAAAGATGTGTGTGTGTGTGTGTGTGTGTGTGTGTGTGTGTGTGTGTGCGTGCGTGCGTGCGTGCGTGCGTGCGTGCGTGCGGTGCGTGTGTGTGTGTGTGTGTGTGTGTGTGTGTGTGTGTGTGTGTGTGTGTGTGTGGCGCGGCGCGCGCGCGCGTGTGTGTGTGTATGAGAGAGAGCATGTCTATTTTTTTTTTTTGCAGGTGTGTTTGTTTGTTTGTGTGTGTGTGTGTGTGTGCGTGTGTGTGGTGTGTGTGTGTGTGTGTGTGTGTGTGTGTGCGTGCGTGCGTGCGTGTGTGTGTGTGTGTGTGTGTGTGTGTGTGTGTGTGTGTGTGTGTGTGTGTGTGTAAGCCTCTGCGGCCGCACGTGCACGGTCGTGTTTGTGTGTGCATTGGTCTGAGAACATGCACAAACACAGATAAAAGCCAAAAGGATAAGGAAAAACAAAAAAAACAAGAAAAAAAAAAAAAAACGAAAACACACAAGACGAGTGGCAGATATCAATTACCTGATCATATGTTTCTTTTTTCATCACAGTACACTGAAACCCTCATCTGTCTTGTGAAAGAAGAGGTACAATGCATGAGGTATGGTCATCGAATTCTCTTCACCCAGGGTAAGACGTTGTATCAGCTTGTCCAATTCACTTCCACTGCATCAATATCAGCATCACTTCATCTTTTCTCTCTGCAACGCGTATCAGTGGATCGGCTTGTTTGGAGCCTGTTTTGATCACCTGTGAGAGTTAGAAGAACGAATGACTGATCGGGCGGAAGGAGCGTGTGTGAAATGCAATTTTTGCG
>CM065717.1:70685010-70687510 GCA_033310375.1 Conus canariensis
AGAAACAAGGATAATGAAAGAAGGCGGATTCCCGAGAGACACGACATGATGGCCAAGCCGGAAAAGCGTTCGAGTGAGCAGCAATGGCGATGGAGAAAAACAGGAAATTGCTTTCTTCGGAGCTGCTGTGACGTCAGACGCTCCCATTCGGAAGCCTCGTTTGCTCCTTGACTTAAGGACAGCAGGCCAGAAGGGAGAACGCTGACGTTCGGATTTTAGAGGGGGTAAAATACCACAAGATTTTTGACGCAAGCATCACAGATGTTTGGAGTAAGTTTGCAAAGAAGGTAGCCTACGCTGACGTCTGAAGTGCAGGCCTCTTGAGGGATAACATAATAACATACATATTAGGCTGTCAGTAGACCGTTGTGGGCGTTACAGACACGTGACAATGTCATATGACGGATGTATGTAAAACCCGAAATCAAAGTTACATTGATAAGAATATAGGTTTCTCGATTCTGGATTCGACATTAGAAAAGTAGTTACAGACTCAGAATCAAAAACTTACTTGGAGAATATTCTCCAAGTAAGTGTTTGATTCTGAGTCTGTAACTACTTTTCTAATAAAGTTACATTGATGTTGCCTGAATTTTAACTCATGCTTTACCGGCTTCATTAATGTTTGTGGTTGATTGAGCTTTAAATAGTATAAACAAAGAATTTTTGTAATGAATTACGGCTCAGAGAGGTCCTGATATTTTGGGATATAAACAAGGCTAGATGACAGCTATTCTCTTTTGTTGTATCAGTTCGTACGGTTGTTATGGTTCACTGTTCACAGGTTCTAGGGTCCACAAGGGCGTCTAAGACAATACCATGTTGGTCACTGTATCAGTTGCCTCTGTCTCTGATAGTTATGAAACATAACCCGCGTTGTGGAAAAAAATCTTCCCACTAAGTCAGCCGCTCCACTTCTTTTGTCTGTTTATCTGTCCCCTCTTCCCCCGGCCTGTTCCTTGGAGGGTGGTCTTGGAAAGGCCATTTCATCATGTCACTTCTCAACAATGCTTTAGCTCTCCTTTACCAATCTGTAATCGTCAGATATTCGCAATAACTCGTGTGATGCCTGACGTTTATGCTGCTTTTTTTGTGTGTAACATGCATGATTTCAGCGACAAGGAAATGCTTTGAACTAGTGCAGTAAACAGTATGGTTCGATACCAGCGAGTGGTAATGTGTTGGATCGATGTTAAAAACAGAATACAACATTTGTATGCATCTTTCAAGAATTATTTTATTAGAAGAATGGATTAACTACGGGTCAGGAATCAAAATTTAGTATCTGAGGTAGCTCGCTCATACCTGCTGTTATGAAACTTACATTGACAAATGTATTTCATGAGAGAAAATACGTTATCATTATTATTATAATGAATACATGTACAGCGCCTATTCTCGGCTAGAGACCAAGCTCTAAGCGCTTTACAATCCACACTGGTTTACACAACGGACTGCCTACCTGGGTAGTGCCGACTGAAGAGCTGCCAGCTGGCGCTTCATTTAGTCGTTTCCTGTGTCATCCAGTCCATATCATTCACATGTCGTTCACTCAGTTTCCTTACTTCCTTCATTCTTTCCATTTCTCACACAGGATGCATGCTATGTGTAACGTGTCATCCATACCAACGGCCAAACTGGCCTTCTCTTCCGAAAGTTGGTGATGGGATTTTACGTGTGTGCAAAATGTTATGCGTGCGTTCACACACGGAACCTCGATTTATAGTCTCATTCGAAGGACTAAATGGGAAATGGAGTCAGAACCAACGTTAACTCCGAGGGAAAAATTCCCTGTACCGAAACGGCCCGGCGAAGATTCGAACCCGCAACCCCAGGATCACCAAGATTACGAGTCCGGCGCTCTACCAACGTTAAGGAAAGGGGACACGAGGCAGCTGGGAACTTTCAAAAAGGTCCAGTCAGATAGTCCTGTCTGCAGGTGCGCAACCTCTTTCTGCAGAATCGCATTACAGAATGGAAAACAAAAGTCATCTCAGTGCAAAAAAAGAATTCACACACACACACACACACACACACACACACACACACACACACACACACACAGCACACACACACACACACACACACACACACACACACACACACACAACTAAACAACGTCTTGTGCAGGCAATGAATAAAGGTATGCTGATTGACTGGTATGTTATGCAAGTCTTTTTTTTTTTTTAATCTTTTTTACATTTTTTTCTCCAAACTCCATGTGTTTTTCTTTTTTTTTTTTCTTTTTCTTTCTCTTTTTTTTAAAGTGGGCCCTCCATCCTCCAGTTTTTCCTACCTCTTGTTTTCTTCCTCCTCCCGACTTGCACTCACCATGCAATGTCTGCTGTTTTTTTTTTTCAAGGGCTGGACATTTGCTTGCTGAAGTCTGGCGTCTGGGTTTATTCATGTACTGGTGTGTGATGCGATGAGTCATTCAAACACTCTTTCAGTATTTCAGTCTTTCTCGATAAGGGCGAAAACGGGCACGGTGCACCTATAT
>CM065717.1:70692510-70697510 GCA_033310375.1 Conus canariensis
GCTTACGTTCAGTTATTAGCAAAAACAACACGGTAATGTGATGCCACATAGCACGTGATTGAAGATGAGATGCTGTAATAATTAAACTTGACATGAAAGTAACTGCGAGCATCGACAACCGTCTGCTCATCTTCAGTTACCAGCAAAACGTAGCAGAGTGACGTGAGTTTTTAACGTGATGAAAGATAGAATGTAGCACTACATCGCTTTACAGGACAAAATGAATGAAATGTCTGCAGCTATATGGTTCTTTACAGCTTTGAATAAAAAAATATTACGGTAACATCAATCGTTGACAGGATAAAAGAATAGCATAATACGTATAGAAGATTTGATAACAAAGATTACTTGCAGCACCTTAACCATCTGCTCAATAAGCAATAGAAGCAAGAAGCAAAATAAGTTGTTGACGTGATGTAACATAGCATACTGCAATAAGCTGATTTGTCAGTGGAGATGAATGGAACAACTAGAAACTGCCTGTTCATACCAGCTATTGATAAAAACTGCTGGTTTGGTTAATGCAAAGCAGAACAATTAATTATGAACATTAGTCTTTTTTTAAAAAGAGAAATCCAGCTTGTCCTTGACTGGCG
Organism: Conus canariensis; assembly: GCA_033310375.1. NCBI lineage: Eukaryota > Metazoa > Mollusca > Gastropoda > Neogastropoda > Conidae > Conus > Conus canariensis. The sequence goes on from CM065717.1 coordinate 70,693,107, forward strand.
CAGTTTACTGCGTTACAATCATTTAATCATGGAGAGAATGGAAACCATACACAGCTATCAAGCCTCGATTCCACTACACACCACACATTCTCACTAAGTACGCTCTGATTGCAAGAAAGAAGGGGAAAATATCATCAGCCCCAGGAAGTACGTCCACACCCACCCATTACTGTAGAAACAAGGACAATAGAGGAACTTGGATTCCAGGGAGACACGACATGATGGCCAGGCCGGAAAAGCGTTTGAGTGAGCAGCAGTGGCGGTGGAGGAAAACAGGAAATTGCTTTCTGCGAAGCTGCTCTGACGTCAGACGCTTCCTTTTGGCGACCTTGGTTTCCTCCTTGACTTTACAGACAGGAGGCGATGGCTGGGTCAACAGACGGGAGAATGCTGTCGTCTTGACTTCAGAAAGGTTAGAATAACACAAGGTTTCGACATATGAACAATAGATGTCTAGAAAAGAGGTTGAAGAGGAGGTATGCTGACACCTGAAGTGCAGGCTTCTTAAGGAATTGCATGCCTTTAAGGCAATAAGTAAGTTTTTATTGACATTACAGACTCGTGATAGTGTCACTGTACGGACGTATGTAAGTTTATGATATCGAATTTATATTAACGTTCGTAAGCACCTGAACTTAAAATACACACTTTTTGTGCTTTATTACGGATTGTAGCTTACTTAGATTTAAAAAGTGTAGATAAGACTGCTGTCATTAGTAACAGATCAGGAAGGTTCTGATTTGTTGGGATATGACGAAGGCTAGATGACCGACAACTATTCTCTTTTGTTGTATTTGTTTACACGATTTCAAGGATTGTTTACTGAAAGGATGCTCCGAGTACGGGCTGGGTGTAAAAATAACAACATATTTTAACAAGCTCGTTCATGCCTACTATTATGCTGACTTAAACTGATGGATGAATTGAGCGGAGAGAATAAGTTAAGACAAGATGACACGAGGAAAGTGAAGAAATGTGAAGGTCCAGTCAGATAATACTGCTGTCCAGAGTGCAAAGTCTGTCCGCAAAGTAGTATCATAGGAAACAGATATATAGAAGACAATAGTTGTCTCAATGCAAAATCGAATAATATACGTAGAAATTGTATTTCTTGTGCTCAGTCGTGTTACAAGAGGAACGAATGCGTAACATCCCATTCCCAGAGGGAGGCGAATGTTTGATGGGCGCATGAGTGTGCATATGCGTGTATGAGTGCAAAGATAACCTTGGTGTGTTAAGCCTGACTAATAATACATCAACTTAGTGCACTTAAGCAATACCATCACGATTTCCCCCGTCCTGGACAAAGTGGCGAGCCTGCCAGGATTGCATGGCCCAAATTAATCTCAGGAGGGAAACAAAGTGAGTACTAGAGTAGTACTGGGGCGAAGCGTCCACTAAAGGCAATTATAATTAGCTCTTCTAATTATTTCCTTTAGTTCTTTGAGTGTTGAGTATTGACTTGTGTGTAGGTGGTTGTATTAATCAAAGGTCGTTCCGAGAAACGAAGAACGAGGTTCTAGTCTTAACTCTCACAGAAGCTGTGGTTTAAGATTAAGGCTCCTTTGTGTTGGGAACACTACCACTGGTTGGTGTACTCGTAACGTCTGGTAGATAAACTGTTTACTGACTTTTTCTGGGTCTATAAAAGTAACTGTTTTAGTGGTGCTAAAATGACAAAATGGCTGAAGAAAGTTTTACCCCCATTGAGAAACTGATGAGTTTAGGGGAGAAACTAGGATATACAGGAGATGAACTGCGTAAGTTTGTAGAAACTCAGCAAAAGACTGAGAGAGATGAAAGGGCTGAAAGAAGGAAATTTGAAAAGGAACAGCTAGCAGCTGTCAAAAGAAATCTAGAGGCAGAAACTGCCGCGTCAAAGGCTAAAGCAGATGCAGAGTGTTTAGCTGCCAAAGCAAGGGCAGATGCAGAGAGTGCAGCGGCCAAAGCAAGAGCAGATGCAGAGAGTGCAGCTGCCAGAGCGAGAGCAGATGCAGAGAGTGCAGCAAGGGCTAGAGCAGAAGCAGAATCGGAGATTTTAGCCAAACAAATTGAGTTGGAAAGAATAAAATCTGAAAATCGTAGTGAAATAGACACCAGTTCTGAGTCAGTCAGCCGCAGACTAAGTTGCGCACCTAGACTTAAACTCCCACTGTTCAGAGAAGAAACTGATTCGATCGATGCCTATATCAGTCGGTTTGAATCGATTGCCGAGCACGAGGGCTGGCCCGAAGATGACTGGGCAATAAACCTGTCTGCCTTGTTGACAGGTCGTGCGTTACACACTGTTTCCACCTTACCCAAAGGTGATCAGAGGGATTTTGACAAGGTGAAACAAGCAGTACTAAAGGCATATGATTTAACTGAAGAAGGTAAGTTTCGCGAGGCGAAAATCGAACAGGGTGAGACATACACACAGTTCGGAGTTAGACTGGATCACTATTTCAACAAGTGGGTAGAACTTAGTGGAGTAGACAGTGATTTTGAAGGCCTCAAGACACTGGTGATGAAGGAACAGATACTTGATGGTTGTGGGACGGGCCTCACAATCCACATTAAGGAAAAAGGTGCAACCACAATAGCTGAGGTACTTGAGACAGCAGAGACTTACCGGGAAGCGAGGTGTGATTTGCCTGAACAAGAGGAAAGCCTGGAAGCATATTCAGAGGATAGCAGGCCAGCACATATCTCACGCAACGGGCCAGTATTGCACGCCCGTAGGCCCACGGCATCACGTGAGCAAACAAGGGTGAAAACCAATAGCCACGTGGCTAGAAATGAGCGTACCTGTTTTCTGTGCAATAAGGCAGGGCACTTGGCTAGGGACTGTATATTTAAGTCACAGAAGGCAGCAGCAATGAGGGTCAGGCCAAGTGAGAGGCAGATAGAAAAAGGTGAACAAGATGACAGCGTTATTTTGTCTGGATTGTGCTGTGTATTCACAGATTCAGGCGATAACATGGATGTGCACAAAGGCAGAGTGGGGGACAATGTGGTTAATGTCATTAGAGACTCTGGGTGCACTGGTGTAATGGTGAAGGAGTCCCTGGTTAAGAAGGGACAATTCACAGGTAAAACACAGAGGTGTAGACAAATAGATGGAACAGTAGCAGAATTCAAAATGGCCCAGGTGTTTATTGATACACCATTTTATAGTGGGACTGTACAGGCTTTGGCTGTCTCAAAGCCGCCGTATGATCTAGTAATCGGAAACATTCCAGGAGCTCGTGGGTACGGAGACCCAGACCGTGATTTCTGTGTTGAATCAGGGAAAAGGAATCACGTGAGGAAAACGCCCCAGTCATTCAAACACTCCAGAAAGCATTGGAGCGTGTCAAGTGAGACCAACCCCACTCACTTACGGGCAGAACAAAAGGGCGATTACTCTCTTAGAAAACTGGTTGGGTTCGCTCACAGAAGGCAGAAGAAAAATGTTAAAGAGGGTACCATCGGTTTTGAGATAAAGGATGGGATACTGTACCGAACTTTTACTCATTCGCGTTCGGGAAAAACGAAGAAGCAGGTTGTCGTTCACAGGCAGCGCAGAAAGGCGGTGATGTCCGAAAATCATGTGACGTCAGCCTCGGGCCATCTTGGTAGAAAGGCCACACAAAAGGTTGTGACGCGGGAGTACTACTGGCCTGGTATCCTAGGCGAATCAGGCGCTTCTGCAGACAGTGCAACACGTGTCGTGGTGTACTGCATGGTGTGTTAGAGAGTGAAGAAAGAGTGACGGGGCCGTAGGCTAAATTAAAATGGTCGGGCGAAAAGTCAGGTATTGGGTGCGTTTGTCTTTCGCAGTGTCGTGTATGCGTGACGTGGCTGGTTGCGGGCCACGTGTATGAAGAGAAAGGGAGATTTCAGATTGTGTTGATATTTGCTTGGTTAGTGCGTATGGTATTGATTTTTCTCGAATTTTGTTGCAAGGTAAATCTTGCGTGCGTTCTCTGGTGTAAGGAGGCTTATTAGAGGCCTAGATTAGAGTTGGTTTAAATGAGAGAATTGTGAGAGTTTCAGCTCCTTGAATGTGTTTTAGCCAATGCAGGGCATTGTCTTGAAGTGGGGGGAATTTGTCAAGGGCGTTAAACCTCTCACAACAGGCATTAAACGCTTAGAGGAAAAGGGACGTTGTACGTAGTATACAAATAGGTAATAGACCCATTAACCAGGGTGCCGTACCCACCGCACCCGGTCGAACTGTGTCAAGGAGGACGAAGTGGTCAGGTGACAGATGGCACCTAAGGTAGTAAGGAGTTTGGACCTGCCCGATAGCGAAAGGGGGGAGGGATGTAACCACTAGGACCTCGGTGCACCAAGTGGGCGCTAAGTACTCAGTCAGATGAGGTTCTTTTGTAAACAATCATTGAAGAGCAGGAGTCTTGGACTCGTTCGGATGGTATTGCC
>CM065717.1:70715010-70725010 GCA_033310375.1 Conus canariensis
TTATTTAATAAGGCCAAAGCCCCATATGAACGAGGGGCGGTAACAATGTTTAACATATATCATAATGCAATTTCTGGCAGAATTCATAGTCCATTACAAGCATGTTTTCTACCACAAATCACGAAAGAAGAGTTTGCCTTAACTGAAAGGCTTTATGCAGATACAATGCAAATTTACGTACTATTCTTTCATCTTTCGATGCCATAAGTAGACAAAATCGAAACAAATATGGATTCATATAGAATTTTGCTGGAATATACTTCACACGAAGATCAGTCAGAACAGAACATGTTAGAACAAAATGAAGCTCGTCCTCATTAGACTCCTTACACAATGGACACACTAACTCATTACCATATATAGTTTTAAAGCGATACACATGTGCATTAATTTCAGATATACCAAATCTAAATTTAGTGACAAGAAACCGCAAATATATATCCACATCAAACGAAAGATATGCCTTCACTAGATGACCAGAGGTATAGCTTCTATACATTTTAAACCCTGGCATAGAGTTTGCACAAATAAATTTTCTTAACCAACACCTTGGCACTCCCACACATAACCAAAACCAGATTCATAAAGAAATACTCGAATATTTGATACCCAGTTATTTTTCCCTTTTGAGTCCAAATCGTATAACATGGTGTAAGATTTCCTTGGTAGTCGATCAATGCTCATTTTCAATAATTTGAACCAGTAACGAATGCACGTAATTGCCGCATTTATGTACAGTGGGTACCTGTTTGTTTCTCCATACACTAAATCATTTGGAGTTTTTACATCCACTCCCAAAAACGTTTTAAGGCCAAATAAATGGACTGACTCGCAATGCATTTTGATTTTTCTGTCCAGTCCCCACAGCTCTGATCCATATAATGCAATCGGTTGTATGTAAATATCGAAAATCTTGACAGAAAGTTCTAAAGACTTGTTATTCAAAAGGTATAGCTTTTTCAAAATATATAACAAACGATTCTTTGCTCTTCCAGAAAGATCTCTGCAAGCGGCTACAAAGCTTAAACGAGTTGAGAAAAAGAATCCAAGATACTTGTAAACATTAACTACTGATATGACAATATCATTGTATACCCATCTTTCCCTGGCTGACAAGTGACCCCCTTTCCTAAAAACTATTACATTACTTTTATCCATGTTTACCTTCAATTGCAGTGGTCGGCTGAAGTCCTCAAACTATTTTGTTGTGTTTGCAAACCAATAACCGTTTCAGATAGTAAAACTATATCATCAGCAAACAACAAGATAAAGAGTTCCATATAATCTACAGTAAACCTAGCACCATGTCTTCCGTTATTTATTACTTCTAGTGCCAGCCCGTTAATAAATAAAGAAAACAAAATAGGGCTGCAGACATCTCCTTGTTTTACACCTCTAGTACAATTTATGTAATCTGTGAGTTTTGCACCACATCGAATTCTTGTTTTGACAACATTATACATGCTTCTAACACATTTAAAGAGCCTTCCTGTAATTCCGTTTTTGAACAGGACAGGCCACAATAAATTTCTGTTGATTGAATCAAACGCCTTTTCAAAGTCAATGAATGCTACATACAATTTGCGATTGAGGGAAAACTGTTTCTGGATTAGAGCCATGAGAGTAAACGCATGATCAATAGTTGAATATCCATGTTTAAACCCTGCTTGACATGCACCAGTTATGTTATTTTCCTCCACATAATCTTGTAGTCTTTGATTGATAACGGCGCTGAATACTTTACTACTTATATCTGACAGAGAGACACCTCTATAATTATTGGTATTATTTACATTACCCTTCTTATGAAGCGGAAGGGTCACAGACTCACATCAGTTTTCAGGAAAAATACCCCTTTCAAATAATGCATTAAAGAATTTCACAAAAAATCAACAACTTTTTCACATGGAGTTTTCAAAAACTCTCCGATTATTCCGTCAGGTCCAGCAGCTTTTCGTTTTTTAACTTTTCTAAGCGCTAACAGAACTTCTTCACGAGAAATTGGGCGATTCATATATTCATTATCAACTTCCGGAAAGTCATCACCACCACTACATGACAAACCTTTATGCAACAGGCCTTTAAAGTGCCGAAACCAGTTATCTAAAGGTATATCATTTTTTGCTTGTTTCTTTTTCAACGAAATATTGGACATACACGTCCAAAATTCCTTTGGTTATTAATTGAAGCCAATAACTTGTCTAGTGTATTCCTATTGAATTGTTTTTTCTTCATTTCTAAAGCTTTTTGTATTCTCTTCTAGCTTTTGTGTTTTGTGTATCTATCACTGTCTTCTTTAAGTCTATCTCCTTTGACATCATTTCCGACAACAGAATCATATTGCTTTGATGATCTACGAAATGTTCTTAGTAATCTGCGCAGTTGAGTTCTATTGTTTTTGCAGTCCTCATCAAACCAACCCTGCTTACGACTGTCCAAATCCAAATTTATTAGTTTTCTTCATGCATGCAGCACACTCTTGAAGTACATTTATTAAACATTCCAGTGCATCATTGATGTTCACGTCAATAAGTTCAAGGGCAGCTTGTAATCTATCGTGGACTTTTCCTCGCATAAATTCCTGTAAAATATACTACTGTATTCATCACACCACAAATTGTTTTAATTACATGCACACCATCGCTATCTTCATTCTTATATAAATTATCATGGGAAAAAGCAATGCAGTATTCAATGGGAAAATGATCAGATTCGAATCGTTCAGCAACAGTCAATTCCGACACATCATATAATAAGTCGTAAAGATTACTGGACATAAGAAATAATCATTCACACTGCTCCCGTTTTCACATGTATATGTATAACAACCTTGCTGTCGCCATTACATAATCCATTTAATATAATCTGATCCAATGCAGTGCACATATTTAACAAAGATTTACCGTAGCTGTTAACACATTCATCTTGAGAATGCCGGTCACAAATAACCAATGACTTTTTAATGGAACATTGTCATTGTCATAAACAGGGCGTGATGGAGAAATATTAGAGATTCTGCTGTTCAGATCACCGCATAAAATGATATAAACATCTTCCACCTGAATTGACAAGTCTGTCAAGCACTCTTCAAGCATAATTATTCCTCTATCATAATTAAAGTGTAAATAGAAAGGAGACCCCTCCGGTGGAACATAAGCACATACATAAAGTACATCATTCAGACATCCAAACAACCGTTTATCAATGACAAACGCACATATATTTTCATAGTTGATATCTACATTACACACGAAAGGAGCAAATTCATCCCTTATAAGACATGTAATTCCACCCGATCTCCTCCATGTTTGGTGAACTTCACAGCCGGTTTACAATATACCTGAAATCCGGAAATAGATCAGGGTCACAGTTTCTTCAAAAGTTTCAAGAAGACAAACAAAATCAAAAGATGTAATGTATAAAAGAAATCATGAATATAAACTTAGAGCGCAAGCCATTTACATTCCAGTGACAAGAACTTAAGAGAAAACGATTTTATATTCAGCATCAAAAACGCAAAGCTTTATTTACAGAAGTGGAGATATCGTCTTTTATATTACCACAAGATAGATTTCCATATTCTCCCTCTCCACAAGTTATTGGAATGCTAGAATTTTCGCATGAAAACAAGGGACGACTGACGATTTCAAACCCAACCGGACCAACGGTTCTAAATCCCCACGTGCAAAATGTGTGGTCATCGACGGGCTGTGTGAATCAACCTGGGGAAATTCTGGTGTAGTTGCTTTATTTGTACCCGTCTCAAATTCAGTCCCAGAAACATTTATTTGAATATCGGGCCGGCCGTTTTCCTATTTTATTTCTCTAAGTGAATCATGCACATCAAGCCCATACTTTTTACCATTAATAAATAGATGATCATACACCATGCGGACCTGTTTGCCCTCAGCCTTAGTTTTTTCAGGTGTGGGCCCAACTTACGTCTGATGTCACGCATTCCTCGAGAGAAATCCTCCCCGACAAACACGTTTGTTCCCTTCAGTTTTTGCTTCGCTTTTAATATTTTCATTTTTTGCTTATAAAAGGACCATCGGGCGATTATCGGGGAATCAGATCTGGAGCTCAGTCGATGTACACGATCAAATTCGATTGAATCAGTAATATCAAGCTTGTCTGTGATTAAATCCTGGATCAAGCCCTCACACTCTTCACTTGTTTCCCCTTCCCTTTTCTCCATACCATAAAAATTAGGCTATTTCTTCTAGACATGCCCTCTAAATCGCTACATTTTCTTTCTAGGTCATCCACTCTAGAGGTCAGATCACTGTTCTTTTGTTGCAGCAAGTCATTCTCACGTCGAAGATCGTCTACCTCGTCCCTCAGTCCACTCACAAGATCACGGAGAGCACCATGATCCTGCCGTAAGAGAGACAATTCCTTTTCACATTGTCCAGCTTGCCGTTAACAGAGCTCTCCACATCGTTTAATTTTGACATCAGGTCAGCCATTGAAGGTTCCTTTCCCGGTCGTGGGTGGTACGAAGAAAGACGGGTCTGTCGTCCGGAACCAGAAGAGCCGGAAACATTTGTATCAGGATTGGGGCCGGGGTTCGACTCAACATCACCACAGCGCCGGAGCAGTACACCATCACCATGACACTTAAACAAATTGTCCCCCCAGAACAGAAGGATGAGGGTTAGTCCGAACAGAACACCGGTTCGCCGTGAACGAACTGTCAACATGGAGAATGACGCATCGACTGTTTAACGATACACCTTTTTCACATAAACGACTGAAAAACTGGCAAAAAAAGTACCACATGTTGATCTAGAAAACCAGCGGGGCGGAGGCATGACACCACAGCAAACAGCTTGTCAAGTTTCAGCAAAATACACAGTTATAAGCCAGAGAAATTCCCCAAAACGTAGAGACAACGCAACACACACCTCCGATCTTCCTGCACGCACAAAGCGCCCCCCCCCCCCCCCCCCGAGAGAGAGAGAGAGAGAGAGAGAGAGAGAGAGAGAGAGAGATCAAAATCCGCTATTCTGGTCTCCTGCACAACAAACATTGCCATAATGGGTCAACATCGAAACTGAAACAGCATTCTGTCTTTGCATGTAAAGAATGCAATATCAAGTCCTACCGACAAGCGTTTTCTCTCTTATTACTGAACTGGGTCTGGATTTCAACATTGTAAAAATACGTGTGCTTTCCAGCATAAATGTATCAGAAATGCAAGATGTGCTGGAAATGATATGTTGTGCACATATCGAAAAGATGTTTGAGGTCTCATACAGGATTAAAAACTTGTGGTGTTAGATGGTGATCTCTGCAGGCAAACCAGAAAATCTCGCTTCCAAGTTGTGGAGCGATCCCGAAAGCCAGACCAGCTTGGCACTGAAATGAAGGATCGGTGAAGACTTATTTGGACATAGATGGAGGGAAGTGCAGTGCTTAGTCCTGTGTTTCGTGTAGACTGCTTGGCATGCCAGTCTTGAAAGCTTTTCTTCCTGTCGCCATCTGTTATCTCCATGCTGACGCTGCACGTGCAAACATTTACTTTCGGTCGGCGCTTCCACTGTGGGAAATGATGTGAAACAAGTTGCAGACAGCTTTCTTTCATGCCGCAAGCCATTTTCCCTCTTAGCACGTGTGAGTGTGTATGTATGTGTGGGTAATAAATACGTGAGTAGATGACCGTAGTGGTTTAATGTGCGCAGCACACACACACACACACACACACACACACACACACACACACACACACACACACACACACACACACACACATCTTTACATGCACACACACACGCACACTGATACAGTTACCCACCTACACATTCATTACCCACACGCTCGTATAAACTCACACATGCTAACAGAAAAAAATGGTGTGGGACACGAAAGAGAACTCGCAACAACTTGTTTTACTTTATTTACGGCAGCAGAAGCGCTGCCTAAAGGTAAACGTTTGCAAGTGCAGCGTCAGCACGGAGAAAACAGATGGCAACAGGAGGAAAAGCTTTCAAGACTCGCATGCCAAGCGGTCCTCTCGAAATACAGGATTACGCACTTCACTTCCCTACATCTCTGTCCAAATAAATCTTCACCGATCCTCAATTTCAGTGTCAAGCTGGTCTGGCTTCCAGGATCTCTCCACAACTTTGAAGCTTTATTTTCTGGTTTCCCTGTGGAGATCGACATCTAGCAGCACTTGTTTTTAGTCTTGTATGAAACCTCAATCAAACGGCTTTTTGAGTTGTGCACCACTGACCATTTATAGCATGCCTTTCATTTCTGATGCGTTTACGCTGAAAAGCGCACATGTCTTAAATGACGACATGCAGACCCACCCTGGCATAAGGGAGAAAACGTTTCTCTGTAGGACTGAGAAGAAAGTGCGGGTTTTTTTCCATGCAAGAACAGGCACTTATTTTAATGTTGAGCCGTTATGGCTGTTTGCTATGCAGGAAATCAATATAGTGGATTTTGCTCTCTCTCTCTCTCTCTCTCTCTCTCTCTCTCTCTCTACTCTCACTCTCTCTCTCTCTCTCTCTCTCTCTCTCTCTCTCTCTCTCTCTCTCTCTGTCATCTTGCATGTCCTCTCTATGGCATTAACCTGTCTCTCATCCGGGCTCCTTCCCACAAAATCAAAAGCAGTGAAGGGTATATTCAGGAGTTCCAAAACACACACACACACACACACACACACACACACACACACACACACACACACACACACGCACGCACGCACGCACGCACGCACGCACGCACGCACAACACACACACACACACACACACACATACACACACACACACACACACACACACACACACACACACACACACGCACGCACTCACGCACGCACGCACCACACACACACATTTGTGTTTTATTTGAATTGTTTTCCGACTGCTGCCTCCTGTTTCAGTCTCTTATCACTCATGATTTTATTAATTAATCTATTTATTTATTTGTTTATTCATTTATTCGTTTACTTATTTATTCATTGCTTGTGTGTTATCTGTTCAGTTTTCTTTTTATTCATTCGTTTATTTATTTGATCATTTCTTCGTTTATTTATCTATATATTTTTTGCAACCATTTCCATGTCTCTATAAGCATGGGTCCTCCAAAGATCAGGGGGTGAAGTGAGTGGCAGAGGGTGGGGATGGGGAGTGGGTGGGCTGAGACTATCACCACGTCTGTACGACGGCAGTTCTCATGACCCGGTCATCACTCTGAATAGGAGCCTTCAATATGGTAAAGGATATGAGTTGAAGTGATTCAGTGTAACTGTCAGTTTATCACAATCCACATCACCATGTGCATGTTTTTAGTGCTGTCTTCATACAGGCAAAAGAGAGATAAGTCTACGCGCTGCTGAGGGTGCTAGCCATCTCACTTTCTGTATCACCCACAGCCAAGCTGCTGCTGCTGCTACTACTACTACTACTACTACTACTACTACTACTACTACTACTAACACGACGACGACGACGACGACGACGACGAACGACGACGACTGCTACTACTACTGATAATAATAATACAGTAACAACGTCGTGTGCCACAAGAGCACATGGAAGGCCATGTGTGCAAATAGATATTGCAGAATGGGCAGCTGAAAACATAGTAGGCCATGACCTGACTTAATGAATGTCACCCTTCAGTCAGACAAGGCCTGGTTTATGTTGGACATTATAACCGAAAATAGAAGAAAGTTGAAACAGTTCGAAGCAGAATCAAAACTGAAAGGTGAATAGAAATCGACCATGCCACCATGTACTGCGTTTAAACTGAAACATATTCCTTCATGAAACATGTTAATTCGGATTTGTTAGCCGTTTCCCTAACATTTTAACTGACTGCTTGCTCCAGACTGAATAGCATGTTCAAACTCAAGAGACGAATCTGTATTAGTCTGCACCAAGAACGCATTTTACAGGATGTGTTGGACGGCATGATTCGGACTGTGTGTCTGGACGATAGTGTAAAGTATCGTGGGATTGCCGCCAGGTGACAAGGAGTGTGTGACGATTTAAGCAGTGATCGATGCATTGTCTATTCACCAGCGGCAGTAATGGGGACAGAGGCATGATCGTATCGACTCATCGCCACTCCCCCAACGCCATATCACCGTACACCCCCCACTGCCCGCTCAGTGTCACTCCCCTCCTCGTCCAAAGGAACTACACTTCGCCCATCGCTTCCTGGTGTGAGTGAACCTCTCTCTCTTCATGAGCCGCAGAGCACATCTTGGTCACTGGAATTATGCCAGGATCTGAGATGTTTCTCTGCTGATTGTTTACAGCCCATTGATCGACACTATAGGTATCACAGTGGCAATGTGTCAGAGCCCGTGATGTTTGCAGAGATATGGGTTGGATGAATAAATGAACGTCCGTGCACTCGTATGCATTTAGTGCATTGTGTACGTTGTGTTAACAAAAATGAACAGAAACGCACTTTATGAACACACAGACAGGGATACACACAAATACAGAGAGAGACACACACAGCTACACACACAAAATAGCGGAGCGCCAATTGAGGGGATGAAACTGAACTGAGTGATCCCAGTCTTGCCAGTTGAATCCATATCAAACTGAAGTCAGTGAGGACACACACACACACACACACACACACACACACACACACACACACACACACACACACACACACACACACACACACACACGCACGCAGGCGCGTGTGTTCATGCGCACACACACTGATGCAGTCATCCATTCACACATTTATTACCCACTCACAGATATACTCCCACACGCATTAAGAGGCAAAATGGCTTGGAACACGAAAGAGAACTCTCTGCGACTTGTATCGCATCATTTGCGGCAGCGGAAGGGCCGCCTGAAAGTAAACGTTTGCATGTGCGGCGTCACCATAGAGGTAACAGATGGCGACAGGAAGAAAGGCTTCCAAGACTCGCATGTCAAGCAGTCTGGCCGAAATACACGATTAAGCACTCTAACCCTCTACCCTCCATCTATGTCCAAATAAATCCTCACTGATCTTCAATTTCAGTGTCAAGCCACTGCAGGTTGGAGAATCCCCCCACACCTTTGAAGCTAGATTTTCCAATGTCCTTGCCAAGATCAACATATAGCGGCAGTAGTTCTACATCCTGTATGAGTCCTCAATCAAGCAGCTTCTCGATTTGTACACCACTGACCTTCCCCAACGCATCTTGCTTTGTTGTTGTTGTTGTTGTTGTCCCATCTTCTGTGCAGAGCTGGCGTGAGTGAGCTCTCCCTCCGGAGGGCGCCACCATGTCCGTCCAACGACAACCCCCATGAATTTGCCGATACCGTTGACCCTGACGGAACCAAACCAAGGCCATAGATCCGGAGAGGACATCGAAACTGAGGTCACCATGAGAGCAGGGCATGAAGGGCCACAGAATTTGAGACTTTCTTTTGTTTTGAAATGATGATCGATGAGAATAAGAATGATGGAGATGATGCTACGGATTTTCATTCCGGTCTGAGACTGCATGACAGGGCTATTCTACGCTTCCTTTCATAATATATCCCGGTGTCAACCAGGCAAGAGAGACACAAACACCTGCAGCGTTGGTCAGAAAATTTGAGCAACACTCTCAGAGACGCATCCATTTACTGGATGAAACTCAACCGCATAGTCCCAGTCTTATCAACTGATCCCGTAGCATACTCAACTCTAGGTAGGGTCGGTCGGGGCAGAAAAATCCCACACGACACTGATGGGAATCGAACCCACGACTTCCAAGCCGGGAGTCCGCGACGCTAACCACTTCACCTAGGCGGCTGGCATCTTGCATTCCTAATTCAATTACACAAGTTCTCAACATTGAAATCGTGACTCAGTCTGTAATAATGGAGAAACCGTTTGTCAGTAAGACTAAAAAGAAAGTGCGCAGTATTTATTTGACATGCAACAACAGCATGCACTTTCAATGTTGAGCCCTCACGACTAAGTTTGCTGCACGGAATATTGACACAGTGGATGTTAATCTCTCTCTCTCTCTCTCTC
>CM065717.1:70730010-70732510 GCA_033310375.1 Conus canariensis
TTTCATTCTGTAGTGATGTATTTCTGTATCAGAAACATCAGGATGATATATTGTGGCCTTTATTTCAAGAAAACGTGCTTGCCCCACCCACACTCTCTTCCCTTTCCACCCCGCCCCCTTTCCCTACCCGTTCTTTTCTCTTTTTTGTTTTCCCAAACGTATCTCTGTCACTGTCTCTCTTTGTCTCTGTGTTTGTGTCAAAGTTTCTGTCCTTCTGTCTGTCTTTCTGTGTTATATTTTCCAAAACGTTCCGTTCGTAGGCTGTATTTTTTTAACGATCGATGAAACTGTCATACATGATATAAATCCCCCCCTCTTTCTGTCTGTCTGTGTCTGTCTGTCCTGTCTTGTGTACTATGTCTGTATGAATGTACGAACACAACACCACACACACACACACACACACAACACACACACACACAATATATATATATATATATACATATATATATATATATTTGTGTGTGTGTGTGTGTGTGTGTGTGTGTGTGTGTGTGTGTGTGTGTGTGTGTGTGTGTATTGATTGTATGTTCAGTGTGTTGAGTCGCTTGTCTTTTTTTGTCGGTAATGTCGTATGTGATTGTGTAATTGTTAAAACTAATATGTCTGCTTTTTGAGTGTGGATGCGTCTTATGTTTGGCTGGTATGAGAGTCGATGGCCAAGGAACGATAAATCGTCTGATCTCTCTCTCTCTCTCCTCTCTCTCTCTCTCTCTCTCTCTCTCTCTCTCTCTCTCTCTCTCTCTCTTCTCTCTCTGTGCCGAGTAGCTCTGCAGAAGCTCATTTCCTGCTCTCCAAGAGCAAACCACAGCACTTCATCCAAGCAGCCTTCAAGGGCGTTCTGTTTTTGTTTTTTTTCATCGTTTATTTGTGGTGTCCTTTTACCGCATGTATCTGCTGTGGTGTCACAATCTAAAACTAGAAAGACTCTCTTCAGTCAAAGAAAACAAAAATTAGGTAACCCCACACTTGCTCTGAGTTGATAGGATATTTGAAAATGATATCACATTCCATCACATCATTCACAACAACAACAACAACAAAGCAACAACAAGAACCATAAATAAAGAAGCAAACAAACAAACAAACAACAACAACGCGTACAACCCCAACAACAACAACGAAGAAGAAGAAGAAGAAGAAGAAGAAGAAGAAGAAGAAGAAGAAGAAGAAGAAGAAGAAGAAGAAGAAGAAGAAGAAAACATTAAAAAAACATTAAAAATACTTCGAATGTTTAGCTATAACTAACCTTTGTTAGAAAGCTGTGACGAACATGAACCAGACCAGACTCGCTTTAACATTGTCACTGAAGAAATGATTACGAACAATGCAGATGAATAAAGTAAAAAAAAAAAAAAGTAAAATGAGAAAGCGTAAGAATTTCAAAGGATGAGGGAAGATGAGAGAGAGAGAGAGAGAGAGAGAGAGAGAGAGAGAGAGAAAGAAGAACAGACAGAGACAGACAGACAGACAGACAGACAGACAGAGACAGAGACAGAGAGAAACAAGAGAAGAGAGAGAGAGAGAGAGAAGAGAGAGAGAGAGAGATGATGTTAGTCATACACCAGAAGCACACAGTAACAATGGTAACATTTTATTGTACAAATCTTGGAGACAATACTTCCCGTCATTTCCTCACATGTTTGAAAGAATCGGTAATCTTAGATAACTGTAATCGTTCACAACTTCCAGCTCGTCAACATCGCAAAAACATATCTCATGTTTCGCTTAGTATCTGCTGTTTTTACATACCAATACTTTGTCTTGTTTGTGAAAGGTTAAAGGTTAAGTTTAAACTGTCCATAGGGGCAGTGAAGTGCCAGAGGTTCACCATGTCCGAGGTACAGCATGATGAACGGCTAAGCCCATCCCTCTTCTTCCACCGCCTTTACCTTCCCTGACCTGATTCAGGTACTCATTTACTGCTGGGTCAACAGAGAGAGTTTTTGAAGCCGAAAAGAATCAGACTCCTCGGGTGTATTGAACTCACAACCATAAGCTCCGCAGACAAACACTGTAACCATTTGACCCACGAGCCTCTCTTGTCCTGTTGATGTTTACATTTAATTTCCTATCACCACAACAAGTCTTTATTACGTTTACGAGATTTTCTTGTCTAGTTGGCGTTGTTCACAGCAATGACACATTATCTGAAAAAACAAAACAACAACAACAACAACTAAACCCAATACTGAGATGAAACGTAACCAAATGTTTACCGTTTTCGTTCCTATATATAGTTTGCCACCTTTTTTAAACATATAAACGAACAAACCAACCAGCAAACAAACGAACAAACCAACAAACCTACGTCTGAAAATTACATGGGACTAAAAGACTTCCCTGTTTCATCCCAACAGGAGTTTAAAACATTTAAGGAAGTTCGTGATTTGTTGAGATACAGGCTGACAAAGAATAATTCATATCCCTAACTGAGGCTAGAAATTTGCCGTTTCACACCAGTCTGTTTAGCACACAACAAACTCTCATCTTGTTGAAC
>CM065717.1:70737510-70745010 GCA_033310375.1 Conus canariensis
CAGCATATGCTGCCCCTCGCCCCCACCCTCACCCCTTCTCCCTCTATCCACCCCTATCTCTTACCATCCAACCCACTCCCCACCTCCTTCTCTTGAAATTCGTGCACATCTGACTCAAGTTTCTTGGGAAAAAAACACACACACAAAAAAACACATAATACTAGCCGGCATCATTTTTTTTCCTTTTTCGTGGGAGTAGTTTTATACCCCTATATAGGATTTGTTCCTTATATCCGCGGCCAGTTCGAAAACGTTCACAAATCTAATTAGGGAGCTGTTCTGTTCTCCGCCAGGACAAGCTCCTTGTCATTATCCGTGGGGCCTGTGGGAAAATGGTCCATTCAGCTGTCGAGAACAGCGTGGGTTAAGTGTCAGAACCATGCTATCAAGCCTCGGGTCTCCGCGGACCACGGACACTTTGCAAGAAAGTTCTTTTAATCAGAATGTTATCGAGGCGGGTGTTTGTCGTGAATTGGTGGCAGAAGGTGAAAATGAAGGTGGGGGCTCATGTGTGGGAAGAAGGGAGGAGGAGACCGGGGGAAAAGCAGAGGAGCGGGCATCAAGTTGAGGCTTGACTGTGAATCTGAGAAGATTCAAGGCATGATTCGTGAAGCAGAAAACCTTGTCTCCCCAAAGAAACCTGGTGTGTGTGTGTGTGTGTGTGTGTGTGTGTGTGTGTGTGTGTGTGTGTGTGTGTGTGTGTGTGTGTGCGAGTGTGTGTGTGTGTGTGTGTGTGTGTGTGTGTGTGTGTGTGTGTGTGTGTGTGTGTGTGCGAGTGTGTGTGTGTGCGTGTGTATGTGTGTATGTGTGCATGTGTGTGTGTGTGTGTGTGTGTGTGTGTGTGTGTGTGTGTGTGTGTCCACCCAGTAAATGAGCACCAGTGGATTTTCATGCAGTAACAACACTGTTTTACTGGTTTGTTGTTGCTGTGCTTATTTTTTCTAAAGAATATGAATTATAAGTAGGTTTTTTAAAAAAAAATCTCTATTGTCTCAATTTCAGTTTTAGCATTTTTCTGTTTCTTTATTATTATTATTATTATTATTATTATTATTATTATCATCATCATTATTATCATTATTATTATTATTATTATTAACATTATAGTATTTATTTATGTTGGGTTTTGGTTTTTCTTTTTCTTTTTTTTTTTTTTTTTTTTTTTGAGGGGGGGGGGGGGTATTCCTTAATAATTCCTCAAGAATTCTGAGTCTCGCATTTTTTTTCTAAAATATATACAAAATACTGACTATTTCTGCAAAAATGTTCAATATCACAAAGAGAGAGAGAGAGAGAGAGAGAGAGAGAGACAGAGAGAGAGAGAGAGAGAGAGAGAGAGAGAGATTATAGCTGGATACATTATCAGCTGAAAACAGCGGTCACCTCCTCTGCCCGCAAAAAAAAAAAAAGATAACATCATAAAAAAAGCAGTCAGGGGATTCAGATCTCCAAGGAGTGTCTTGTGTCACACATCGGGAAGATCAACATTTGTTGCGTGGTGATGCCCTATTATCTTTTTGCATAAAACATATCTTTCGTCTTGAATTCGATTTTGTTTTATTTGACATCCTTGTATTTTTCCAGAAGAGATACATCAGAAAAAAGGAAACAATTTATATTTCTTTTCTTTTCTAACCTGAAAGAAAGAAGGAAAAATGTTGAGAAAGAAAAACTATTACAAAACATGGCAGCCTGTCGATTTTTTGCCACCCCCCTCCCTCAAACACCTCGCACCTTTACCAATCGCCCCCCTCCCCCTCCCTTAAAACTGAAACAATTACAGGAGGAAACTCAAACTGTTCGTGTTCTTATGTTTTAAACCTGAAAGAGTTTTTTTTAAGTTAATTTCCAAAAACTGACCTAGACCATAATAATAATAATAATAATAATAACAATGATGATAATAATGATAATGATAATAACAAGCACCACCACATTATCACGGTATTTAACCTAAAATAAGAACAAAGATATTTATCGTCCTTGTAAATTAGGCAAATGAAACAGGTATGTAGAAATCAGCTTGCCTGGGGGAAAAAAACTCACTTTTAAAAATTCTCAGAGAAGGAACATGTTCAGTCTCCATAATCATGTTCACGACTATGTCAAGCCTGAGCTAATCTATCCACAGATTAGGCAGGAAATAGCAGAACTTTGTGTGTGTGTTTCTAAATACCACTGAAATAGTTTCTTTGTATTGCAGTGTCTGCTCTAGCAGGTTTTCTTACGATGACCATGAATTGATCATTCTGTGTGGACTGCAGGAGGAGAGGCTGCACCAAGACAGGCCTAGGTCTGGCAGTGCAGGGGGAACTGGCATGAATATTGTGACAATAATGGCATCAGAGCACAGAAGTTATGACAACAACTAACTATAAAAATAGATGAAAAAATAAATATTTAAAAACAAATCAATATTCCTCGCGACTTTACGCAATAATCAAGATTTGTACGGTCTGAACATTGCAATTCATAGATTAATAAAAGCCAAGAAATAAAGCAGATCTGTCACCACTCACATTCTGCATGAATTCTCGCACAATCGCACACCCAACTTTCACAGAGTATGATTTTATCTTCACATTCAAGAATACTGGCCGGAAGGTTGCAAAAGGGTTAGGGAAAGCTAGATGAGTTTAAGTCCTCTCTTTCTGCAGCGAATTGCAGTAAAAGATTCAATAGCTATGCTGTTACATGAATGTAATACCACTGTACATACACACAAGCCGAAATTACACGTTTCTACGATTCATAGTTATCTGATTCCACGAGTCATAGTTAGCTGTTTTCATGAGAGAGAGTTACGGCTATTCTAAGTCTTAGTTATCAGTTTTACTAATCACAATCACCTTATTTATGAATTATACTTGCCTATTTCAATGAGTTGTCGTTGCCTCTTTTGATCAGTCCCAGTTACCGGTTTTCATCAGTCGCAGTTACCTTTCTCGAGATCTTGCTATGCCACCAAAGCAAGAAGACAGTGATTAAGAACAAAACAGTCATTTTTTTATGAAGTAAACTTTTTTCTCCGTAGGCTTTTGAAGCTGGAATGTTCCCATACCATTTCGCTGTCGTGAACAGTGGGGACTCAGACGTCAACAGCATACAAGCAAACCTATGTCTCTGTGGATTCGTGTGACTCTTTGACACGGACATGGTTGGAATTAGAATGTAATACGTCTGTTTTTGGCAGCAGCAAAGGGTGAGAGGGGAAATGGGAGCGAGATGGGGGCTGAGGGATAGTATGGTGGTGGGCACGTGTTCAAAGACAGGGAATAGAATTCTGATATGATTATGACACACAAATTTTACCCTAGACAAAATCGTTTTCTTTATAAAACAAATGTGATAGACAACATAAGCATGGCATATGACACACAAATGTTACCCTAGACGAGATGGTTTTCTTTTTAAAACAAAGGTAAAGACATTTCCCATGTGGTTTCTTCTTGTGTTATTACTGCTCGGTAGCAAGCAGGTTTTTATCATTCTTATTCATATTTCTCGTTTCCAAAATTCTTCGTTTCTCCTGTTCTTTCTTTCTTCCTCTTTTCTGACCGCAACCCCCTCCCCCTTTGTTCTTTACTCGTGTCTGCCATTATTCTACATCACTGGACGACATTCCCTAATCACCAGTAATACCGGCAATTATACGAAACATAAGTCATTAATAGAAAATGAGTAAGTGCAATTGCCTACGAAGGAAATGTTACTTTAACTGTTCAGAATCTAAAAATAGACCTGTATTTTTGAAAGGTGAAAAGTCTTGCATTGAATAGCACATTTCACTATTTATCTATTTATTCATCTATTCATTTATTATATCTATCAGTTTATGCATGTATGTACATATGCATACATGTGTGTATATGCACATATGTAAGTGTATATATATATATATATATATATATATATGAACGTGTGTATATGTGTGTGTGTGTGTGTGTGTGTGGTGTGTGTGTGTGTGTGTGTGTGTGTGTGTGTGTATGCATGCATGCATGTATATATGTATGTATGTATGCATGTATGTGTGTGCATATATATATATATATATATATATATATATATATATATATATATTATGCATCTATCGTTGTACACACACACACACACACACACACACACACACACACACACACACACACATACACACACACACACACACACACACACACACACACACATACACACACACACACACACACACACACACACGATTTTTTTGGTCAATTTCTGTCTGTCCATTTGTGCTTTGTAGGATGGGCCCATACAAAATATTGTACATGATAACAGTAAACACTGTTGTCCAGAAGCTTTCTGAACCGTTTTAATTTTAAAAACAAGCATACGGAAGGTGAGAAAACGAGAATTCGATGAAACACCAGAAAACAGAGATTTTTTTCATAATATAAAGTATTTTTCTTGCAGGTTTTTTTTTTTTTTACCTTAATAGTCATGTCTCCAAAAGTACTATTGTGATTTCAAATGTCCTAAAAAGTAAATGCCAAAATACGGAAAATGCAAGGAAAGGGTCACAACATGACAATGCAATATGTTGCGTATCTGTTCCATATGTACATACATGCCATATGCTGCCCTACCCCTCTCCCACTATCCATCGGCATCCCCTTCTATTCATTTAACCCCTGCCTCTCCTCATTAAAATCAATGCACATCTCAATTAACATTGGTTAGAAAAGAACAGCGTGGTATCAGACAAAGCTGCAATTTTACCAGAACAGGTTTACACCCCTAACGGCTACCAGACTAAACAGTTCACTCAGTTAAAGAAGGCTACTCACTGTGTGCGTAGCTTTCGTCGGCAATCCGGCCGACTTCTTCAGCGCGACTGCTGGGTTGAGAACTGGATTCAGTGCGCACCGCCATGAGCGAACTCACGACAATGCGACTGAAAGAGTGAGGAGTACACCGATGGCAGGTTGTGTCGGCCCCGGTCGCGGTTAAGGGTGGGGTTCCTGGCGGCGATGTGGACTGTCTCCTTTACACCCCTCCACAGGATTTGTCCCTAATATTCGTGTCCAGAACGAAAACATTCACAAACATTTCAGCCGGAATAGCTGGGAGCCGGAATAGCTCAGTTGGTAGAGCGCCTGACTCGTAATCTTGGTGATCCTGGGTTGCGGGTTCGAATCTCCGCCGGGGCGTTTCGGTACAGGGGAATTTTCCCTCGGAGTTAACATTAGTTCTGACTCCATTTCCCATACAGTCCTTCGAATGAGACTATAAACCGAGGTTCCGTGTGTGAACGCACGCATAATATCTTGCACACACGTAAAATCCCATCACCAACTTTCGGAAGAGTAGGCCAGTTTGGCCGTTGGTATGGATGACGCGTTACACACAGCATGCACCCCGCGTAAGAGATGGAAAGAATGAAGGAAGTAAAGAAACTGAGTGAATGATATTGAACGATACTGACTGGATGACACGGGAAACGACTGAATGAAGCGCCAGCTGGCAGCTCTTCAGTCGGCACTACCCAGGTAGGCAGCCCGTTGTGTAAGCGAGTGTTGATTGTAAAGCGCTTAGAGCTTGGTCTCTAGCCGAGAATAGGCGCTATATAAGTATTCATTATTATTATTATTATCATGGGAGCTGTTCTGCTCTTTGTCAACACAGGATTCTTCTCGTTATCCCTATGGTCTGTGGGAAAATGGTCCATCCAGTTGTCAGCAGTAGTGTGGGCCAAGTGTCAGGGGCACGCAATCAACCCTTGGGTCTCGGCGGATGGCGAACACTCTCCGCATTAAAGTTGTTTTAATCAGAAATATATTGAGCGGGTCTTTGCAGCGAGTGAGGATGAAAGGTGGATATAGGGATAGGGATTTTAGAGGCAGAAAAGAGGGGATGGGAAAAATGATGTAGGGGAGGGAGCTGGAGGCTGAGCTGAGACCCAATGCAATGAATCAGGGGAAGCACAGTGGGTCATGTCTGAAGCACAAAACGCTGTGTCTCAACAGACACCAGTTGTATTAAGGAACTGCTACTACTAC
Organism: Conus canariensis; assembly: GCA_033310375.1. Classification (NCBI taxonomy): domain Eukaryota; kingdom Metazoa; phylum Mollusca; class Gastropoda; order Neogastropoda; family Conidae; genus Conus; species Conus canariensis. The sequence goes on from CM065717.1 coordinate 70,743,525, forward strand.
TAGTACTACTGCTACTATTACGACTACTACTACTACTGCTACTATTACGACTACTACTACTACTACTACTGCTACTATTACGACTACTACTACTACTACTACTACTACTACTACTACTACTACTACTGCTGCTGCTGCTGCAGAACATAAGGTGAAAGCAGAATTTTTTTTTTTTCGGCATTCTTTATTTTCTTAATTCTACCATTGTCTTGGCATTTTTGATTTTTTTTTAAATTTTGTTATAATCTTCTTTCCTGTGTTTCTCTCTTTCTGTCTGACTCTCTTATTTCATCCAAAAATCAGTCATTTTGTACGTATATGCAAAAACGTTAAAAACGTTAAACATCACACACACACACACACACACACACACACACACACACACACACACACACACACACACACACGCACACACACACACACACGCACACACACACAACACAACACACACACACACACACATACACACACACATACACACACACGCACGCACACACACACACACACACACACACACACACACACACACACACACACACACACACACAGTGTTTTAGAGACAGACAGACAGACAAACAGAGACAGAGACAAACAAACAGACAGACGGACGGAAGACAGAAAGACAGGGAGACAGAGAGAGACTGAGAGGTGATAGAAACAGAGACAGATACATTTCCATCTGATAATAGATTTCCCCCACTGTCCACAGAAAGATCATGTCCTAAGAAAGCCATCAGGGGATCCACATCTGCAAGGGGATTCGTGTGTTTCGTATCAGGAAGGTCGACATTTGTTGTGTGGACATGCCACACTATCCATGAAGCACATCTTTTGTCTTGATCCTGATTTCCCGTTGTGGCTGGTTGTCACCGCTCTGTTGCAGACAGACTTTGCGTCATTCTTGGTCATATTTCTCATGTCTAAAATACTTTGTTTCTCTTATTGTTTCTTTCCTCTATCAATTGTCTTCCTTGTGTGATAAATTTGGTTAGACTCGTCGGCGTTTATTTATCATCTAATGAAAACTGTTTTTATAAAATGAATGTTAAAGCCTCCCATTAACCATTAGTTAAACATCTTTCGCACTTTCCTACCTTTGTGTGTCCTTGGCCCCCTAAGGGGCAATAATTCATCAAGGACAACTCTCCAGCAGTTTGGAATCCTGGCTATTATGTCTGCGTCTGTTCAACTGACTTCCACCCCTTTCAGCTCTTTCTAAGTGTCTCTTCTTCAACTGCTTTCGGATACCCCATCTTCTTTCCTCCTTGCACGTTCCAGGTGGAAGCCTGTCAGTTGAATACCAGTTTCCTGCGAAGATGTCCTGTTAGCCTAACTTACTCTGGGTCTATATGATGACTGGCTTCAAACATAAACTGTTTTTTTCAAATTAACGTAACAAAGTTGGGGGCATTTTCATGATCAACGAAATTCATAGCGTTTACATCACAATCTGTGGGAGTTTTGTCCCTCTCTGGGAGCACAACGT
>CM065717.1:70752510-70755010 GCA_033310375.1 Conus canariensis
GTGGCGCCCTCCAGAGGGAGACCTTACTCACGCTGGCTCCACGACTAACCAAACATTATCGTCAGTAGGTGGTGTCCTGCGTATGTTGGATCAGAACTGGCACCACTGAACAGCCCCGAAGTGTTTTGGCAGCAGTTCAGTGTCTCCTCTGGTGGGTTGCCTCTTGACGACTTGACATTGACTGCTCCCTGTGGATTGCTGCTGTCAGAGCTGCGGCGGGCTGGGCTAGGCAGTGACTGTGGACAGGGTGTCGGAATGAGCGGCGTGGATGCAATGCCACGGAGGTGGCACAGAAGATGGTACAGCAAAAAAAAAAAAAAAAAAAAAAAAAAAAATCAGGGAAGCCAAGTGGTTCAGAAAGTAAGAAAAAAATGACAAGAAGCATATCTGAGCAAAAGAAGAAGGCTATGTGCAATGCCTGAATGAAATATAATACAAACAAAGAAATGATAGAAAAATAGAATAAACATAAGAAAAAGCGGGAATTAAAACTATTCTATGAACTGTTACCTACAAAGGCGAAGATAAAAAAAAGGAAAACAAAACCGCTGTGACAAAACCGGACTGCCCTGACTAACACCCTTGTTCTTTTTTTTTTTTTTCTATTCAAACCTGATCTGTTAGGAGGCTGCATTTGTTCTGTGACGCAAATTACACTTCACACCAAGCAGTCCCAATCCTGCACAGCAATTCACTCCACGCTTTAACACATCTCCCATCCATCATCTGCCCTTATCTTAATCTTACGCTTATTTAATTCCACCAACCCTCCTCCTCTTTTCCACTACTGGCAAAACAAAACAAACAAAGAAAGAAAAGCAGATCGATTCGATTCTGATTCTGCTGTACTTTCTTCCTGAGTCTTCAAGGACCAAAGTTTGCTTGTGTGTTCTTGACAGCTGCCCACACGCTGTTCTCGACTGCTCAATGGACTGCTTTCCTACTGCTGCACGGATAACGCCCAGATGTCCGTGTAAGAGAGCAGAACAGTTCATATGATTAGATTTTCTAATGTGTTTGTATGAACCACGTACGTGGCCCCGGCAGGACAACAGCCTGTGTTAGGGAATAAAACGAGAGTAAAAATTGAGATAGCTCTTTCTGTTCATCGAAAAGTTATTCTTTCTAGCGCATGGGGTGAGGGAGTGGGAATGGGGTGGGGAAATAATGGCTAAACACAAATACAATAGATTTCCTTTTCAACCTCTGTCACGTAAAAACAATACTTATCTGGTTTCTACCAAAGACGAAGTTGATTTAAAGTAAAACAAAATGAATTACAAAGTATACTATGAACATTTAGTCTTTGCTTTTCATCTGTTTCTCTTTTATTTATGAAACACACACACACACACACACACACACACACACACACACACACACACACACACACACACACACCATTCATTTACCACCATTATCAGACATGTCTATGTGATGTCTTTTTTAGATTTAAAGTTTGCCTTCAATGTTGCGTTTTCTTTAATTTTGTAGTACAGTTACGCATTTACTGTAAGAGTATTTGCAGGTACATTGTAGGGATGTAAAGAGGAACATTTATGTACACCTAGACAACCACATTATACATGCATTTGCATAGTCACAGACATGTATGCATCTCTCTCTCTCTCTCTCTCTCTCTCTCTCTCTCTCTCTCTCTCTCTCTCTCTCTCTCTCTCTCTTCGTATAATATCACAGATGTGAACAGACGTAAAAACTAAAGTACTACTACTACTACTACTACTACTACTACTACTACTAACTACTACTACTACTACACATGCACATCAAATCAGTCTTTGACGTATTTTTTCCCGGGAATACACTTACTGTCTACTGGCTTCAAACAAGTCTCATTTTGTTGATTTCATTCATTTATAATCTAATCAACTTTGAATTGATCTGCTTACAGGCCTCGGCTTACTAAAGATTGTCAGATTAGGTTTGTTTGGTGGTTATTTTGATTTGTTTTAGACAGACAAAAAAAAAACCCAGAGACATATTGACTTGTGTTGCTTTCATCTCCCTACAAGAGGATAATGGGTACAGATATGAATAAAGGGTAGGGAAGGGATGGGGCATAAGTGGGAGGATACATAGAAAACATATACAATAAACAAAATTGATGTGGGAGCTTTACTGTTAATACGACCGCCACGGAAAGGAATAAGTGGTGGTGGTTGTGGTTGGGGAAAGGGGGGGGGGGGGGGGGGGAACGGTAAGGTGAGAACTCAGACAAAGTTGCCCAGGAGATGTATCAGAAAGCTTTCAAAGGAGAAATGATTGACAACGTAATCACTGCCCTTTGGTCCTGGTGGGGACTACAGGGAGAAACAGAGGACTTTCCAATCTCCCTGTCTCTCTCTGACTCTGTCTGTCTCTTTCTGTCTCCGTCTGTCTGTATGTCTGTCTGTCTGTCTCTGTCTGTCTGTCTCTCTGTCTGTCTCTGTCTCTGTCTCTCGCTCTCTGTCTGTCTCTGTCTCTGTCTGTCTCTCTCTCT
>CM065717.1:70762510-70767510 GCA_033310375.1 Conus canariensis
TCAGGCCAACCAACTGAGTCTTGTTTGCAGTCAGCAGGCATTGAGTACATTCCCAGGGTTAAAAGTTTGTTAGACATAAAACTGATGTGTGTGTGTGGTGTGTGTGTGTGTGTGTGTGTGTGTGTGTGTGTGTGTGTGTGTGTGTGTGTACGCGTGGATCAGTGTGTGAGTGTGGGTATGTGTGTGTGTGCGCGCACGCACGCGCGGGGGGGGGGGGGGGGAGGGGGGGTGTATGTGTGTGTGCGTGTGTGTGTGTGTGTGTGTGTGTGTGTGTGTGTGTGTGTGTGCCTGTGCCTGTGCTTAAGTGTGCGCACGCACACACACACACACACACACACACACACACACACACGCACGCACGCACGCACGCACGTACGCGCACACACACACACACACACACACACACACACAACAACAACAACAACACCAACACAACAACAACAACAACAACAAAAATACTGCTCAAATACCTCACTTGCACACATAGCCTATCTACCTCCCACTGAGATCAATCTCTGTCCCTTTCCCCTTGACGTGTGAAAATCATTCTTCAGCTTTTCGTTTACTAGCTTGACTTGGAGTAGTCTTGGTGGAGCAGTTTTCACCACTACATAGGGCTTGCCCCTTATAGTTACAAACATTCTCAAATCTGATCACTTGAGTTATTCTACTCCCCGTTACGACAGGCTCCTGTTCGTAATCCGTACAGCCTGTGGGGAAATAGTCCGTTCAGCTGTCGGGAACAAGTGGGGGCCAAGTATCAGAAGCACACAGTCTAGCCTTACGGGTTTGGCTTTCTCTTGACACTCTTTGCACGGAAGTTGGTTTCATAACAATTTCATAGAACTGGGTGTTTGTAGCGAGTTGGTGTGGGGGGGGGGAGTGAAAGGTAGACATAAACGTGTGGGTGGCGTGTGGGAGGCAGGGTGGAAGAGATTAGTGGAAGGGGAATGAGGGGAGGGCAGTGGTGGGCTGACTTGAGGTCTGGTGCAGCCAATATGCAGAAACTTGATGTCTTATTCATGGGGAGAGAGAGAGAGAGAGAGAGAGAGAGAGAGAGAGAGAGAGAGAGAGAGAGAACCTGGCGTTTTGTTTTCGAATTCTAAAACAAACCTTCAGCACCAGAAAAATCCAACACTCATATTTCTACTTTTTTTGTAACCTGAAAAAAAAAACACCTCAAAATCGTACATAAGAAATTGATTAACGCTAGCGCAATAGATACGTAGAAATAAGCCTGTTAAAGAAACAGTATGTTGTGTTCCCTAATCACGTCAACAACGATCAAGTCTGATCCATTCATGTAATACCCAAGATGAAGAAGATTAATATGCCCGTGAGTTTCTCAACATCGCTGAAGTGATTCTGCTGCCATGCTGAGTCTCCTCTGGCAGTAAGCCGTTAGATGTCCTGACGCTGACCGCCTTCTATGGAATGCAGGCGCTGAGGTTGCGACAAGGTAAGTCTTTGTGTAGCTGTGTACAGCGACTTGTTCAGTATCAATTATTATACATGACGCACGCATATGAGTCTAGCAAATATGGTATTGTTCGGAAAGCAAAGGAGAGTTACATTTTGGGAGTTAGATTATCTTCTGTCTTTACTCACCGCTCTGCTGTTTGCAGATGATATTGTTTGAATTTCACTGTCCAAAATTCTTTCTTTTTTCCTCCATTATTTTCTTCTGCTTTTTTTCGTTCCTTCTCATCCTTCTCATCCTCCTCTTCCTTCTCCTCCCCCTTGACTTCCTCTTCGTCTTCTTCTTCTTCTTCTTCTTCTTCTTCTTCTTCTCTTCGAAGAAACATGAAAAGAATAAAGAACAGATCTGTTTCCTCACCCTGTCCATTTCTACTGTCTCCTATTTGAATGGCAGCTGGAAGGCTCAGTCATGCGGCATATGTATTCTCTGCTGCCATTGAGAGCATCGATCAATGCACAACACGTAAATGTCTTGTTCGAATTCTTTTTGCCATGTAACATAAATAGATAAATAGATCAATAAATAAATGAATAAATATATAATAAGCAAACAGATAAACAAATGACGAAACAAACAAATAAGAAAATAGATGAATGGATAAATAGATGAGTGGTTAAATAAATCAAAAAATAAATAAATAAAAAACAAATAAATAAATGAAGAATTAATAAACATATATTTTTTCTAGAAACGAATATCAACACGAAAGAGTGACGCTTCTTCTTGGAACCAGTTTCTATCATTTCGCCTTTTATATTATCAGGAATCCAAGGATTTGACAATGATTTATCCCACCATATAAAATAAATGTGCGGGCAAAATATTGCCTGTGATCAGTATTCACATCTGTTTACAAATGTCTCATTGACCCCCCAACCTAAAAATGATGACAAGATATCTGTGCAAGAACAAGATTCATCACCTTTGACTCTCGTTGTGAGGTAAGCGATATACCATAAAGTAAACGTGATTCTCCAACAGTTTGTTTACGTGGCCAAATCGAAGTAGCAGGCAAATGAAAGTCAGTCACTTCAATCAGACAAAAAGTAATACCTTTAATCAGAAAACAAAATATCACTCATGGTCTCTTTGCATTACGTTCCTTCCATGATAAATTCAGCTAACTAAATCAGCATTTTGTTCGTATCTAAGGAAAAGGGAATACTAAGCTAAAGTGACAGATATTTTCTTTTCCTGGTAACCATCATATGTACACTTCTATCACACTTTCGAACTGCGCCCCTGGCTGCCAAAGGGACCCTAATCTGCCAATGACAGCATCCCAATGAACTAGGTTCTTGGATGTCCTTTCTGCCTCTGTTTATATCCGTCCTCTTTGGCTCTGTCTCAGTGTCTCCGCTACAGCTAGTTCTGGGTCACCCCCTCTTTTTGTCTCCCCTTGTGTTCCAGTGTCAGAGCCGGATCGTCGATGTTGGATACTGGTTTCCTTGGGGAATCTTCTGACAATATCCGCTTCCGCCTCAGGACTTACATAGTTACTGGATTCTGGCCCAAACTTCTTTCATAATGTATCACGTTTTAGCGCATTCCATGATCTAATGAAATTCACAACACTTATGTCACAATCAATAAAGAGTCTGCCCTCTCTGGGAGTACGATATTTCCAGCCCAGTTCTCTTAGAAGTATATTCGTTATTGGCATCTCGATGAAATGAGAGAATAAATATGAGTATAAAACAACATGTTTATATACTGGTGTCTAAAAAGAACAATTACAAAAGAAAGAACGAAAGAAAGAAATTAAGAAAGAAGAAGAAGAAGAAGAAGAAGAAGAAGAAGAAGAAGAAGAAGAAGAAAAACGTGTAACCACCTATAGTAAAGCAAAGATTTGTTACATTCTTCTGTTAACTGTTTCCACCACTTTCAGACACATTTCTGCATGCAAAGTAAATCTGGTTAGAATATTAACAGGGGAGTAGGAATATATATATATATATATATATATATATATATTTTATCAGGGGAGCAGTTTCAGTTAGTGAATTCTGACAGCCCTTCTTAACAAGCACCTGGTACTCACGTCACCTGATTAAACGAACTGCACAACCTGATTACACACACACACACACACACACACACACACACACACACACACACAACACACACACACATGTGAGCGCATGCACAACACACACACACACACACACACACACACACACACACACACACACACACATGTGAGCGCATGCACACACACACACACACACACACACACACACACACACACACACAGCACGCACCACCACGCACCACACACACACACACACACACACACACACACACACACACGCACGCACACACACACAAACACATGTATATAAGCTATTCAACTTTTTTTCTTTAGAATCAGCTTCATCTCTCTAATCTGTCCCGCCTGTTTTCTCACCTTCCCCACCAGCACCTTTCATCCCCATCCTAGAAAAAAGAGAAAAGAATCATAACTTTCTCTGACTGGCAGGAAGAGACGTGTGCATGTTTCCTCTCATTTTATTCTCCCACACAAGCTCTTGTCCAGGGTGGTTCACCTGGCTTACACAAACACTTTACACAATCAAACTATAGGAACTGCTGTGCTCTCCTGTACAGACTCCGTGGTCATTGTCCAAGCAACTGGCTGGCGGGAAAACAGTCCATTCAGCAGTCGGGAACAGCATAGGGGCAGCTGTCGGATACACTCGATCAATTTTGTGTCCCTGAGGATACTGTTCTATTTTATAAGAAAGCCGGGTTAAATCTGACTTGAATCCATCTGGACTTTGGCGCAGGAGAGGGAAGGAAGGAGGTTGGTGGAGTTTCGATGATGGTGGGTCTCAATGCAGAGGGCAGGTGGAGCGAGGTTTGAAGGATGGGGTAAGTTTGGTGTGTGTGCATTTGTGAGGTTGATGGAAAGGATGTTTCATGTCTCAAAAAGAAAAAAAAACGTACCGTCTCCTAACAAAAGCCAGGTTTGTATGGATTAAAAACAAGCGCTCTCTGATTAAGTTATAGAAGTTTCTTTTGTCTATTTATTTGTTTATTTATTTATTTATTATCTATCTATTTATTTGTTTATTTATTTATTTTATTTACTGTTTAATTCTCACTTTCTCTCCTGTTTGTTTTTATCTTTATATATTTTTCTGTTTGTTTTATTTGAGCATTGCACATGGCACTTTCTTCATTCACTGAAATGTGCTTCTTGTCATGTCCCCTTTCTTAGCCAATCAGCTCCGCCAAAACATTTTAAAGAATACTTTCTACTGCGTGCATTTTGTTTTACTTTACCCTGTCTTATCAAACTACTTACATAATCACCATTTCTGTATTACAAAAAGAAGGTTGTTTTTTTATTCATCTGTAATAATTTGACCTTTGTACATTCCAACTGATAAATCAAGCAAAAAATAGAGAATCTTTGGAAAATCGTGCTTCAAAGTGGATCACCACAGAATCAAATGTAGATGAAGTAGTAGTTTGGTTTTAACTTTGCTATGGGTTTCTAGCAGTCGAGGCATTATAG
>CM065717.1:70772510-70780010 GCA_033310375.1 Conus canariensis
CTAGTCACCTTCCCCAAACGTTTTATAGATTATTTTTGTTTTGTGTGGATTTCTTTTTCCTTTGTGCTCAGTCACATCAAAGTATTAATATCATCGTCATATCTGTAGTACAAAAAAGTCTTTTGTTCGTTTGTATTAAATTGAACTTTGTACATTTCAAATGATAAATAAAACATTAAAAAGATTTTGAATGGCACCTCTGCATCGCCCACCACAGAACTAAATATAGATAATATAGGACTGTTTTGCACTTCACTGTGAGTCATTGGCAGTCAAGGTATCATAAATACAGTAAGTGAGGACAGAACAGAAACGCAGGCACTGATAGTGGCGTTGCATAAACTGATGAACAACAGTATTGTGAATTAGAACAGATATGCCTTAGTTCGTTAATGAAGGTATCTCCTAAAAAGAATTTTGTATGAGCGTATGCGTAGTTGTGTGTGTGTGTGTGTGTGTGTGTGTGTGTGTGTGTGTGTGTGTGTGCGCGCGCGTGCGTGCGTACGCGCGTGCATGCGTGCGTGCGTGCGTGTATATGGGTTGGTGGTAGGTGTACGTGTGTGTGCTTCTGTGTATGTGTGTGTGTGTGTGTGTGTGTGTGAGAGAGAGAGAGAGAGAGAGAGAGAGAGAGAGAGAGAGAGAGAGAGAGAGAGGTTTAATATCGTAAGTGAAGTTACTTGTGCCTAAACAGTTCCGACGTACAACGATGAAAGAACGTGTCTTGTTGAAAAAGTGCCCATGTACGATATTTAAGTGCAGAACAGGAGTGCTGAATTATCAAGAAAAAAAAACAACAACAACGATAGATAATAAAGTGTCTAGCAAACATCCAGAGAGAGAGAGAGAGAGAGAGAGAGACAGACAGACAGACAGACAGACAGACAGATAGAGAGAGAGAGCAAGAATGTCAGTGCGGGTGTGAGAGGGAGATTGAAGGGAAGATTCTGTATAATACGCTACATCCAATCAATCAGTTTAAGGCAGGCCCCCACCTTTACAGTGGAAGAGTAGGGATCAGAATCTGAAAGCCAGCCCCCCCCCCTCCCCCCCCCCCCCCCCCCCCCCCCCCCCCCCCCCCCCCACTGCTTTGGGCAGTGTTCACCCTGAAGAAGGGCCAGTGATTGCTTTGTCAGTCATCCTTCCAGTTCTGCTTCTAGCTGATTTGGTCTGCTGTCTTCAACCTCCTCTCCCATTCCTTTAACTCAACTCCCTTTTTCTCCCTCGATTGTGTTATCCCTTGCACTCGTCACATCTCTTTCCTTTAAAGCCGCCTTTACTTTGCCACTGCGCCATTCTTACTCTGAGAGAGAGAGAGAGAGAGAGAGAGAGAGAGAGAGAGAGAGAGAGAGAGAGAGAGAGGATTTTTTTAAAATCCAGCCTTAAAAGAAAATTAAATAACGGTTGAACACATCATGGACGCCATCAATAAACACCTTTTAGATTCTTCTTCCTCCAGAATATATTTTTCTCTCCAGATATATTTCTCTCACATCGACAACTGTCGGTCTTCCATAAGTGGTTGCCTTCTGATGCAATGCCCCATGCCCCCAGGGAAGGGGAGTTAACTCCATGGGATCACAAACAAAGGAGACCCTGCTCTACGGATGATTTATTTCAAGTTACATACACACAAAAAGATAGACAGACAAACACATATGTATACTGAGAGAGAGAGAGAGAGAGAGAGAGAAGAGAGAGAAAAGAGAGAGAGAGAGATCCATTTTAGTATGACACAATAACAGCGTTTGGATTGAATGTTTACGTTTCCATTACATATCTGTATTCATTCCCCGTCTCCTTCCTAGAGGAGACAAAGAGAAGTGGGTTCGCTGAGAGAGAGAGAGAGAGAGAGAGAGAGAGAGAGAGAGAGAGAGAGACAGACAGACAGACAGACAGACAGACAGACAGACAGGCAGAGACAGAGACAGAGACAGACAGACAGAGAGAGAGAGAGAGAGAGAGAGAGAGAGAGAGAGAGATTTTAGTTGGTAACGAGATGAAGAGAGAGTATTCTAGATCTCAAGGAATCAAATGTCATAGCTTGAGATTCTACACAATGGACACACGGAACCCGAAAGCTTCTGACTGACTCAGCTTCACCAACGGCTAGTCATTTGCTTTGTCTCTAGACATTCTGGATTCGTTCTGCCCCCCCCCCCCCCCCCCTCGAAGCCTTCTTTTTGCTCGCATCTGCTTCAACCAAATACAGCTGTAGGAAAGCAGACGGGTGCGGATTTTCAAGGCGCCATACGGTTTACTTTCGGTCTACCGATGTGCCTCTGGTGACGGTGGGTTTGCTAGCTAGCTTTTATTTGAACTCTGATGACGTTGCTGCCAATGCAGACTTTTTTTTTTTTTTTTTACAAACTTGTGATCTGTCTGTGTTTAGCTGTCCCATTGATCTGTCGAGTGCAAAAGGTGGAAGCCCTGACAATGAATGCAAAGGAAGAAGAGAGAGAGAGAGAGAGAGAGAGAGAGAGAGAGAGAGAGAGAGAGAGAGAGAGAGAGAGAGACGGAGACAGAAAGAGGGGGGAGAGAGAGAGAGAGAGAGAGAGAGAGAGAGAGAGAGAGAGAGAGAAGTTGACTGTCTTCTGTTTGTCTCAGTATTCCTATCAAGAACCAAAGGACAATGATTATTTTGCCAGTGACCACTCCATTGGACGCTTTCCGATACCTCTACTGGGCAACATTGTCTGAGGTATCACGCCACCGTCCTTCCCCTGTTCCGAATTCCTCTACCCCAACCACACCCTCTTCATTCTGATGGCTGTCTGATCAATTGTAAATGACTAAAATTCCAAGGATAAGTAACCGAGCACCGTTCCACCGCACCGTTTATTATTCCCATTCACCCTCTCAAGCACATACTGTTAGTTAGGCAGAATTATCTACCACTGCAGATATGAATGCTTATCTCCCCCTATTTCTTCAATCTAAACATAAGAGCAAGCATTGTTTATAATTCAATATTTCCTGCAGTCATTGCAACACCAAGCTGCTCTGTAAGTTGCTGGAACGGTGCTTGGTTACTTATCCTTGGAATTTATTAATCTAATATAATTTAGTCCCTTGTGGATTCATTCCAAGAACTGGCCCTCACACTTGTGTCTTAAGAGGTTATCTTTTATATTTTCTACTTTTCACAAGAAAATGTAGCTTGTTTTGCTCTTTCATGATTTTCTTTTGCTTCGTAGGTGGCACCTTTGGTTGGTTTTTTGAAAACTCAACAAACATACTACGGTATTGCACACCAGCCTTTTTCTGGGATAACATTCTTCTTAAAACCGAAAACGCAGAAGAATCAAGTTACCACTTTCCGCGGTCACTGAGAAGAAACAATCAGGTTTCGAAATACCAGTATCTGACCAGGAGTTATATGTTAGTGAGATTCCTCCCCATTGGAGATTGTCTCCTCCTTGGAAACTATGAGCTTGCTGAAGGCTTATTTTGAGAAGCATTTATTATTCCCCATTCACCCTCTCAAGCACATACTGCTAGTTAGGCAGAACACCACGAGATATGAATGCTTATATTTCCCCTACTTCTTCAATCTAAGACATCAAAGCAAGCTTTGTTTATAAATATATATACTATATATATATATTATATATAACAACAACACACACACATCAGAAAACTGAATAACCATTGGTGTAAATATTGTCTTATCTCTATCAAATTTACTTTGATAATTTCCAAGAAATACGCATAACGGTTAATGCTTATCACCTTCTGTAGACTTCAGACGATTAGTCAAATGGTTTACCCTCTTTCAAGACTTTACATTCCACAACCTGCCAGTCTATTACTATTTCACTCTGTACACAGAGACATACATACACATTCGTGTTTCTCACACCCCCTCTTGGACAAACACACGCACAAGCGCGCTCTCACAAGCGTGCACACAGGGCATAACATTTGCCTAATGGGAAACTGTCTTCCCTTGAAAGTACCTGCAAAGAAGGAAAGCACAAGGTTGGTTGATTCTTCTGTCTATCCATTTCTCTTTGTCTCTTGCATGCCTCCAGTAAATGCTTTTCAAGGTTACAAGTAAATACCAATGTTCAAGTGCTCCGTTTCCTGTTTTGAATATTCTAATTAAAGAGCAGCAAGCAAAGAAAAAAGAAAAAAAAGATGAAAAGAAGAAAAAAAATGAAGGAGGAGAAAAGACAGAAAAAAAATGAAAGAAAAAAAGAGGAGAAAAGAAATCAGGAGTATGATTTTGTTTTTTTTTACAATATGAAGAATTGTTTTTTACTGCTTTCTTTCTTTCTCTCTCATATTGCCAAATGTTCAACTGGGATTTCACAAGTTCTCCAACAACACAGCAACAACAAGTACAACAATAACTACACCAAAACAAAGGGGGAAAAACAATACTAATAAACATGCACACACACGCTCATAAGCCATCTCCCTGCCTCCCCCTCCTGGCCACCAACCCCTCTTAAGTTTCTATGAAAAAAAAAAAAGTAAAACTAGCTGAAGTTGAAATCTTGTAAGAGCAGCAGTTTTCACCCCTACACAGGGTTTGTCTCTTGTTATCGCGGCTAGTACAAAAACATTCCACAATCTTATCAGGGGAGTTATTGTGTTCTCCACCAAGACAAGCTCCTTGTCGATATCCGAATGGCCTGTGGGAAAACCGTCTATTTAGCTGTAGGGAACAGCCTTGCGCAAGCTGTCAGGAGCACGCAATCTAGACTTGTGTATTGGCAGACCCGGGACATTCTTCGCAAGAAAGTGGTTTTAATCTGAATTTTATAAAGCTAGGTGTTTGTAGCAAGTTGGGGATGGAGGACGGTCATGTAGGCCCTAAGTGTCGATAGGGTTTGGGAGACAGGGTAGAAGTCGTTGGTGGAAGAGAAGTGGGGCGGGGGGGGGGGGGGGGGGGGGGAGGACGGGAGATCGAGTTGAAGTCTGGCTCAGCCAAGTCAGAGAGACGTGACACAATATTCACGAAGCACAAAATGTTATATCTCAACAGAGATCTGAATTGGATTACAAAATAAATAAATAAATAAATATAAATGAAATAAAATAGATAAATGAATGGATAAAACAAAAGGTGAGAAAAACAGTGACACGGCATTGTTATGACTTTAGTTGTTTTTTTTTCCCCTGATTTTTGTTGTTGTTTATAGCGTAAGTTTTGTTTTTCTCTCTTTTTTTTAACTTCTTTTTTATTCTCTGAGGCAGCTATTTTATCACTAAATTTTGATAAGCATAACTTTCTTTACTATTTTCATTTGATCTTGGCATGTTATGATCATTGGCTTTGCTGTTTTTCTTGTTCTTGTTGTTATTGTTGTCTTGCTGTCATTTTCGTTGCTGTGTTGTTTCGTTTCTTTTTTTCGAAATCTTATATTTTCTGTTTTTTTTTAAAACCCTCATATTTTCTCACACATATGTCTATATGAATGTATGTCTATACAAACATACATATACATGTTTTCTCATTTCTAGAGCAAACCACTAGCATCAGAATAAGTAAACATGTTCGTTTTTTGCTGTTTTTAACCTGAAAGAAGAATGACATTTTTTTCGTTCCGGTAACACTGGTTAAAGCAAATGCATCAGGCATTCAGAAATCACCATGTCTGGGAAAAAAAAGTCACTTATAGACTCACACTGGGAGAACACGTTTATATTCCATAACCACGTAAAGAACTGTGTCACCTCTTTGCTAACCACTTCACTGATTACCCCAGAAGAAGCAGCTACATTTCTGAACAAATGAAGTGATTCTGTTGCCATACAGAGTCCCCTCTAGCAGGTGTCCCTAAGATATTCTGACAACGATCGCCCTCTATGGACTGTGGGCGCTAGTGAATAAATAAATAAATAATATATATAAACAAATGAAATGGATATATAAACAAATAAACAAACAAATAAACCGAAGAAGACAATAAGTAATCGATTTTACACGACTTTAGGTCGCTATCAATGTATGCAAAGACTGAATATTTGAACCACTCTCTCTCTCTCTCTCTCTCTCTCTCTCTCTCTCTCTCTCTCTCTCTCTCTCTCTCTCTCATGCATTTATGGAGTTAATCTCATCTCATTTTGTATGAAATCGGCATCATCTTCGATAGAAACTAAGCAAATGTTGTCGTTAAAAGGTGGAGGTCAATACGGAAATCTATCCTTATTGTGTGTAGCCATTGTCATCCACCATCATCCGCACTCACCCCCTACACTAAAATAAAGTTAATTACTCCCTGTGATTAGCCAGAAGAGCTGAAGAAATCGTTACATTTATTTCATTTCCACACACACGTTCTTGTCCTACCTGGTCCCCCTGGCTTGCGCACACACACACACACACACACACACACACACACACACACACACACACAACACAACACACACACACACACACATACACACACACATTCTAAAACCTACCCATAGAAACTGCTTTACTCTCATACATGGACTATTAGTCATTGTCTGTGCAGCCGGTGGGAAAACAGTCCATTCAGCAGTCGTGATCAGCATGAGGGGCAGCTGTCAGAAACACGCGATCGATTTTAGAACCCTGAGGACACCGTTCTCTTTCATAAGAAAGCCAGGGGTTAAATCTGACTGCAAGCCATCTGGTCTTTCTGGCGGAGAGGGAAAGGGGGAGACTAGCGGAGTTCAATGATGGTTGGTCTCAGCGTGGGGGCTGGTGGAGTGAAGTTTGAAGGATGGGGTAGTTTGCTATGCTAGCATGCGAGTGGTTGGTAGCGAGTTTGTTTGATGTCACAGAAATAGTACTGCCTCCTAATATAAACCAGGTTCGAATGGAAAAACAAACGTGTGAGCCAGAGCTGTCTGGTCGTATTATAGGAGTTTCTTTTAGTCATTTTTTTTTAGTTACTTATGTTTAAATCCTCACTTTCTCTCCTGCTTACGTTGATATTTTTCATATTGTTTTAATTTACATGGCTTTCTTCATTCGCTCAAATGTGTGTCTTGTCACATCCTCTTTCTTAACCACTCAGCCTCACCAAAACTATCCAAAGAATACTGTGTGTACATATCGTTTTTCTGTACTCTTCTAAACAGACAACTGACAGCATCACATATGTCTGTAACACAAAATAACCCTACATTTATTTGTTATAAACCGACCTTTGTACATCTTAACTAATACATCAAACCTCATAGAACATTTATGAAATAGTTTATGAGCATAGATCATTATAGAACCAGCCGTAGATGATGTAGTATTTTGGTTTGAACTTTGTTGTGGGTCTTTGACAGTGAAGCTATTCTTTGCACAGTGAGCCAGCATAGAAGAAATATGCAGGCACTGTAAGTGACGTGGAATACACTAATTGACAACAGTGTTGTAATTTAGAACAGGTATCCTTTAATTCATTAATCAACCAGTGACAGTTTTCTTTAAATGTTGAAGTATCTCATAACAAGTATTTTTTGATGAGTGTGCGCATACTTGTGTGTGTGTGCGTGTGTGTGTGTGTGTGTGTGTGTGTGTGTGTGTGT
>CM065717.1:70807510-70810010 GCA_033310375.1 Conus canariensis
AGAGAGAGAGAACTCCGAACTCCGAGAACCTTTATTCCCTCTGGGACTGAGATTTTATACAAGTCTGTTCTATCAATCTCTCCTCGCTGAGCTAAATCATGCAATGGGATTTAAAGAATAATGAAAAGAAAAAAGTAAATAAATGAAAATGAAAAGTGAGAGAAATAAAAATTCATGATAAATACGCTGCATTGTGGAGTACATGACTCACACACACAAGCATTAATTTTTGTATTGAGAGAGAGGAGAGAGAGAGAGAGAGAGAGAGAGAGAGGAGAGAGAGAGAGACGTTCGACCAAAACAAAATAACCAAGAAATGGAACCATAGGAATGATTCAACGTCCATCCTTTCACCGGTGAAAAAAAGTATTGTTCGGTTTTGCTTTCATTCTTTCTTGCACTGAGATGGCATCTTCTACTCTGAGAATCGATTGTCCAGGAGGGTTTTGCACACCGGCAAGCATCATTATCTGATTAGACCGTCTTGGAAACTTTCCAGCTGCTTCTAGTTGGTCTTTCCTTATTCTCTCCTCTCAATCCATCAGTCGGTTTAGTGTCAAATACTGCTGTGAGCCTTCTACTTCGAAGAATCTTTTTGTTTTTAATTGCCGTCCGGTAGATGATCAGCATTTTGAGTAAAAGGTCTTTACATGATGTACAAAAACGTGTAAGATGTTTATTAACATCGATCCATAACGTTGGCACTTGCCTGATTTGCTTTGGACAGTTCACAAAGGTCGTTCAGTACATTTCATAGTCACTGAATCTGTACACGCTACATGAAATAAGTGTCAGAAAATTCAGGCACCAGTTGAAATACTGTAAAGGCCTGCCGATCAAAATGAGGTAACGAATACTGAAATGGTATGGACATGTGGTATGATTAGGTGGCATCATCAAGATCATCCACGAGAGAAACGTGCATGCATGGAAAGTAGAGACAGGACAGACAACATGACTGAGTGATCTGGGAAGAGCTTTTCGTCACTCCAGATATTTGTCCACACCTGCAATAGGTAGACGTAGCTGGTACTGCCTTCGACATCGCAGTTGTGTGGTACGATACAGTACCAGTTGTCTGGAACCAGTGAAATTCGCACAAACTGATGATACAAAAAGAGAATTAAGCAAGTAATTCCTATCCGGCTTTGTTTACTAACAAACAAATTAGGACCTTCATCTAAGGTCGGTACACACTGAGTGCAGTCATTATGAATGGTATTCAAACTCAGTCAGCCTACAAAAGTTAATGAAAATAGTTATCAGTCACTCTAGTCAGGTCTGCTATTTACCTTGCACGCCTGATGCCCCTTGACAGACAAACATTGGAGGTGCTGGCATTCCTTAACAACCACCTCCAAACATCTATGCTTCTTGTGTGGAAATTTTGTGTTAGTCTACTCTATTGAAGCCAGGACGTCAGCAATCTGCCTTCTGTTGAAGCAGCCATAGCCTGCTATCGTTAAGGTGGAGAAGCCAACAGGGGTCTCGAAATGGAGAATCTGACGTCAGAGCGGCTTCGCAGAAAGCAATTTCCTGTTTTCCTGCATGACCAATGCTGCTCACTCAAACGCTGTTCTGGCATAGCCATCATGGTGTGTCTCCCTGGAATCCACCTTCCTCCATTGTCCTCGATTCTGCAGCACCGGGTAGGTCTGGACGTGCATCCTGCGGCTGCTATCGTCTCCTGTTCTGTCCTGAACTCTCAGAGTACTTAGTGTTAGAACAAAATGCACTGTAAGATCGAAGCAGGATGACTGGAGGATTCCATTCTCTCCATAATCGTTCGATGATGATGTACCACTTTGTGTTAGCCGCGTCAACCATAATGATTAGACTATGTGTACTTAAAGACCTATCCCCTTTTTCGTACTTACCATTTGTGCATATGCTCAGCACACCAGCTGCGTTTGCTGACAACAGGGAAAAACAGGTGGTTCGAAACAGTTCGCAATTCTGGAAATTCTGATTGTTTGAAGCTTCATGCAATTCATTAACCTGATCTCGTAACACTTTCTTTTAAATAAGACTAACATGTATGCAGCCGTTTAAGCTTTCACCTCTACCATCCGACTGATCTACCCTCACATGTGAGACCGTTCCATAGTGAGAAGGTACCGAGCAGAAGGTGGCACTGGTACCTTCCATATAACAACTGGTGAGTTATATATTTTGTGTCATTAGTCATTTCGGATATCCTTTTTAGACTTGCGGGTCTAATACCTTGTACAACAAACTATATTCCATGCAAAGTAATGCTTTATATGTCATTCGTCTATCAAAAGATCTACAGTTTATATTGAAGCTTTTCATAGAAGTTCAACAGGGAAATAGAATAATGCTTGAACATGGGGTACCGGTTTTCTATTTTCTGTGAGGAAATTAAGATAGCTATGCCACTATTTCTATTATCAGTAACAGATCCATTGGTGAACATCCATAAATGTCAGTGTAATGACTATGGAAATGAAAAGTTACTTAACTTTTTAATCGCGTAAGT
>CM065717.1:70837510-70842510 GCA_033310375.1 Conus canariensis
ATGGACTGTAAGAAGTGTCCTTTCTGATTTGGCTCAAAGTCTTGCTTCCAGTGTAGAATGGACGTGGTCTGGGTATAGCCATGTGCAAGCAGCGAGTACATTTTTTCCAATCTATTCCATGACCAGAGCTATGATCTACCTACAAACTGATAACGTCTTCAAGAGTGTAAGCATCAATATAAGGGCAACGTAAGCTATAAATCCACTGAGGCATTGCGAGGGGAAAAAAGTGACGTGGACTGCCGGAGAGCGAGAGAGAGAGAGAGAGAGAGAGAGAGAGAGAGAGAGGTGCGTTTGCGTGCGAGCGTGTGTGTGTGTGTGTGTGTGTGTGTGTGTGTGTGTGTGTGTGTGTGTGTGTGTGTGTGTGTGTGTGTGTGTGTGTTTGCGTGCGTGCGTGCGTGCGTACTTGCGGCCCGCGCGTGCGCGCGCGCGCGTAAATGTTTGTTTGTTTTCACCCTTTTTATTTGATCTGGGGCTAACAATCCGGAAGAATAACTGATGCACAAATGACAGTGTGGTTGTATTTGCCTTAAGGATGTTAATCTTCTGGCTATCACTGCTGTACTAATCACATCTTTTAGCACTGGTCTTCCCATCTCTCCATGTAAAAATAGCCCTGAAAAGACCTCCATGGCCGCCTGGCCTATTCTAACTGCAAGTGAAAGTGAACAGGTGTCAAGTTCATTCCACCCCCACATCGGAGCGCACGGTGCAGTCATGTCCATTTCTGCAATGTCGGTAGTCTCGACAGAGTTTTCGTCGGATGGACGTGGTGGCAGCTCACCAAGTTTGATGGTTCAGTATGGTACATCTTTAGGCTGGGTGAGAATAAAGTGAAGTAGAGAAAACATTTACCACTTTTAAATCAGATTTAAATGGCTACACAAACTAAATGGTTTCTTTGAGAGACGTTAGACGTTTTCCACAAAGACAAGAACCTTAACTTGATTTCGAAAGCCGGAATCGTTCAAGGAAGAGGCAGAATTGTTGAAGAGTTTAAAGAATATTTAAAGATGTTAATGGTCTGTGAGCGGAGATAAATCATTCCACGTAAACTCAACTCCACACTTAGCATGTTCTCCTTTATTGCTAGACCCCCAGTCACCCACCCTCGCTGTGAAGAGTGTTGAAGACATAAGGGTCATAATCTGATCTGGAGCGTACGATTCCAGCTTACGGAGGCACATGCTGCTTTCAAATATCCCTGGGATAAGTCTGGACAGCCCCATCCCACCACCTCCCTCCTTACACCCCACAAAAAATTCTAACAGGTCTAGGTAGAACAAAGCACCAAACAAGCATCTCAGTGGATGGCGATCAGAGCTAGTACTAAGAAGTTCCAGACAGATTTCCCGATTGCCGTGAAACTGATTAATCAGACAACAGCAAAACCGTCCGCAGGTATGGAGTGCAAACACATGCAGCCATTCATGAATACAAAGAAGTAAAGGCAACTAAATGTTATTGAATCTGAAAGGACTCCCTTTCAGCGTTTCCTTCTGCGTTTTCTCTCTTTTTCATGTGTAGCAGAAAACAAAAAGCATTTCTAGAGCCAGTTGTCGGCTTAAGCTGAGAGTGAGAGAAGTCTGTCCGCAATGATTGTGATATATATATATATATATATATATATATATATATATATATATATATATATATATATATATATATAATATATATATATATATACCTGCACATTTTCCTTTTCTCTAGTTCAGCGACATCTGACAATAGCTCGTCTTTCAACAATCGTCAATGGCATGGGCTAACATGCTGATATTGCATCATAGATCACAACCGCATGCCACTTTTTAAAAAATGTTTCCCCACATTATTGATTAATCGTGTGTGTGTGTGTGTGTGTGTGTGTGTGTGTGTGTGTGTGTGTGTGTGTGTGTAGGGGGGGAGGGGGGAGGGGTGCGCGTGTGTGCGTGCGTGCATGTGTTCATGGACGCACACGCATGTGTGTGTCTGTCTGTCTGTCTGTCGGTGTCTGTGTCTCCGTGTGTGTCTGTCTGTGTCTGTGTCTGTGCGTAGATGGATTTGTGGTGCTAACTGCATTTCATTGACTGCATTCAGCACTAAGCTTTGTGCACTCCATGCAACAACAGCCATGCAAAGGGCTCCTGTAGTCGGCTGGAAAATTCTGCCTTCAACTGAACATGAACAGATGTCAGTTTCGTTTCCACTTCCACGTTGAAGAGTTTCGTGCATGCATGTCCATTTTTTTGCATTCTCAGCAGTCTGAAAGAAGTTTTCGTTAAACGGACATGGTGCCAGCTCACTAATTTCAATGGCTTCATGTGGCACAACTCTAGGTGGGATGAGAATAAAACAACACAAAGAGACAATGCCTCGCTTTTAAAACATCATTGAATGGCTACAAACACCGAATGGACTTCCTAAAAGGAAATTACATCCCCCCCCCCCCCCCCCCCCCCCCGACACACTGACTTCAACTGCTTTTATAGTTTAGTTTCAACAGACGGAGGCTTTCAAAATCTGTGCGTGTTCATGGAAGCGACAGAATTTTGATGAGTTTTAAAGTAAATTTTAAAATGCTAATGATCACAAGAGCAACTGAAATATGCCATAGACGGTCAATCCTGAACTTGATACTTTTTTTCTGTCTTTCTTTCTTCTTGTCTTTTTTAAGACCCCGGCCCTCATCATCCTTATCTCCCAATGAAGAGTGTGAATGACCTTGGGAATAGAATCTGGTATAGAGCCAGTGACAAGTGGTACGTGAGGTACGTGTTGCCTTTGAATCTCCTCAGGGTTAAGTGTGGACAGCCCAGATCACACCTCCGTCCTGACACCCCACAGATATTTCTAGCAAGTCTGGGTGGACGAAAGGATCGAAGAAGCGTCTAAGTGGTATTGGTCGATGTGTAGAGCAGTATAGTGGAGTTCAAGGCACCCTTCACGATTGCCGTGTATCTGATTAATCAGACAACAGCAGGATAACCCACAGAAATGGATTGTAAAAGGCTATATATATCCTGTATAAGCGCTGATAAGGGAAGACGACCTAAGGCTGTTGAATCCCACAGAAATGAAGTGTAAAAGGCTACAGTCTTTAGTGTAAAAGGTTACAGTCTTTCATCAGCACAAATATGGAAATGGAGTGTAAAAGGCTACAGTCTTTCATCAGCACAAATATGGAAATGGAGTGTAAAAGGCTACAATCTTTCATCAGCACACAATATGGAAATGGAGTGTAAAAGGCTACAATCTTTCATCAGCACACAATATGGAAATGGAGTATAAAAGGCTACAGTCTTTCATCAGCACAAATATGGAAAGGAGACAAAAAGCCCTGATTTTCCCAATGACTCCATTTCTGGTTTTGTTTTCCCCCCGAGTCCTATTTCCTGGTTGATTTTTTTCCTCTCACGTGTAGCAATCAAATCATTTGTCAGAGTTATCTGTTGGCTTAGGTTGAGTGTACATATGAATTCTGATAGATAAACATCGTTGAAACCGCTTCTTTTCTCTAATTCTCTAATTCTGCTAAATTCACCAGTCTGACAATAACTCTTCTTTTAATAAATGCTCAGTGGCCAGTGCTGGCATGGTGATACTGCTTCCTTGGATTACAGGCGCATGCCACTTGTTTGAAATACTCTTTTCCACGTGAAAAGGGAAGTATTGATCGTCCCATGTTGTGTGTGTGTGTGTGTTGTTGTGTGTGTGGTGTGTGTGTGTGTGTGTGTGTGTGTGGAGTGTGTGTATGTTGTGTGTGCGTGCGTCGTGGTGTGTGTGTGTGTGTGTGTGTGTGTGTGTGTGTGTGTGTGTGTGTGTGTGTGTGTGTGTGTGTGCGTGTGTGTGCGTGTGTGTGTGTGTGTGTGTGTGTGTGTGTGCGTGCGTGTGTGTGTGTGTGTGTGTGTGTGTGTGTGTGGTGGTGCGTGTGTGTGGAACTGTTTCAACTTTTTTGTTTACATGGGTCAAGCAGAATGGCTGATTTCCTCAGTTTTGCCTGGTAATATACGCCTTCAGGGTGTCAGTTTTTCAGCTGTCATACTATACGTTTTCAGTAGATGGTTCTGTAGTGCTACCTGCATTTTATTTTGAGCATTAAGCTTCTCTCTCTCCTCTCTCTCTCTCTCTCTCTTCTCTCTTTCTTCCCTCTCTCTCTCTCTTCTCTCTCTCTCTCTCTCTCTCTCTCTCCTCTCCATGAACTAACAGCCCTGCCATGGCTCTGGTTGTCGCCTGGACAACTGTAAACACAAATGAAACTGAACAGATGTCAGTTTCCATTCCACCTCTACGTTGAAGCCTGCAATGCATTCATGTCTGTTTTTAAGATGTCGGCAGTATTGACAGAGTCTTCGTTGGACAGATGTATGGCAGTCACTAAACTCAGTGGCTGAGTGTGGTACATCTGTACATTTCAAATGAGACTTTAATGGTTGCACAAACCAACTGAATTGTCACAAAGAAATAAGCATTTTCCTCTAAATGCATTGACCTTAAGTGCTTGTACATTTCGATGTTGACAGACAGTCTATGAAACTCTATAGATGCATGTTCAAGGAAGAGGTAGAATTGTTCATGAGTTTAAGAGAAATTTTACAGATGCTAACGGCCCGTAACAGCAATTCAGTAAAGCCATAGAGAGTCATCCCCAAAACTTGAATTTTATTTTTACCCCCCCCCCCCCCCCCCCCCCCTCCTTACCTCTCACGAAAGTGTGTGAAAAACAAAACAGTCATAATGTGATCTAGAGCGTCTGGAAACAGGTTCGCGAGGTGCGTTTTTCTTTTGAATCCCCCCAGGATAGGTCTGGACAGCCCTCCCCCCCCCCCCTTCTCACCCTCCCACAGACACTTCTGACAAGTCTGGGTAAACAAAGGACCAAGAAAGAGTCGGAGTGGTATTGGTTGGTGAAATGATGGCCAGCAGAGCTGATACTTTCAAGTTCCAGACAGCCTTCACGATCGGCTGTTTAGATGACAGATCAGACAACAGCAAAATTACCAACAGAAATGGAGTGTAAAAGG
>CM065717.1:70847510-70850612 GCA_033310375.1 Conus canariensis
CGGTAACTAAAAATTGAATTAATCCACAGATAGAAAACCCCGAACTTGATTGTTTTCTGTACTCTTTTATATCTTATGAATTTATTTGTTTTTGGTTTTGACATCACTCCACCGACCTCCAGCTATAAGGTATGGACGACATAATGGTCTTAATCTGATCTGGACCGCATGAAAACAGCTTAGTGAGGCACATTTTCCTTTTAACCCCCCCCCCCTCCCGATACGTCTGACTAGCCCCCCACGTTCCTTCTTACAGTCCACAGACACCTCTACCCGGCCAGGTAGAACAAAGGATCAAAGAAGAATCTGAGTGGCACTGGTTGGTGAAATGATGGCGAACAGAGCTGATGCTAGGAAGTTCCAGACAGCTTTCAAGATTGCCGTGGGCCTGACTAATCAGACAGCAGCAAGATTACCCACAGAAATGGCGTGTCAAAGGCTACAGCCTTTTATCAACACAAAGAAACAAAGGCGGCGAAACGCCATTGAACCCCCACAAGATTTCATTTCTCGCTTCTCTCCCACGATAGACTTATTTCTTGGCTGATTACTTTGTCTCTTGTGTCGCAGTTAACTCACTTTTTTTTAGGACCAGCTGTTGGCTTAGGCTGGGCATCAGAGACGTTTGTGCACAGGGATTCTGATAAATAAACACATCGTTTAAAGCCGTTTATTTTCTGCAATTCGGCCATGTTTATCAATCTAACAGTACTGCTTATTTTCAACAATGCTCAGTGGCCAGTCCTGACACGACGATATTGCTTTCCTAGATTACAGGCGCGTGCTATTCGTTCGGAATACCTCTTTTCACAGGAAAAGAAAGGTATTGATCTATCTAAAGTCTGTTGTGTGTGTGTGTGTGTGTGTGTGTGTGTGTGTGTGTGTGTGTGTGTGTGTGTGTGCGTGTGTGCGCGCGCGCGCGCGCGTGTGTGTGTGTAAATACATATGTACATACATACAGACGGACAGACGTACAGACAGACACACAGACAGACAGACAGACAGACAGAGTATAAACTGAACCACCATTCTTCATCATTTTTCGTTCATAAAGAAGTAAATAAATGAATAAAAAGATGGAAACGGGTCTGAATACAAGAGTTACCAACAGGAAAAACGAACAGCCTGATATACATTATGGCGAATACATTATGGCTGATGGTTCTGGCGTTTGACAGCGCGTACACCCACTTCTCCCAACTCCATCTAGTTCATGTTCAGCATAGACCAACTGCACCTGTGGACCATTTTCGGACTGAACTCATTCTTCCCCACGTTTCAGGAGGTCAAGTGTGTGGGAGTTAAGGTAGTTGTAGTAGTAGTAGTAGGCCTCCGTCGGTCATGGCTGACCATGGATAGACAATATCCGACCTAAGATTTATATCTGTCCAGGCTGTCTGCTCGCCCCGAGCGTGCCTGTGGCTGTAAAGACCGATACGAGAGCGGCAGTCTCTGTCACAATGGTCACATCTGTATGTTGACACTGGTTTGTTGGCTGTCATCTCCTTTCTGTGGGCTCGCTTTTCTGCTGCAGCAGCTGTCAGTTTGTCTTCGCCAATCTGCAGCTGTTTCTTGAGAGTGCTTCTCCAGCTGTTGCGGTCTGCTGCAAGGTCCCCCCAGGACTCAGTGTTGTTCTCAAGCGTCTTCTTGTCTCTTTTGCAAACGTCTTTGTATCTCTGCTGTGGGCGGCCAATGCTTCTCTGCCTTGCAGCAAGCTCTCCTAGAGGACGTCTTTTGGGATGCGACAATCCTCCATGAGACGAACATGGCCCAGCCAACGCAGCCGACTCTGTCTCAGCAGGGTATACATGGTAGGGAGGCCAGCGCGAGACAGGACTTCTGTGTTGGGAGTTAAAGACTAACAACGAAACAGTGTAGTTTATGATCCAGTAATTGTCCTTGTACTAGGTCCAACGGTCATTGAGGACAACGTTTGGGGTTTGTTTTTTGTCTATCGTCACCTAGTTTTTGTTTAAATAAATGTGCTACTATATTGGTCTGCGTGTACTTCCATCACTCTGGCTGTCTGTTTCTCTCTGTTTCTCCTTTCTCTCGTTTTCTCCTGTCCATTCTCTCTCTCTCTCTCTCTCTCTCTCTCTCTCTCTCTCTCTCCTCTCTCTCTCTCTCTCTCTCTCTCTCTCTCTCTTTCATTGGCACCTTACTCATCTTTCTTCTCATTCTTCTGCATAAGATTTCAACAATAATCTGTATGATCAATCAAAAATAATACCCATGATCGATTAACTCTGTCTGTCTGTCTCTGTCTGTCTGTCTGTCTGTCTGTCTGTCTGCTCTGTCTCTCTCTCTCTCTCTCTCTCTCTCTCTCTCTCTCTCTCTCTCTCTCTCTCTCTCTCTCCCTTTCGTATCAAATACGAACTTTTCTCATGACTATCTTTGGTTTATGCTGCAATCCAATATTGCTTCATTGTAAAAAAAAAAAAAGTGCCTAAACTGTATCAAACGAGCAGCAGGAGTGAGGTCTTGTTAAACTGTATCAAACGAGCAGCAGGAGTGAGGTCTTGTTAAACTGTATCAAACGAGCGGCAGGAGTGAGGTCTTGTTAAACTGTATCAAACGAGCAGCAGGAGTGAGGTCTTGTTAAACTGTATCAAACGAGCAGCAGGAGTGAGGTCTTGTTTTCGCCCAAGAAGAGTGAGACAGGGGTTTTGCAATTTGCTCATCCCCCACATAGTCCGCAGTATCCAGTGGAAGATCTGCCAGGAACATATTTCCCCATCCAGGCCATAGAGCCATTTTTTTCCGGAATCCACATCACCCTGGAGAGGCTCTGCGCTGTCGGCTGGGCTGGGCTGTACGGCCCTAATGATTAGGGCTTTCTGCACTGCACGTTTGGAGCGCTTCAAGGTTTGGTTTAGGAAAGAGGATGTGGAAGAAGAGTGGCGATGTTGAACATTTTAACCAGAAATCAATTACCCATACACTCTCTCTCCCTCTCCCCCCCCCCCCCTCTCTCTCTCTCTCTCTCTCTCTCTCTCTCTCTCTCTCTGTGTCAGTGCACTCTGCCCCTTCAGAGGAGGGATAACCTGTATGTCTGGTTGGACGGGGGAAGGGAGGGGAGGGGGGGATCGAGGGGAGCGGAGG
>CM065717.1:70850712-70853212 GCA_033310375.1 Conus canariensis
AGAGAGAGAGAGAGAGAGAGAGGAGAAGAGAGAGAGAGAGAGAGAGAGAGAGAGAGAGTCTCTTCCCTTCTTCATCCTGCTCTCATGAAAACCCCCCAAAAAAAATTACAGAAAAGAGGGGTGCCAGTCTGGACCATTCCTCATTCTGTCTCCATCACTAAAACAGATTGCAGACAAGGGGTAGGAGAGGAAACCACAGTCTGGCTGGCAGAGTAGGGCTGACTGCAACGGCATTTCAAGACAGGCGTTGCACCCACTTCTGTCAGTCCAGTTCACATCAATCAGCATGGTGCCAGACCAACCATACTCGGAGCAGATGCCATCTCTGTGATTTCCTTGACTGTAGCCCAGGGTTGTTGGTTTTTTTTAATGTTTTTTTTGTTTTTAACTGACTTTGAGTTCCATTCATCTGTCTCTGTTAAAGAAAGTCTTTGCACTTTTCTCCTCCCGCCTCTTCTTGAAGTTTGTACTACGTCCCCTTTGATTTTTCAGCCAATAACGTGGTGATATTATAAACAGTGTTCGTAGTGTACGCTGGTCATTCATTCTGCAGTTTTTTTTCCCGCCAGTATGGTCGTAGTATGTTCTTTGTGTATGGCATCTTTATGTAAATTTATGTGTTGTTTTTGTTAAATATAGAATATGATTGAAATGGCTGGCTGCCTCAGCACGGCCTATTCTAGTCACTTTCAATTTGCCAATCGTTTAGCTATTGTTTAAACTATGACATGGTGTCTATGTTTTGTAAACACCTGCTTTGTTGTGTTTTGTTGCTGTTTTTTCAGAACGTGGACTAGTGTCTCCATGTGGTAACAGTCTTAAAACAGTGTTTTGTAGCCGGCGGGAATGTAAAACAATTGAACCAACTGTAATTGTTGCACACATATGTCCCAATTGATTACACTTATTCATTACTTCCCAAGTCCGTCTCAACAGCCTCTTTTGTTTTCTGCTCCTGTACACCCCAAACTAAATGTCAACATTTTGCATTTTCTGGCTGGCAGAAGAGACACATAGAGACTGGGAAAGAAGCTGTCCATAGCATTATTCAGGACGTTTATCTGATTCTGAAGACTATGGCAATGTCTGACCAGAGGATAGTTCATTAGCATAAAGAAGAATTGGTTCAGCAAGGTCAGGTACCAACTCGATGTTTTTTGTGTCAGTTCACTTACACGTGTTACTGTTTCGTTATATGAGAGAGAGAGAGAGAGAGAGAGAGAGAGAGAGAGAGAGAGAGAGAGAGAGAGAGAGAGAGAGAGAGGTTCTTTATTTTGAAATGGTTGATGTATGGATTTTTTTTAGCAAATCTTTTTAAATAATTGACTTCAGTACTCTAATATACCGTCACAAACGTTGCTATAAATTGTCTCGAACGCATCCATTTAGTCCAATATTTAAACAAAAAAAAATATGCAGCCACACACACACACACACACACACACACACACACACACACACACACACACACACACACACACACACACACGCTAAAAGCTGCTCAACGAACGACTTTATCAAGTCGGTAGTTACCAACAACGACGGCGACATGCTGAACCTACTTTCAAATACACAATGTAATAACAACCCCAGCGTTAAGGAGAGATGAGACGAGGGAGGAACATGCGACAAGAAATCCAATGATCACAAACAAAGCGCTATCGAAAAAAAAAAGTTAATTATTTAGACACAAACGTGAGGAGCGAGAATGAGCGCCTCAAAATCACATTTATCCACAATACATAAATGCATTTCATGTATCTGGCGACACATGTAAAAAAAAAAAAAAAAAAACTATCCCAAAGAGCTGTTGGAAAATCCATGGCACAATCTGTAACAGTGGACACAACTGACAGCAGGTCCCAGTGCCACCAGTTAGTTGTTACAATATTACCAACAATTTAACAATCTTCGTCAAGCCATCCTTGATCCGGGAAGCAAACTGCAAGCCCTGCAAATGCTTACTGGTGGACAGAAGCAGACCCTAGCACCATAGTGTATCAGCCACCGTCCACAGTGCCGACGAGTACTCACGAGTATTAGTTTCTTCTATCACTCCAGTCCCACCTCCAGGCCATCCTCCTCTCCTCCTCCTCAGTCCCTACTCACTTCACTTCGTCCCTGAACATTCCCTGTGTCTGCCATGTCCCTGCCCTCCCAACCACTGGCCGTCTAGGTTGTTCTTTTTTTGCCAGTGCCTCAACATTGTCATGTCTACGTTAAATTTCTTCTGTGATTCTGACAATACTTCAGATCTCTCTCTCTCTCTCTCTCTCTCTCTCTCTCTCTCTCTCTCTCTCTCTCTCTCTCTCTCTCTCTCTCTCTCTCCTCTCTATTTTCACTCTGTCTCTCTCTCCCTGTCTCTCTCTCTCTCTCTCTCTTTCACTCTTTCTCTCCTGTTCTCTCTCTCCCTCTCCTCTCTCTCTCTCTCTCTCTCTCTCTCTCTCCTCCCCCCTCTCTCTCTCTCTCTACACCATTCATCTCTCCCGTCACATCAGCC
>CM065717.1:70870712-70878212 GCA_033310375.1 Conus canariensis
TCTGTCTTCATCACATCACCCCTCTCCCCTTCAGTTATGATAACAGGAAACCTTTTTGTTTGCATATTAGAGTATCCTCTTTTCCTTTTCATCTCCTTGTCCTCTTTTGTTGGGAACTGGTTTCAAATTTCTTCTCTTGTTTTCATATGTATTCATTTTTTTTTTACATACACAAAGTAATCATAACTTTCTCATCAAACATATTGACAGAAGGAACACGTGAGAACGAAAACCATAACTGAAGAAAGGTTCACCAAACAACTAATACTTCAGTAGTAACTAATACTAGATAACTAAATACTATGGCATATACATGAATATACATTTTAAAAAAAAACAACATACATCTCCAACTAACTAATTCAGTGCATGTATCTGGAGATAAATGAGAACAAAAAAAAACTATTCCAAAGTTCACGATCAATGTGACGTCTTGTGACTCGTTTGTCCACGTTCTCTGGGCGGTTCGCTAACATTTATTTAAGATTTATTCCAAAGAGCTGTTGAAAACTCCATTATTCATTTTGTACTAGCAGGCATGAGTGACCGCAGTCTCTGGCTTTCAGCAGTCAGTCAGTGCATTATGGCCAGCAATGTTGTCGACTCACGATCAACGTGTGGGAGGCAGCCTGCATGCCCTGCATGACGCCAGTGGGAGGAACGAAGCGAAGAACTGCAGTGGCATCCACTCCCCATTATTACTGACGAGTTCTCGCCCCTTCCTTCCTCTCCTTCAGCTGTACAGCCGTACATTATCACCTCACTTACACCCTCCCCACTCTCTTCCTTCTCCTCTCCTTCTCCCCCACCCTCACTCACTGCTTTAACCCCTTTCCTTTCATCTCTCCTCTTCACTGCTGGATTGTTCCTTTTTTTTTTTTTTTTTTTTTTTTTTTTTGGGTCCACATGTTTCACATTTTCACGTCCACTCTTTATTATGATTCGCCTGCAGTACTCTCTCTCTCTGTCTCTCTCTGATACTCTCTCCCTCTGATTTCTCTCTCTCTCTCTCTCCTCTCTCTCTCGCTCTCTCTCTCTCTCTCTCTCTCTGATTCTCTCTGATTCTCTCTCTCTCTCTGATTCTCTCTCTCGATTTTCTCTCTCTCTCTCTCTCTCTCTCTCTCTCTCTCTCTCTCTCTCTCTCTCTCTCAGTTGACCCAATATTTCATACCTCTAGAGACGTGACATTCCAGACTTTCTCTCAAGCCAGAGTAGAGCAAGTAGATAGATGATCTACGGCCAAAATATGGCGGATGTCTGTCTGTTACCGACCGATTAGATAGTGTCTGCCTGCTGATGCCCACAGCGAGGGATTGTGTTCAGTCTGGTGACTATTCCATTCCTTCCTTCTTTTCTCCAACTCTTTCTCATGTATCTATAATGGTTTCAGTCCCTCCCCTCTTCTCTCATTCTTTCACCTCTTTAAAGCAATGCTGTTCTGTGAGTGTACACATTACTCCCTATCTCTCCTTTTCTCTGTCTCTGCCTGTTTGTCTGCCTGTCTGCCTGCCTGTCTCTCTGTCTTTATCTCTCTCTCTCTCTCTCTCTCTCTCTCTTCTTCTTGTATGTGTGTGTTAGTTGTGTGTGTGTGTGTTGTGTGTGTGTGTGTGTGTGTGTGTGTGTGTGTGTTGAGAGAGAGAGAGAGAGAGAGAGAGAGAGAGAGAGAGAGAGAGAGAGATTTTGCATACATACATGTGCAAATTTCGGCAAGTTATTTGGAGGTATATAAGTAAGAAATACAATCCTAGTTGGTTTCTCCTCATATTTACCCCCTCTCTCTCTCTCTCTTCTCTCTCTCTCTCTCTCTCTCTCCTCTCTCGTTCGCAGAATCTAGGCTCTGATTCAATCCATCTCATGTTCGGAAGCGATACTAGAAAGGATCAGTGATTGCAAGTCATCTCAGTATCCCAATAAAGTTCTGATATTAATGCCTGAGCGCTTCTACCTGACTCATGATTCTGTTCATACAAGCCCTGCACTCTGCGTCTTCTGTCTCTCTGTCTCTGTCTGTCTGTCTGTCTGCTCTCGTCTGTCTGTCTGTCTCTCTTCTCTCTCTCTCTCTCTCTCTGTGCCTCTGTCTCTGTCTCCTCTCTCTCTCTCTGTCTCCTCTCTCTCTTCTGTCTCTCTCTCTCTCTCTCTCTCTCTCTCCTCTCTCCTCCTCTCTCTCTCTCTCTCTCTCTCTCTTTAATTTTTGTTCTTGTCGCTTCTCATATAATCCGAGGTCCCATGTGAAACATGCACTTAGTGCAAGTCATAGAAAGCAGGAAAGAAGGGAGTATGTTGTCCCTGGCAAAATTTCGTGCACAGGTTCATTTTGATAAGTAAACAGAAACTTGTGCAGACTAAAAAAAACAAAAAAAAAAGTAGCACTATACTGTGAGGACACTAGAGTTTAGAAGAGAACCGCCGGAATTTCACAGAGAGAAATCTGATGTGACGATGGAGTTATACAATGCAATACAATATAATGCCATACAATACTATATGATAATTGAATATATTGTCATGTTTATATTATAGTGCTGTGAAGTACAGCATAATGCAGTGCAAGTGCATGGAGAGCGATGCAATGTAACAGTAACACAACACAGCGTGATGCCGTGCATCGCAGATCAAAGCAATGTAATGCACACAATAGAATGCAAACAATGACATGCAAGGCAATGAATAGAAAACAATTCAATATAATGCAAGACAATGCAATGCAGCACACAGTGCAGTTTTAACAAAGCATGCAAAAGTTATGCAATACACGTGCAACGCAAGGCAATGCAATGCAATAGAATCTAATGCCACACAACAAACATCCTTTCTTCTTTTATTTCTTTTCTTTTCCGTAGAGTGGCCACAATCATCAAGTTGATTATTCTGACACTTGCGTGTGTATGACCGTTTTTTATCCCGCCTTTAAGGCAGCCATATTCCAACTTCGGGGAAGGTGCTTGCTATGTGTAACGCGTCATCCATACCAACGGCCAAACTGGCCTTCTCTTCCGAAAGTTGATGATGGGATTTTACGTGTGTGCAAGATGTTGTGCGTGCGTTCACACACGGAACCTCATTCGAAGGACTGTATGGGGAATGGAGTCAGAACCAATGTTAACTCCGAGGGAACAATCCCCCTGTACCGAAACGGCCCGGCGAAGATGCGAACCCGCAACCCCAAGATTACGAGTCCGACGCTCTACCAACTGAGCCATTCTATTTAGCTTCTCCTGTTTCGCGGCTTAGGTACTGTTCTGTGTTTGATCAGTGCCTATTTATTTCCCCTTGTGCCATGGAGTTTGTCTGTTGTTACTGATCATTCCTTCTCTTGTGGAGATTTTGCACTGTGTTTTTGGCAAGCTGCCTGGTGCTGACGTTGGTCAGCTGGTTCATCGTTGGCTTTACAGTATTTTCATGTATGGTGATGGTTTCAAACTCTAAATAACTTCACATGTTACCATGGAATCATGAGATCACCTGCTATGAATGCAACCTAAAACGTGGACTGGATTATGCACAGATACAGTGGATTACAATCTAACATCTCTCTTCTCCAAACGTATTTGTTAAATGAAATGGTCTGGTCATCGGATTAATAGTTACTGATACAATTAATAGAAAATACGGGTGTGTGTGTGTGTGTGTGTGTGTGTGTGTGTGTGTGTGTGTGTGTGTGTGTGTGTGTGTGTGTGTGTGTGTGTGTGTGTGTGTGTGTGTGTGTGTGTGTGTGTTCGTGCGTGCGTGCTTGCTTGCGTGCGTGCGAGCGTGCTTGCGTTCGTGCGTGCTTGCGCGCGCGTGTGTTTGTGTGTGTGTGTGTGTGTGTGTGTGTGTGTGTGTGTGTGTGTGTGTGTGTGTGTGTGCGGGCGAGAAAAGAGAGAAAGAGAGAGAGAGAGAGAGAGAGTGGTGTGTGTGTGTGTGTGTGTGTGTGTGTGTGTGAGGGGCAGAGAGAGAGAGAGAGGGGGGGGGAGACAGAGAGAGAGGGGGGAGACAGATAGACAGACAAACAGACAGGCAGGTAGACAGACAGACAGACAGACAGGGAGAGAGGGCAAGAATTGCGGTTTTAATATACGCTCGACTGGATTATGTCAAAGGGGACTGATCAGTATCAGTTTGAATAGAACATCTTAACGTAGAATCTGGAGTTCAGGTTGTATCAGAAGTGTCAGTAATGTCTTTTTTTTTCAGAAGTAAAAATGAAAAAAAAAAACAAGAAAAAGGGAAAAAAAAACCCATGTGCAACAGAAAGGCAAGCATCAGAAGCACGCATTCAGAACCACTCCCTTCTGGGCCCTGCACACACTCGTGCGAGAAGCGAGAATCGGAATTGTATTGAACCTTGTGTTTCAGGCAACAAGGAAAAGAAGAGGGAGGGGGCGGACCCACCGAGACAACATTGTGACAAAGGGCAGAGTATAATGATCCATGGGTGGGAACCAGAAGCCAAAGAAGACACCACGTTTTGTTTGTGGAACCAGGCGCAGCTTGAGTTATGGTCGTTTATGATGACAGAGTGGAAAAAGAAAACAGACACCGGTTCAATTTAAAATGGAATCCAATCACCCTGTCTTTCCATGTGTTAGTCAAGTTAATTGGAAAATTGAAGTGACGCGTTGCTTTCAGATATTCTGCTATTCGATCTTAATGAACGCTAAGAGCGGTCTGTTTTGACAAGAGGACAAAACAGTCAGACCAGCGCCGGTGGTAGAGCAACGAACCTGGAGTCAGAGGTTGTGAGTTTGAATCCAGATAGCGTAGCTTATCATAAATAAAAAAAAAAAAAGTTACTGCCGAAGTCAGCATGTGTCAGCTGGTGGTATTAGCGTAATATTAGGTTCTCTAGCCATTCTTTACCTCTCTCTGTCTCTCTCTCTCACTCTGTCTTTCTGTCTCTCTGTCTCTGTCTCTCTCTGTCTCTGTCTGTCTGTCTGTCTGTCTGTCTGTCTGTCTGTCTGTCTCGTCTGTCTCTCTCTCTCTCTCTCTCTCTCTCTCTCTCTCTCTCTCTCTCTCTCTGACAGATTGGAAGAATAGGCTCGGCCTAAAATCTCAAACCTTTATCGAATAAAAGTTTTCTGAGTTGTGAGTTTTCTCTCTCTCTCTCTCTCTCTCTCTCTCTCTCTCTCTCTCTCTCTCTCTCTCTCTCTCTCTCTCTCTCTCTCTCTCTCTCCTCTCTCTCTGTGATAGTTATCAGATCAAGGTCTGTTGTATTACCATTGATCAATATTAATACAGAACTGCCAAATCCAGTACATGTTGGTAGCAAGAGAAACCCGCTGACTGTCACATACGATCACATCAGCCAGATCTAAAAGGGAGGGAAAATGCTTGAACCTGACTCTTTTACAAGGTTAAGCCAGGATTCCCTTATTTCCAACGTTCCCAACTGAGCCAGTAAGAACCTTAGTTTTCTCCCACAAATTTCGAAAGTATGTTCTCTCACATCATGAAGAGAGCATAAAAAACCCGAACAGGGCTTACAATACAAGACGTCTCGATTTTCTGGAATCCATTTCTGAAAAAAGATATCACCTCTCACCTATCCTGGAGTCTTGAAGACCATTGGGGCTCCACAAAAGACTTCGCAACCAGCTTCCTCCGCTCCTCTCAATCCCTAGACGCTCTCAGGCAGTAGTTGAGTGTGAAGCCAGTCCATTCACGGATGCTGTCCTCCCATCTCTTTCTGTGTCTTCCTCTCCTTCTGCCTCCTCGCACTGTTCCTTGTAGAATGGTTTTGCCAGGTCCTGTTGATCTTGATACAAGACCATACCATCTCATTTTCTCCTCTTCTCTGTGGACACCAGGTCTTCGTATGGTCCAATGGCTTGCTTTACTCTGGTCTGGACCCCCAAGTTGGTAATGAGCTCTTTGTATGAGATGCCAAGGATGTTGCGGAAGCATCTTAAGTCTAATGCCCGAAATCTTTCTCTCAAGTTCAGCTGTCAGAATCCATGTCTCACAGGCATAGAGAAAGAACATCAACAAGACTGAAAAAAAGGTGCAACGACGTGCCACCATTGAGTGTGAATCGTCATTACCAAAAGTCCAACGTGGAGCACTTGTTCATCAATCGGTGACGTTTTGCAAGGCTGTCAGTTTGACAAACCTTTTTTCACGGGGAGATTACCATGATACGTAGTCCAACTGTAAGATTCATTCGCCACTCTCACCAGATAACCTGTCGTGTCACTTCCAGCAAAATTCTACGCCCTACCGATATACCTACTGGCTGCCTTCCTGCAAACTAAGTACAGAAGACAGTCTTTCCCCCACGCACTCTATGTCAGCGAGCTGCCTTTCAACTCAGATAGTGTTTTCATACTCAGTCGAAGGGTCAAGAGTCCAATTCCTCCTTTTTTCATATTGCACTTTCCGGTCAAAGGGACACTACTGCTGCAAGAATTGCAAGTTGTTCTCTTTCTTTTCCTAGTAAACAGCATGTTCGATAAGGTTTGTGAATGCTCGCATGGTTGGCGATAAATTTAAGACAAAATATCACTTTCGTTGATGAACACACTGGTGTGTGTGTGTGGTGTGTGTGTGTGTGTGTGTGTGTGTGTGTGTGTGTGTGTGTGTGTTTGTGTGTGTGCGTGCGTGCGTGCGTGCGTGCGTGCGTGTGTGTGTGTGTGTGTGTGTGCGTGCGTGCGTGCGTGCGTGCATGCGCGTGCGTGCGTGCGTGCTTGCTGCGTGCGGTGTCTGTGTGTCTGTGTGTGTATGTGTGTGTGTGTGCGCGCGCAGGTGTGTGTGTGTGTATCTCTGTATGTGTATGTGAGTGCTTGTGAGTGTTGTGTGTGTGTGTGTGTGTGTGTGTGTGTGTGTGTGTGTGTGTGTGTGTGTGTGTGTGTGTGTGTGTGTGTGTGTGTGTGTGTGTGTGTGTGTGTGTGTGTGTGTGTGTGTGTATGTGTGGTGTGTGTGCGTGCGCACGCAAAGAATAAACAGAATGCCACTTGTGAATGAATGACTACAGCTACCACAAACATTACTTTGTAAAATGATGTGACGGAAACACTCAAGATGTGACAGAAACATTGCTACGACTTACAGGATGTACAGAAGGAGCTGGGAGGGGGGGGGGGGGTAATTATGCTTCTGCTGAGCGTAGTCACTGATATGAGCAGCAAATGATAGAACGAAACCGTTTTGAGTTTGAAGAATATGCCCAGCAAAACGATTTTGTCGTGTTGTTGTTGTTGTTGTTGTTGTTGTTGTTTTTCGTAGTGGCTGCTGCTGCTGCTGCTGTTGATACGGTGCTGCTGCTGCTGCTGCTTTTGCTGTTGCTGTTGCTGTTGCTGCTTCTGCTGCCGCTGCTGCTGCAGCTGCTGTTACTACTTCTGCTGCTGTTGCTGTTGCTGCTGTTGAAGAAAAAACTGTAAAATCAGTTACACAAGCCTCAGGGTTTCTGTTCAAACGTCACAGAAAATATGAGGTCACACTCGCAGTTCGTATTTACTCATTGAGAGCAAACCAACACTTTGTTATTGATAACTGATATCAAACTGACAATATAACATTATTCAC
>CM065717.1:70890712-70893212 GCA_033310375.1 Conus canariensis
TGTAGGTGCGCTGTGCAAGAGTCCGTTGTTTAAAGAGACTCAACCAAATGGTTTCATTAGAAACATCACGATCACTGACGTATCGATCATCAGACCTCCCTGTTGTGGAGCAAACGGGTGACGGGATGGGAGGTGGAGGTGGGGTGGAGGGGGGGCGGAGGTGTTTGGAAGGATGGGGAGAAGGAGAGAGGGGAAGGTGATATGGCAGAGTTTGTACGTCTCTTCTAGAGTAATCTCCCTCTCTGTCTCTCTGTCTCTCTCTGTCTCTCTCTCTCTGTCTGTCTGTCTGTCTCTCTCTCTCTCTCTCTCTCTCTCTCTCTCTCTCTCTCTCTCTCTCTCTGGGGGATGGGTGTGGTCGAGGTGGGGTGGAATGTTGTACAATCTATTTACATTTTCAACAGGGCACATTTTTCATCTCATTTTACTTTTAATCACTGATAAATCTCAATCTGATAGAACGAAAACTACCACACGTCTAAAGATACGATGATTTCTTACGATTGTTCAAATCTGGGTCCATATACAACGTGATTATTGTGGGTATTCGAAGGTTTGGGGGTGGGGGGACATTCTAACTAGAAGAGCTATACACTGCCTCAAAA
This sequence comes from Conus canariensis, assembly GCA_033310375.1. Lineage (NCBI taxonomy): Eukaryota > Metazoa > Mollusca > Gastropoda > Neogastropoda > Conidae > Conus > Conus canariensis. Next base: position 70,891,315 of record CM065717.1, read on the forward strand.
TGACCCAATGAGAGAGATATTATGCTCATAAAATTCTAGTCGGAACACCCAGCTGAGGTACCCTTGATATTACAATGGATTAACCGAGGAGGGAGGGGGAGCGGATCGCATGACTGCGGGTCTTATCAGCTCCATTACCTTCGTGTACTCGTTCTCCGAAGTAAACGTCACCCAAACCTGACGAATTTGACCATAGGCTCACTAGGGGAAGACTGACTCCATTCAGAGAAGTCTCACAGTCACGTCTTCATTAGTATTGCTCGAATGCTCAATTCAGCACTCATGTCTCTGTCATTCTTCTGAACTCTTTCCCCCCACTTTCCCAATGGCATGCTCATGTCTGCAATCATAATAACGGGTAACGTCGTTCCGTTACATTCCGATGAATTTCGGTTAAGACCATCACAACACCTCCCTCTTACCCCTTTTCGCCTCCTCCGTCCCCTCCACTCCTTAGGGAGGAAAGGGGCGGGGGAGGGGTTAGTCATAGCACAAAGACCCATTACCAGAATTAGAAAACTTGAAAAAAAACTCTTTCTTCCTTGTGAGTGTCCATGTGCATGTCTGCTTTTGAGCTGTTTGTTTGTTTGTGTCCTTTTTTTGTTCTATCTATTGCGTGAACAATTGATTACTGAACTGTTGACCAAATATTTGTAAGTTGATAACATTACCTTTGTATTATGGAAACAGAAATTTAAACATATTTGCTCTTCAGTTGATTTTGTCCTTGTCAAACACATATTCCCTACTGCAGTTCCCGTCTCCAGCCTCTGAGCACGCTTTCCAGTCTATACATACTCTCTTTTCCAGATATTTACATTTCAGTTTTACAAAGTTAAACACGTTGGAGAAGAAAACACTTCAATAATATTGACACTATTACAACATTGCCACAGCTGTTTTGTGATTTTTGGCAGTGTCAGGTCAATTAAGACTCTCTCTCTCTCTCTCTCTCTCTCTCTCTCTCTCTCTCTCTCTCTCTCTCTCTCTCTCTCTCTCCTTGTTATCCAAGTCCCTTTTTTTTGAGAATGTATTATTCGTAAATTATAGCGAGCACGATTTATGGTACTAGTCTCTGCTTCGTGCATGTAGGAGATTTGCTTTGTTCATAATTTTGTAATACCGGCATTATTATATGTTTTACTCTCTTGAAAGGCTTTTTTCAGTAAATGGCGCTTTTTTCCAGTAAATAGCGCTTCTTATTATATCATTAAAATCTCGTCCTTTCAGAGGACCGATACCTCTGTCTGCCTCTCTCTCTCTCTGTGATACACACCACACACCACACACACACACACACACACACACCACACACACACCACACCACCACACACACACACAACACACACACACACACACACACACACAACAACACACAAACACACACATATATATATATATATATATAAAATGCTGAACAATATACTATATATATATATGTTAAAATTTTTTTTTTTTAAATGAAGTATAAAAATCTACAAGCTTGTTTCAAGCCTTGCTATCATCCGGATGATAGCAAGGCTTGAAACAAGCTTGTAGATTTTTATACTTCATTTAAAAAAAAAAATTTTTAACAGATGTTGCTCCCCAAGGGGTTGAGCATTTTCAGATTTTTTAAGGACATTTTTTATATTGTTTAGGAATTATATATATATATATATATATATATATATATGTATATATATATCCCGAAATATTGGGATTCATTTATGAGTCTGGTGTTTTTATCTTCGGTTTGTGTGCGTTTATACAGATAGATAGATAGATAGATAGATAGATAGATAGATAGATAGATAGATAGATAGATATGACACAGGAGACGTGCTGGACTTTCGTATACTGTTTGAGTGGAGTGATTTTCCTTACTTCTGTCTGATACTTCCTCTTAACTCTGTGTG
>CM065717.1:70903212-70910712 GCA_033310375.1 Conus canariensis
TTGTATCATTGTGTAACACATCTCCAGAATTTTTTCCTTTTTCTTCTTGTTCAGTGCTGGCTTCCATTTTCTACCTCTTATTTTGTACCGTTTTACCTGTTTCCAGTATCCTTTCTCAAGTCTTCCCCATGTTCTTTTTTTCTACTTGGTTTTAAAACTAACCTTCCACCTCACACATTTCAAAGGAACAATTGCAATAGATTCAATCAATGTGTAAAATATCTTGTGACTAATACCCAAATCATTCGATAAGTTCGGTGTATCTGCAGCAAATCGTAAACCAAACGTACTTGTATGCATGGTGTTGTGACCTCTTTAGTTTCTATTTTTACTTTCCAACTTACGTCTTTCTTTTGGGGGGGGGGGGGGGGGGGGGGGGGGGCTCTTTTATCTGCTTTCCGTCTCTCTTTCTTTCCTTCTTCTGTTTTTACCCTTTTTCTGGATTTTTTTTTTGAGTCTGTATATCATTTCCTCTTTTCTTTTGTTTTACTTCTTTCTGGTTTTCATTCTTTCTATTTCTGTGTGTCTGTCTGTCTTTTTTCCCTTTATCCTTTTCTTCTTTCACTCACTCTTTTTAACTTAATTTCTTTCTTTCTTTCTTTCCATCTTCCTGTCATTTCTTCTTTCTGGCTCTCTTTTTCTTCTTTCTATTATTCAGTTTTCTTGTTTTTTTGTGTTTTTTTTCCTGTTCTTTTTGTCTTTCCCCATTTTGTTTTTTTTTAATGTGCGCCTTTCTTGTTTTCTTTCTTCGAGTCTTTCTGCCTCCTCTCTTCACGTTTGTTCTGATTGTCTTTTTTCCCATTTCTGCCCTTTTTTTTCTCTCTCTCTTTCCATCCCTACATTCGAAAGCAAGTGGAAGAAGGGAGACAAGGAGCAGGAAAGGAGGAGAAAGCATCCATCCTTTGCACGCGAACGCGCACGTGCGCTCAGTGCGCGTGCGGCACACACACACACACACACACACACACACACACACACACACACACACACACACACACAGAGAGGCGCGCGCGCGCACGCAAGCACGCAGACACACACGCACTCACGTATGCTCTCTCTCTCTCTCTCTCTCTCTCTCTCTCTCTCTCTCTCTCACACCACACACACACACACACACACACACACACACACACATACGCGCGCGCGCGCGCGCGCATCCCAGTCTCTGCCTTCCACCCCATCTCGTAAGATATAATAAGAAAATACAAGCAAAACGTCAAGCACAATATATGTATGCGGGAGGCTCGAGGGAGGTTAAGTTTTCAAGAATTGTTAATCCCCATGTGGAATAAATGTATTTGTCTCGGTACATGTTGAGATTTTATGTTCATTCGTCAGGCAGTTTTGGATTCCAACACTAAATCTTGTTCATGCATTTTGCATGAATGAGCCGGTGTGAGGCCATTTTAATTCCATTTTGTTTTCCAAGAGTATCATATATAAGAGTTGGATTGTGCTCATGATTTCTTTTGGCATACAACAGAAACGTTTTCTTGTTGTTGTCTGTACTTCTATACACTCTCTCCTCCTTCTCATACTTGTTCACCCCCCCCCCCCCTCCCCCGTTCTTCAGCTTTTAAAGTTGTACTGAGTGCCTAGTTTAAGAGATGCCAACTCCGAATTCGAAAGCAGGAGCCAAATTAAGCCATTACCCGTGATTTTTTTTTTCTCATAGAAAGACGAGTTCTACAAAATCAGGCAATCAGCTTTCCTGGAGTCGAAATGCGCTGACCGAATATAGTGTATGGGCATGCGTGGCTCGCAAGTGCGGAAGAAAAGAGCGCGTAGTAGTATGCGCAATGACTTTATTGTATAATGATAACTTGGATTAATCTTCCTGTTTATCACTGTTTAGGGATCCCCGTTCATCTCTGTAATTTGTATAGTGCAATTTGTTCTGATAGGGGGCAACGACACGGCACTGTTTTTATGTAACAAAAACTGCACGCTTATTCGAATCTGTTTTCAATTCATTAGCCAGGGGGTCGAAAATTTAATCGGAGTTTTAAAATCGATCGTAGTTGGAGAACAGGTGAAAGTGGGCCTGGGATGATTTGTTTTGGAGCTATATTGCACCTTTTTGTAGGGAAATGCAGAGGTGATAATGGTGAGGATATATTACGCATGACTAACTATGTATGCATGCATGTGTTACAGGCAGGGCTGTTTAGTGAATGTTATCATTAACAAAAATAGGAATAAATGAAAAAAATCCACATTTGCTGTAGACAGTAAGGCGCTGACATTTTATACATACTTTGAAGGAACGCGTCACAATTTTCTTTAGAAAACATGAGTGCATATTATAAAGAGGGATTGTTCTGTTCTGTGACATCTCAGCAGTTCAGAGAAAGGAAATGCTGGTCACTTCCGCTGTTTCAGCAGCAGCTTGTTATTTGTTGCTGCATTGCATGAAATGGACAGCTCTGTTGACAGTATTCTTGGCAATGAATAGCAACATTTCTTTATTACATTACAACGTTCTCCTGCGTTTTTCATCATGACAATGATCACATGAAAATAAAGTTCGACCTTACAATGCATGTAAACAGCGTTATCTCACTTATAAGAGCGTCTAAAGGTGACATTGGTGTTATAGTTTGCTGATTCTGTGTTTGATCATCATCTTGAACAACAAATGTTATCATCCTCCCCTAAATATGCGTTTAGCTGGCTAGTTTTGCAAACTGTTCTTTCCATCAACTCGACTCGGCGATATGGGCAGTATACGAAGAAGTATGTAAGGATTTCAAGCTACTTACACACGACACTTCTGTCCTCCCATAAAAGCAGACAGTCTATATTCGGTTTTCGTCCAACAATATTAACCCACTCCACTTCACTCTTGGTTCACTACTTCTTCTGCTGTATCCAGAGAGAGAGAGAGAGAGAGAGAGAGAGAGAGAGAGAAAGAGAGAGAGAGAGAGAGAGAGAGAGAGAGATTTTGTTTATTCAGGAATATGAGGTAAGCATACAAGCATGCTTTTTACACTCAGCCCTGAGGCTAAACAAAAATTCACAACAATAGTGCAGAAAGTAAATTGTCTATATATGTAACAAGTTAGCAAAGAAGAGAAGAAGAAGAAGAAGAAGAAGAAGAAGAAGAAGAAGAAGAAGAAGAAGAAGAAGAAGAAGAAGAAGAAAGTATGAGAAACATAAATGCACAATATAGTCTACGCCAATTATTTACACGACTGACAAAGGCCACAGGAGGTAATTCGGTGATCAATTAAAGAAAAGAATAAGACAGAACAAATGCTAAGTTAACCGTGATTTTTTTTAAAAATAAAGATTGATCCAATGATAATGGAAAATAGTACATACATACGAAATAATGAGTAAAAAGATAAAATATGCAGGGTTCAATTTCTGAATAACAACAGTTGCTGACATTTATACTTGTGATATCAGCTCAGACTGAATACTAGAGAACTGTTAAAATAAATTGTTTTTCTTTTTTTTTCAAATAGAAGGCGTTTATACGCAACTTTAAACGAATTAATGCTTTTCTTCTGTTTAACATATGTTGGCATTGAATTCCAAAGTGTTCCACCAGAGTAAACTAAGCTACTTTTAAAAAGATCGATTCTTGGTTTCGGTATGATTATGTTATTAGTATATCTTGATTGATTGATTGGAAATCTTGCAGATATATTTGAGGGTGCTAATTGGTTCATAATTTTGAACATCATTATTGCTTTATTATATTCCAATTTATAAGAAAGGGGCAATATATCTACTTCGAGGTAATCTTGAGGAGTTAATGTTGATGTTTTTTGAAGTACTGTTTTGATAGCCCGCTTATGGGCCCTGCGCAACGGTTTTAACGTGATTGCACTGGAAGAATCATAGAGAGTAGAAGAGTAGTCAATGTAGGACTGGATATATGCATGATAGAAATGTTTACGAGAGTTTATATCTGGAATGTTTTTAATTTAGAAAGCTGAAAATTTTTCTGAGAAACTCGTTTGCTTAAGTTGGAAACATGTGGCAACCAGGAAAGATTATTATCAATAGTGACACCTAAAACTTGATGAGTGCTAACTTCTTCTAGCTTGTTGTTATTAATAAATATAGGAGGCATTGGAGTACTTAAATTCTGTCTTTTTTGACGAGAAGTAATAAGCATGTACTTTGTTTACTGATCATTTAAGGACATGTGATTCAATTCTGTCCAGTTAATTAGTCGAGTTACATTTTCTTGCAGGTTATCTCATAAGTGTTTCAAATCAGTATGTTTTGAATTAATTGATGTGTCATCTGCAAAAAGTTGAGATGAGTCATTAATATGCAGAGGGAGATCGTTTATATAGACTAAAAAAAGAAGGTGACCGAGTACTGACCCTTGTGGTACACCAAATTTTAGGGGTAAACAACTGGACTGAGTGCTGTTAATGAGAACTGATTGTTGTCGATATGAGGAATGACTTAATGGAGAGGGAGATGAGAGAGAGAGAGAAGAGAGAGAGACTGAGAGAGAGAGAGAGAGAGAGAGAGAGAGAGAGAGAGAGAGAGAGGGAGAGAGAGAGAGAGAGAGCGTCATGACTCGAACAATCTAGGCATGCTTCATAACCTTTCAGCTAATCCACATCTGAAAATAAGGAAAGGGGTGGGGTGAGTGGTGGGGACAAGAGGTGAGGGAGGAGTTTACACTCGCCAGCACAGGGGAATCGGCTGTTGACTCTGAACTTGCCAAATACAGTTAGTTCCCTTAACAGTAGAAGAAATCTGGATGGCATTGTGAGAAAGGAGGCAGAGGGGATGAGGACTGACTTGCCTTATGCTCTTGAGCTACGAACTTTCTGTGTGCATCGGCTCTTCCTCTGAGAGAGGGGGGGGGGGGGAGAGAGAGAGAGAGAGAGAGAGAGACAGAGAGACAGAGACAGAGACAGAGACAGAGACAGAGAAAGAGACAGAGAGACAGAGAGAGAGAACTGGTGCCTGGGAAATGAACGAATGATGCCCAGTACCATAGTTAGAATGTAATTACGTTTCTATAACAAAAAAAAGACATCGTTTAGACAATTTGGGCTGTTTGGACAATGAGTCAACGTCCGTCCTGACATGTGCAAATACACTTCCTGGATTAGTCTGTCTCTTTAGACATTCGGGCATTTTCAGAGAAATCTGGGTGCTGAATGGCAACCCAGTACTTCTTTATTCCCTGAGACACAAATACGTCATCATAGTCATTCTACTCCATTGTGTGTGCCTGCGTTTGTGTGTGTTTACTTTGTGTGTGTGTGTGTGTGTGGTGTGTGTGTGTGTGTGTGTGTGTGTGTGTGTGTGTGTGTGTGTGTGTGTGTGTGTATGGGGATGTGAGTGGGTGTGCGCATGTGTGTGTTTACACCACACACACACACACACACACACACACACACACACCAGCACACACACACACACACACACACACACACACACACACACACAGACGACAACAGAGCATGTCTGCACAGTGCATGCAATGACTTCAGAAGCAGGGAGCAATTTGTTAAAGGATGGTTAATGCCTTCAGTGCTGTTGTTTCCAGAATTTTGATGTCTAAAGAAATCTCTACTTCCTGTTGCTCCGAAACTACAACGCACAGGCGCGGCAGAGACAGTGGCAATATTTTACTGTTTATGTTTTTTTTTTTCTGCTGGTCTGTAGTAAAACAATACACAAATGAAAACGAAAATAATTATAAAACGCAACACACGCGCACTCGTGACGACATTTCAATGAATCATCAGAGACAAATGCACCCACTATACCATAGTTTACACACACAAAAATCCATATCAATCCTTACAAAAACAAAGGCTTCTGCTTAATTTACAGGATTTTCAACTATCCAGGACATCAATGATTGCAGACCCTTGAGTGCAGCCAGGACATGCACAAACCAAGAGCAAAAATGATGTCCTACGCAGCGACAGACCTTTTGCTCGCTTCCAGTGATAACAGTTTGGGCACGAAAAAAAAAAACAACAACAACAACAACAACAGGCCTTTGATAACGAGACGGGATATGGAAACAAGTGCTACGCACCATGATGACCTTTCTGTGAGAACTGTCCAAGCTGGGCCTCGTGGTTCAGCCGGCGTTAGGCGAATGTGTAAATAACCACTGCATGCACCAGAGAGGACATTCTGTGCCTGTTTGCACGAGGGGATATGGTGTTTGATGTTCGTTTTTTTTTTACTGGATGGCACACAAATCAGATGAGAAAATACCCATGACTAGTAAACCATTCTCTCTCTCTCTCTCTCTCTCTCTCTCTCTCTCTCTCTCTCTCTTTTTTAGTGCGTGTGTGTGTGTGTGTGCGTGTGCGTGTATGTGTGTGTGTGCATGTGCGCGTGTGCGCGCGCTTGTGTGTGTGTGTTGTGTGTGTGTGGTATGTGTGTGTGTGTGTGTATGTGTGTGTGTGTGTGTGTGTGTGTGTGTGTGTGTGTGTGTGTGTGTGTGTGTGTATGCGTGCGCACACGGGTTCTCTCGCCTCTACACACATCCATGTGCACCCGCCTAGAGTAAATTCACCTGTGTGCAGCCACAATTCTCTCTCTCTCTCTCTCTCTCTCTCTCTCTCTCTCTCTCTCTCTCTCTCTCTCTCTCTCTCTCTCTTTCTCTCTCTCTCCGTGTATGTGGATATGTGGGGGTGGGGCTGAGGGTAGGGGTACAATTGCTGTCAATGTTGAGCAAGAGAGAAGATTCCTTTTAACATATCACACAAGCAAGAAGCCTTCCATCTATTAGCAGGACTTTCGTTATCAAGGACCCTAGAGTGAATTCATTTGTGTGTGAAGCCACAATTAAAACAAACCCATTCATTTGTGTGTGAAGCCACAATTAAAAAAAAACAAAACAAAAGAAGAAGAATGATGTGACCATGTGATAAACCATTTTGCTTGTTTCCCTTGTAGCGAAAAACAACTGCCTATTGAAACCAGGAGGTCTTTGAAAAGGGGCTGGAATATAATTATGAACAAAAGCTGCGCCGGAGTGGTGATTGTCATAAGAGCTGTCTATCAGAAAGCCAGTAGACTGTATATCGCTGTGTTTTAGGGTTGAACTGATTGGCAAATGTGTAAAGAACCAAAGCACATATTGGAGATGAGATTCTGTAGAGGGTGTGTATGCGCAAGGTTTACGTCAGTGTTTGATTTGATGTTAGTTTATTGGTTGGTTTTCGTATAAACTGTACAAGCGTTTATGCCCTGTGAGTCTCTGTCTCTGTCTCTGTCCTTTTGTCTGTCTGTCTGTCTGTCTGTCTGTCTGTCTGTCTGTCAGTCTGTCTGCCTGTCTGTCTGTCTGTCTGTCTGTCTGTCTCTCTCTCTCTCTCTCTCTCTCTCTCTCTCTCTCTCTCTCTCTCTCTCTCTCTCTCTCTCTCTCCAGTGACAGGGCCTGAGTATCTCAAAGTCAGACGACTAGTGTGATTATGGAAGATCACCAAGTGCAGTCTGACAGCGCTCTCTACGTGTCTTGGAGTGTGAGAACACGAGAAACAGGGGTGCTGAAGT
>CM065717.1:70925712-70933212 GCA_033310375.1 Conus canariensis
TACGTTTCTGCTGATAATAACTGAAGCGAAAAACAGCCGCCCGCTGACAGTCTTCAAAAGAGGACAGGGGAATGAGATGGAGAAGAGGGGGTGGGGTGGCGGGGGGGGGGGGGGGGAGAGCAGAAAAGTGTTAATGAGTGTTTAGGTGACTTAGGTCAGAGCCATGCGTCAGAAAGCGACCGCACAGTGTTCGGCTGGGACTTACGGTTGAACTAGCATTTAGCGAATGTAGAAATTGCCTCTGTATGTATTGGTGGCTTATTCGTTTTAATCGCTTGGCTCATGAATCATACGAGCATATGTCCATGTCTGGTCACACACACACACACACACACACACACACACACACACACACACACACACACACACACACACACACAGAGCTCTCTCTCTCTCTCTCTCTCTCCACACACACACACACACACCACACACAGAGCTCTCTCTCTCTCTCTCTCTCTCTCTCTCTCTCTCACACACACACACACACACAGAGCTCTCTCTCTCTCTCTCTCTCTCTCTTCTCTCTCTCTCTCTCTCTTCTCTCTCTCGTTCGTGTTGTGTGTGTGTGTGTGTGTGTGTGTGTGTGTGTGTGTGTGTGTGTGTGTTGTGTGTGTGTGTGTTTAAGTGCATGCGCGCACCCCACATATGCCTCCTGGATGCTTTAACAAGTAGATGGAATGAATGCAAGACTACCAAGGGATTCGCTGAGCTTTGCCGCAGTACAAATCAATGAACATGATGTGCTTCACACTTTCTGATAATAACAGTAAGAAGAAACGCATAAATCGCAGACCACTTACTGCATCATAAAGTTTATTTCTGACAAATGATTATGATTTTGCGGCCTTTTGTATAAATATAATTACAAGAGTAGAATCAAACAAAGTGAGAAAAATCAAGGAAAACGAAACTAAACTAATACAAAACACAAGTGCGCATGCACACTTATACGCGCATATTATACCTGTTAACTATTGACAACATATGCATAATAATTGTATTTGTTAGACAGGAAACCCTTACTAAACTGCACACGAGCAGATAAAAAAAAAATTTCTAATCACAGAACTTTGGCCATTTCGAACGGGCAGAATACAGTCCAGAGTGCAGTCCCCTGTTTGCGGCCATGCCAGTAAAACTCGGACAGGAATGACGTGGAACGCTGCAGCGAAGCGTTCTCTTGCTTCCCTTGACAACAAAGGGCTGCTGAAATCATGAGGCCTTTGAAAAGAGCCATGGGACGAGGAGTGGGTTGAGTGTGTGTGTGTGTGTGGGGGGGGGGGGGGGGGGGGAGGGGGGTATAAACTAGTCTTTTTTTTTTTTTTTAAAGAAAGCCACGAAACAGGCCGTTGAAATTATGACTCTTTTAAAAAGAGGGACGATCGCGGGTAGGAGTGGGGGTGGGGCTGTGTGGGTGGGTGTTGTGGGATGGGTGTTGGTGTAAATGGTTCTATCCACGCTCAATGAATTTTATGAGAACTGTCTTCACAAAGCCACCAGACAGTATTCGGCTGGGATTTATAACTAGCTAGATGATCCAGCGTTCAGCAATGTGTAAATAATCCATTGCATGTATTGGATGTATAGAAGAGGAGATTCCGTGTAGGGTTTCTATTTCCTTGAGGGTTTATGGTGTTCGTATTCATCGGCTGGCACATGAATCATACTAGTGTTCTCTCTCTCTCTCTCTCTCTCTCTCTCTCTCTCTCTCTCTCTCTTCTCTCTCTCTCTCTCTCTCTCTTCTGTGGAACGAAGTTAATACCACCACGTAATTCATTGAGGCACTTCCAAGTTTGAAATCGATAAAAACAATGTACCTAGCACACACTTTTCGACAGCAGTAGTAGTCAGAAAAAACACACGTCTTGGAGAATGTGCACTGCATTACGAAGCTCGATTATGAAAATGCTTTTGTGGCCTTTCGTATATCATTTTGTGTAATTGAAGGAAATAAAAGTAAGCAAAGATAAATCAGCACTCCAACGAAAACAACACGAACGACCAATTCCCGTGCACAATGCACACACAATATGTGAATCAACCAGTGGCAACATCCACATACAAGCAGTGCAGTGTCTCGTCCGGGGGGTTGCCTCTTAACGACTTGACATTGACTGCTCCTCCTGAAGTGCCGGTGCCGGGGCTGTGGCTTGTCGGGTCAGGCTGTGGCTGTGGACAGGAGAGTCGGAATGAGCGGCCGTGGGTGCATTGTCACTGAAGTGGCACAGAAGATGGGGCAGCAACAAATGAACAATCGAACAAGCAAACAAACATAAAATCTACACACAAGTCATGATGGTTCAACACGAAACTTGTACCTTGCTGCACACGTGCAAATTAACTCTCTTCTAGTCAAACAACTTTCAAAATTTCGGACATCTAATTGCAGGCCAAAGTGCTTGCTCCTATGTGCGGCCACGTTAGAAAAACAAGGACAGAGATGGTGAGGAACGCAGCAATTAATCGTCGTCTTGCTTTCTCTGACAATAATTCGGGCGAAAAGAGACTGCCCACTGACATCATAATTATGGCCTTTGAAGTGTGTGGTGAGGAGGTTAGGAGTGGGGTGGTAATTTGTTGTTCGTCCTTCGATTTCGAAGATGACCATGACTTCAATCTCAGATGGAAGATCGCTGAGTGTGGGTCCGCAGGTGGCTGGTGAGCCCAGTCTGGACCCGGAAGGAACGCCCATATGTGGGACACATGTGGGTGGGTGCTACAGTGGAGGTGGAGGTAGCTCTGGCCTTGCGCGCGGCTCGCTTTCTCTCAGCTTCTGCTGTGCGTCTCTTCTCTGATGTACATGCACCCTTTGTGATGCTGCTTCGCCAGGCTGGGCGGTTCAGGGCAAGCGACTCCCAGGTGTTGAGGTTGATGTTCAGGCCTTTGAGGGTGGTAATACAAACGAGTCCTTTGCACGCATTTTGATTTGTGAGAGCTGTCTATCAGAAAGCTGCTAGAGTGTATAGATTGGTTTGATGGTTGAGCCGTCGTCTATTCAGTGACGGGCGAATTTCGAAATAACACAGACCATATACTTCATTGGCAAACGCTGCCGCATTTCTCATGTATTTTACCTGTTCTGTAGCATCCTTGATCGGGAGAGAGTGTTTGTCTACTTCACACACACACACACACACACACACACACACACACACACACACACACATACGCACGCACGCACGCACACACACACACACACACACACACGCGCGCGCGCGCGCGCGCGAGAGAGAGAGAGAGAGAGAGAGAGAGAGAGACAGACAGACAGACAGACAGACAGACAGAGAAGAGAGAGAGAGAGAGAGAGAGAGAGAAACACGTGGCGATCACTTTCCAAACAAAAATCTACGTTACTTCTGCTGCAGCTGTGCTCTCTCTCTCTCTCTCTCTCTCTCTCTCTCTCTCCTCTCTCTCTCCTCTCTCTCTCTCTCTCTCGTTCACTCGATTTCGCTCTGGCATGTTCTATCCATTAATTAGTAGCCGACAATCATGTCCGGAAACACGTCAGTCGCCAGCAAGAAAAACCCCCAAACAATCAATGCCGCGAGCAAACACTTTTTTTTTTTTCGTCAGTGGGCGCTTTGACGTCCGCAGCATTGAGAGTATAGTCCCCTGAGCATGGCCAGACAAAACGGAATACAGAAGAGGAGAGTGCGGCTGATAGGATGCAACTCTTGCACAATGCAGTGCAATTGTGCGTACTTACGTCCCTTGGTGCAAATTAAGAGAAGCAGAACGACTGACAGATATCCTAGCTGGTTAAAAGTGGTAGAAAGAGTAATTTAACGAGTCCAACGCTTTATTGTCCATGGTGTGTGTGTGTGTGTGTGTGTGTGTGTGTGTGTGTGTGTGTGTGTGTGTGTGTGTGTGTTTATGTGTGTGGTGTGTGTGTTTATGTGTGTGTGTGTGTGTGTGTGTGTGTGTGTGTGTGTGTGTGTGTGTGTGTGTGTGTCCATGCACGTATGTGTGTGTCTGTGTGTCTATTTCTGTGTATGCATATATGAGTGTGCGGTATATCACACACACACACACACACACACACACACACACACACACACACACACACACACACACACACAGATATACGCTCGCGCGCACACACGCACACACACACACACACACACACACACACACACACACACACACACACACACACACGTTATGCGCGCGCCGCTCACAACACAACAGAGAAGAGTAGGAGAGCGAGAAGAGAGAGAGAGAGAGAGAGAGAGGAGAGAGAGAGAGAGAGAGGGGGGGGAGGAGAGAGAGTGGGAGACAGAGAGAGACAGAGCGAAAGAGACAGAAAGAGAGCAAAAGAAAAGCAGAGGCAGAGACAGAGAAAAATGGTCTGTGTGTGTGTGTGTGTGTGTGTGTGTGTGTGTGTGTGTGTGTGTGTGTGTGTGTGTGTGTTTGTTTGTTTCAAAACGTTAAGTCCTTCAGAGCTCCACATCATAACAGGGTACTAAGCAAACCGTTGCGCACACAACAAAAGCTACAAAGGGACCCATAGCTTTGGCTGCAGCTGTCACCGGGGGACTTTCATTACGCAAAGCTTGCGCCTTTTGAGTCGATCATTGCACTACATTGCGTGATTCACTTCTCATCCAAAATCGTGCAGTATTCAAGCCAATAGCTTATGAAAAGTCTCACAGTGATGGTTGCAGCCGAATGCACACACACACACGCACGCACGCACACACACACACACACACACACACACACACACACACACACACACACACACACACACACATAAGGCAGGTGTTCATGAGTGCATATGAAATAAAGTCACATGTGGTTTATTGTTTGCGTGCGTTATATTGTCAGAAAGATGCTAATGGAAACTAACTGCCCTGCTATCTGGATCTACGTCGAAGCGTTCACTATGTATGAAAAAAAAATAAGGAAAGAAAGAATGAGAAAGTAAAGCTAACCGATCCAAACGGCCCCAGACATTCGTGTACGGAAAGAGAATACAACTTTACAACAGTCATTCAAAAATCCAGGGCCAAATGGCAACCTACAAGGTCGTTTCTTTCGCCAGTTGCTGGAACCTCTAACACCCCACACGCACCCCCCACCCCCACCCCCCACCCCCGCCCCGACTCTAGAGATTTTGAAAATACCACACAAGGCAAAATCCCAATGAAGAAGACAAATGTTACCATCATCATCCTCAGTTTTATTTCATTCAGCTGGGTTTTTTTTTAACATGTAAATATAACTTTTAACAGTATTACGATTATCGCTCAGACCAAAGAAATGCAAAAATAAAGCAAAAAATGTTGACAAGTAAATGACCAAGAAGAGAATCTATTTACTAGCACATGCACACTCGCGGTTAAAGTTAAGCTTAAAAATCCCATAGCCTATAGGTCATAGGGCTGATGAACTATCGGAGGTTCATAGGCGGAGCTCCTCCTTCTCCTTCCGCTGTTTTTGACCTTGTCTGAACTGAATTAGATACCGATTTATTGCAGGGTGTATAGTGGGGATTTTCAGGTAAAAAAAAAAAAAAAAAAAAATCGCGACCTCAGGAATGGTTTAAACTCACGACCGTCAGTTCAGCAGACAACCGCTCCAACCATTTGTCCACGGGAACTCGTAGCGCATCCATCTATTGGACTCCCACGTACTCAAAAGAAACAACACACGTGCAAACGCACTCTTCTCCATTCACGTTTTTCTAATCATCCGTCACAGTGAAGTTACGGACCCTTGAAAGCGGCCATTCGAGAAAAAGGGGAAGGGAGGGAATAAGAACAGTGCAAGTACAAAGCGCTCACTTCCTTACTGGTGTCCCTTGATAATTGCTACGATACGAAGATCGATCCTTCGAAGTTCTAACGGGTTTTGAAGTGACAGGGGGGAAATCCTTGCAAGCTTGTTGACTGGAAAATTGATGATCTGTATGATGTGACGTGGATTAAAAGGGAAGAGGTTAAGCATCTTTGCCTCTCGCTAGAGGCAGTTCCATTGTGCCATTGCAACCATTCTCCACTTGATGCTGATCTGATCGACGCTGTGTTTGGAAAATGCGAATGCTTATGGACCGCTCCAAAGAAAACAGAACTGAGATTCTGACAGCATGGTCAAATTATAGTTCTGAGCAAGACCAGGCTAGCAAATGAAGGTCAGCTCCCAAAGTGAAAGCCAGCTATGCTTTCT
Organism: Conus canariensis; assembly: GCA_033310375.1. Taxonomy (NCBI): domain Eukaryota; kingdom Metazoa; phylum Mollusca; class Gastropoda; order Neogastropoda; family Conidae; genus Conus; species Conus canariensis. The sequence continues at coordinate 70,931,881 of CM065717.1, forward strand.
TTTGGAGTGGCTGCAGCAGTGATGGGAGTTCTGATGGAGGGGAGGGTTTCGTGTCACTTCTAACTTTATCAGCAAGTTTGTCGGCTTCCCTGAAGGACTGACTGACCGATTTATGATGCACAAGCCCCTCCACCCTTTCCCTCAGAGAAACTCTCTATGCCGCCATCATTGGTGCATCTGTTCCAACCATGACAATCCCTGAGGAGGGCAAAGACAAGATTTATGAGGAACATTGAGACTCTCAAACCGACCATACTAAAAGAAGATAAGCTTGACGTTCTAGGAAAGCTCAGCACCAGAGTAGGCAAAGACTACAAGACATTTGGGGAAGTCATTGGGGGAATGGAGTCGGCAAGAGCTAGAGCGATGGTCGTATCGTATTGAAGAGCTGTACAACTCATGATCTTCTAATTACCAACAATGCCTTTAATGGGAACATGATTGCATGGAAGCATCCCAGCTGCAAACAATGGCATCTTATTGAGTATGTTGACGTCAGCAGAAGGGAAAGGCAGGATGTCAGAGTGATGAAGTCTATGTCCATCACAATTGGCTGGATGGACAAACACTCATTATCCCCAAATTCAACATGCATGTTTAGGGAAAAGCTGCAAAGAAACTACTAATCGTCAGTACCCTGAAACGACACACCGTATGACATACCTTCAGTGAGATCCTAGACAATGAAATGGAGCAATACAACTCTGGAGCCAGAGGAGCTGAAGAGGACAGGACCGTTCCCAAGAATTGGCATAAAGTACTACACACACTTATCTAGGGAAGAACATGTACACACTTCATACTGGTTCCATTGGCACGATGAAGAAATCCGGAAGCTGCTTGATGTCAAGCGCATAAACCATAGTGCCTATCAGCAGTGAAGCTTCTGTGCCTCCAAGAAGGAAGCTTCCAACTTTCCCCCTCCGGCTCCTTTCACTAAAAAAGAAGGTGCAGACAGAGAGACACATGATTCCTGGCTCACCAAAGAGAGACCCGAAACATGCCAGTATGCAGATACCAACATCTCCAAGCGATTTAACAACGCCCTTAAGACCATCTATAGGACTCAGTCTTCTGGAACATAACCAGGTCCTAGATCTCTCTTTTTCTTACTTACATGGATACAGTATTTGACAGATTGGCGGAGCTTTTCAATACGCCCTACTCCATTGACGCTGAAGCCGTCGCACAAATGCCACAATTCGAGATCAATACTTCTCTGGCAGATTTTCCAAGGGATTTAGCAGATCGAGTAATATCAAACTCGTTTCAAACGGTGAGGTTCTATATTATGACTCCATCTGAACTAAAATCTATGAGGCCAGAGAGTAG
>CM065717.1:70938212-70945712 GCA_033310375.1 Conus canariensis
GGATGGGTGGAAGGTCTGATGTGAGGGCAAGGTGGAAAGGCAGTGCCGATTTTCAGGAAGGTCGTTTTGGGGCAGCCTCACCAGACGATCGATTTCAGCTCAACATGGCCGCCTGAGTGGCATCGTTAGACTTTTGACCTTAGAACCCCGGTCCAGCGCGGGGTTGTGTGCAGGCCATACACCACAACTGAAAATAAGCACTGCCTATTATCCATGTAGGTTTGGAGCATAGCGTGCTCATTAACTGCATGCACTGTGATTTCAAACAGTCATCTTTCAAAGAGCAGTCTGTTGGCTATTTATTGTCGCTTGTTTCATCAGTAGTATCCCCAACTATGACAACCATTGCGTAAAGGACTGGGCTGGCCACAAGACCTCTATCTTGTTGTGTAGGACTGTGGACAATGGGGCTTTGGAGATCCCTGACCGCCCAAAGTCCTTCACGACATCATTTAGCCTACTGTCGCAGAAGGGTAGTCACAACACACGATAATATCATCAACAAATCTTCAAATGCAAACACGCCTTTATACCACACACACCACACACACACACACACACACACACACACACACACACACACACACACACACACACACACCCTTCTCACTTTTCGTCCGTCCTTCCAATCTGTCTGATGTATGTTCCTAGGGGGGGGGGGGGTCTATTTTTACCTAATACATTGCACAGGCCAGGGTATCCTAAACAGCCACCTCCCATTCCTTTCATCTTGATTTGTGTGCTTGGAATTACCATGCAAGCATCCTGATATATAGGTAGATAGGACAGAGAGAGAGAGAGAGACAGAGAGAGACAGAGAGAGAGAGAGAGAGAGTGTTTCATACATACATATATACATGCATACATACATAGCACGTACATATGTACACACATACATGCATACATACATACATGCATACATATTTACATACATACATTGTCAGTTACACCAGCTATACATTGATGTAACTGACAATGTATGTATGTATGTATGTATGTATGTATGTATGTATGTATGTATGTATGTATGCATGTATGTATGTATGCATGTATGCGTATACATGCATACATATTTACATACATACATACACATACGTACATTGTCAGTTACACCAATGTATAGTTGGTGTAACTGACAATGTATGTATGTACGTACATACATACATACATACATACATACATACATACATACATACATACATACATACATACATACATACATACACACATATATAGAGAGAGACAGATGGAGAGATATAGATGAATGGATGGATGGGTGGATGGATGGATGGATGGATGGATGGATGGATGGATGGATGGAGACGGACAGTTACAAACATAAATATAGTAACAGAGGACTGTCATACAAATAAAAGACATTAAGAGATAACTCTAGCTGTGCCTCTAGCTCTATGTGTAGCCTGCAATTCATATTCAGCACCCTCAAACGTGTAAATTCTGTATACGCGCATCGCTGTCCCCTCCTCAAATAAAAAGCGATAATATATCCAGCCTTCTCCACCGAAAGCTACCCTCTCAGCTTCCCCGACCCAGCTCTTATGCCTCCAATGTCAGCTGCCCTTTGCTGGAACCTTTTGACTCCGATGTGGCGGTCATATCACCTAATCAATCCATTGGTTTGCTCTCTCTCTCTCTCTCTCTCGCTCTCCTCTCTCTCTCTCTCTCTCTGTCTCTCTTCTTCTCGTCTGTCTGTCTCTCTGTCTGTCTTCTTCTGCTCTGTCTCTCTCTCTCTCTCTCTCTCTCTCTCTCTCTCTCTCTCTCTCTAACGGATGTATATTCATGTATTAGCTGTTTACGTTTTGTTTTGCTTTTTTTTCAGGGGAGGGGAGGGGGGGATTCCAGAGGGCTTGATGTGTTCAATAAACATTTGTTAAGGTCTACTATTGCCCAAACAAAAGTTCAATCATAAAGTCTGTCACTCCTTTGTCTACTGAGCGTGTTGCGATGGTAATTAGTATGAGTATATTATGGTGTGTGTGATAACGCATGTATGTTAGAACAAAGGTTTTCTTATGGCAAATACCATCAGAAATCTCTCTCTGTCTGTCTTGTCTCTGTCTCTGTCTCTCTCTCTCTCTCTCTCTCTCTCTCTCTCTCTCTCTCTCTCTCTCTCTCTCTCTCTCCTGAGCGTGTTGCAATGCTCAATGGTATGAGTAAGTATGATGTGTGTAGTGTATATGTACGTTAGAAATGTTTTTTTTATTTATGAGCTGGTACCCATCACAAATGAAATCTTGTCTTTACCTTCTCTGTCTTTGTCTTTCTCTCTGTCTGTCTCTGTCTCTTGTCTCTTCTCTGTCTCTCTCTGTCTCTTCTCTGTCTCTTCTCTCTCTCTCTCTCTCTCTCTCTCTCTCTTCTCTCTCTCTCTCTCCTGAACGTGTTGCGATGCTCATTGGCATGAGCAAGTATGATGCGTTTTGTTATATGGGTACGTAGCCGTCACAAATGAAATCCTGCCTGTCTGCCCCCCCCCCCCTCTCTCTCTCTCTCTCTCTCTCTCTGTCTCTCTCTCTCTCTCTCTCTCTCTCTCTCTCCCTCACATGCATCTAGATGTATACACATTGTCTCACAGAAGTACGCATTATCGTACACTACAAACAGATGTACACAGACACACCCACAGACACATGCACTCGCACTCGCACGTTTGCGAAGTTATGGGTGACATGTGCACGACAGGAATGCGCATGTGATTGTATGTGAAATGACGTTACGTGAGGTTTTATATTTGCATGCCATGCATTGTCAGGCTGGTGCTAATGGAGGCTTTGTTGATCCAGCTTTCTGTGGCTATGTCGATAAGTCCATGCCATGTTTAGACCTGTTTTAAAACAAACCAATTGAAAATAGCCAGAGGCGCGTGCAGGATGGAAAAAAAATAGATGTCACAACTAAACGACAATCATTTACACAACCAGGAATAAGTCAGAACGTCGTTTCTTCACCAAACCAGAGGAACCTGAACTCATCCCTACTCTTTCCTCCATCCCGTCAAATACGAAGTTTTCAATAGACTGTTTCACAGAATATTCACGAAAAAAATCGCAATGAAAAGGACACTATTATCATTATCACGCTCAGGGCGTTTCCTTTAAACAAAATTGTAAATGCAGTCCTAACCATGTTAAAGATTATCTCCCAGCCGAAAAGATATAGAGAAGACATTATTCATGAGCAGTCAACAAAGAAGTGTACTTTCCTGCCCACACGCGTTCGTGGGATCCTATTAGCCAGCTGCCAGATAACCGAACAGCATGCAGAGCAAACGCAGGGTTTTTTGTTTGTTTTCCATCTACGAAGCACTTCTATCGTGTCCTGCATATTCCCTTGATAGCAGCCATAGGAATGGATCTAGGAAGAGAGAAGGTAAGGTAATAAGATTATTTTACGAGTAAAGCGTTATTTGTCGTATGTCCCTTGATGATAGCTGCTAGAACAATGGCCCATAGAAGTTGTGACGGGGGCTTTGCACTAATGGGGGGAAAATAAAGGTATTCTTGCACGCTCTTGGTTGGAAAGCTGGCAGATCTATGTGGGATGCGCCCTAGATAAGAGGGAATGGGATACGTATCTTCGCCTTTCAATATTTAACGGTCGCATTGCACACACGGAAGGCATTCACCACTTCCTGTAGATCTGATTGGCTCTCTATCTACTTCCTGTTCAGGGGCTGACTCTGTCTGTACGACAGACTTCATCTTCGAGGATATAAAACAGTCACGATGGTTCGCACGTGAGCCAAGGCTATGTGTTTCTAAAGGACTGACCTCGCTGAATGGCACACAACAACAAACTGGTATACGCGGTCAGCTAAAAGGGCGGCCTCTCCGACTGAACAGTCCCCTTGCGGCGCGTAGTGACTGGGATGCCCGAAGCAGTCAGCAACTGTCAGTTCTCCAACTAATAGCAAGAAAGCGAGGCTAAAGATTCATCCCGTCCACTCCTGTACTGCGAAGGTGCCCCGTGCCTGAAAAAAAAGTCAGATTGTTAGGGAACCGTCTTTGCTCTACTGGACTTGCATGAAGGCGTCTAGTGCTTGTATTCTTTGATCTGTAGTATAAAAAAATACTGATTTCATTGCGTGTTTATGTGCGAGTGCTCTCTCTCTCTCTCTCTCTCTCCTCTCTCTCTCTCTCTCTCTCTCTCTCTCTCTCTCTCTCTCGTGCTTGTGTAAGTTTAGGGCGAGGGTGGAAGGAGGAAAAAACGATGGTGGAAGGGACAACGGGGGCCAAACGGAAGACTCACGTATGCATGCTTGTTTCTGTGTGCCTAACTGTGTGGGTCAACAAGAGGATCCACACGGACCAAGATTCTGTCCAACGGACTCTCTCCCATCCTCTATCCAGGACGGATGGCCTTGGCCACAACGTCAACAAGGGGACTGCTGTGCAAGAGCAGCTCTGCCCAAACTGACCCATGGGATCACGTGGACTCAGTAGAGTGGCAGTGAAGAAGACTTGACTTTGGAGAACTGGAAGAAGGCAATACTGGGGCTTAAAGTGACCAACTACGGAACTCGACCAACAGCTTTCAAGGCCAACACTAACCTCCAGCCATACCAACCACCAGTGCAGTACAACTGTACTCTTGCACCACGACTCCCTTGAGACCTATGTCCAGGAGTGACTTTGTCCTTAAGAGTCTCCAGCTAGCAGAACGTTAATCCAACTCTAGTGGTGGAGAGAGAGAGAGGGAGAGAGAGAGAGAGAGAGAAGAGAGAGAGAGAGAGAGAGAGAGAGAGTGCGTGTGTGTGTGTATGGGGTGTGGGTGTTGCAGCGGATTTGGTTGAGAACTTTACACGATGTAAAGCACTGTTTTGTTTATCACCCTTACGTGACAATTACGAAAGGCTCTGAGACATACTGACGGGTTTTGACGTGCTAGGAAACTTAAAAGCATTCAATGCACTCTTACTGATTTATCATGACGCTTGCAACTGGACAGCTGATAGAAGTTCAAGTATAAGATAGAATGGAGATTGTGTTCAGTGTTTGTCTCCTTCGGTCTGGTTCTGAAATTTTAATGATGAATATCATGACATCTAGTGTAGATGAATTGTTTTCTCTCTCTCTCTCTCTCTCTCTCTCTCTCTCTCTCTCTCACTCTTCTCTCTCTCTCTCTCTCTGTACTGACTTTGCCCAAACGGGTGTTGTGTGTGTGTGTGTGTGTGTGTGTGTGTGTGTGTGTGTGTGTGTGTGTGTGTGTTGTGTCTGTCTGTCTGTCTGTCTGTCTGTCTGTCTGTCTGTCTGTGTCTGCGTGTATGCCTGCTCGTGTGTCCGTGTCCATGCGTTTGTGTATGTATCGGTCGAAGTGTGGGCATCTGTGTGTGTGCGTGTGTGCGTGCGTGCGTGTGTGCGTGCGTGTGTGTGCGCGCGCGCACGTGTGTGTGTGTGTGTGTGTGTGTGTGTGTGTGTGTGTGTGTGTGTGTGTGTGTGTGTGCGTGGTACGGGTGTGTGCACTGCATCTGTGCGTTTTGTGTTCGCTTGACTACGCTATACCCATGTTGTGTCCATTAATTATTAACATCCTTTGCTTAAAAAAACCAATGTCATCAAGGAGGCGTCATCGTGTGCAGACCAGTTCACATACGCTGCTCTACATTTGCCGAGGTAGGAGTCCCTCAAGGCAGCCGCCAACCAAACATCACACGACCAAGAGCATTCAAAGGATACAGTATCTTTTGATCGTGGTCACAGCAAATTGCCAGTTTATGTGTTAATCAAAAGCACAATTTCCTAACTGCATATCGGGTGGCTATGGGCTAAAGCAGACTGTGTTGTCTGATCCGGACCAAAAAAAAAGACGTGAAGAAAAAATGTCGCATGAAGAAGCTGTTTCAAAGAAATGTGGTTTTTGTCCGTGCATGGGCATTTTTATTTGGGAGTGCGTATTGTGATAAAAACATACACAAAATAATGTCCTTTAGCTCTTGAGAACATCTGCCTCCAAAACACAATCCATCAAAACATGTAAAGTATGCAGACCCACCCACCCCCCTCGTCCCACCACATTTATTCCTCCCCCCCCCCCCCCCCCCTGCGATTCTCTTGGCACCCTTGCTCCTCACCTCACCATTGAAAAAAAAACTCAGAATATCATACAAGTGATATGTTCTCTCTGATTAAAAAAAATGTTTATCGCCATGAAAAATAACCGTAGCATCCCCTTGAGGCAATATGTCCTTAGGTTTAAAAAGACTGTGCACCTTCCATGAACCCGAGAGCAGGGTCCCCTGATAGTGCCAATATGAAAAGAGGGATGGAGATGGACGGGTAACGAACCACCTCGCTTGTTGATATCCGCTGATGACAACGATGCAGAAAAATAGCGGTGTCCTTGGGAAATATGACGCGTGCGAAAACAAGGGGAGAGAAAGAAGAGCTCAGTACATGCAAAGTGACTCTCTCTCTCTTTCTCTCTCCTCTCTCTCCTCTCTCTCTCTCTCTCTCTCTCTCTCTCTCTCTCTCTCTCTCTCTCTCTCTCTCTCTCTTGTATGTATATTTTCGTGCATGAGTGCGCATTAAAAGCGAATCAGGTTTCTAAACGGAAAAGGAGAGAGAGAGAGAGAGGAGAGAGAGAGAGAGAAGAGAGAGAGAGAAGAGAAGAGAGAGAAGAGAGAGAGAGAGAGAGAGAGACGCAAAAAAGTACAGTTTGTGAGAAGAACGCTTTGATCCATTCAAAAATTCCTAGGAAACTTCCACACTGCCTACCGTATCATCGGCCTGCACCTTTCCTATTCCCATGCCTCATCTCCCTTTCCTAGCACTCCTACGTGACTCCGACCTCCTCGTTCATGTTTCTGTGAGATCCTGCTCGGACAGCGTGTGTGTGTGTGTGTGTGTGTGTGTGTGTGTGTGTGTGTGTGTGTGTGTGTGTGTGTGTGTGCGGGAGAGGAAGGGAAGGAGAGGCACAGAGAGTGGAGTATGTGGGTGGGGGCACAGGGTGAAAGCAGGTGGGGGGATGTGCAGTGTGTGTGGGGGGGGGGGGAGGAGGGGGTAGGGGGGTTGGGGGGGGGTCATTTTTGGGGTAGCCTCACAGACGATCGATTTCATCTCAGCATGGCCGCTAGAGTGACATCGCTTGATGTCTGACCTTAGAACCGAGTGCGGTGCTGTTTGCTGGCCATACGCCACAATTGGAAGTAAGCTTCGTATGTAGTCTGCTGGGATTTGAAACACAGTATACTCAATAACTGCACTGCAATACAGCAGGAACATGTACACGCACGCACACACGCACGCACGCGCGCGCGCGCACACACACACACACACACACACACACACACACACACACATATACACTCACACACACACGCACGCGCGCACACACACACACACACACACACACACACACACACACACACACACACACACACACACACCAGCGCTTAAACACAGTCTATGGGGTATGCCTTTGCCTGCTGTATTAGGGAACCCCCCCCCCCCCTCCAAAGATATCAATAATTACGCAAAGGACTGG
>CM065717.1:70950712-70968212 GCA_033310375.1 Conus canariensis
CACACACACACACACACACGCACGCACGCACACACACACACACACACACACACACACACACACACACACACACACGTACACACACACACACACACACACACACACACACACAACACACACACACGCACACACACACACACACACACACACACACACACACGAAAAATGTTCAGGTTGTAAATTCCGCTGTCATTTTTGCATGGATCCTGGACCAGAATCTGTGTATAGAAAATCATGAGGTAAACTGCAATGACAACAACAAAAGAAGACCTAAAAAGGTAAATTCCACGGCAATATTAACCGCATATAACGCATGAAAAATTCGAAGAGAAGACCAAACGGTCAAAACAAGGCTACCAATAATTCTGTATTTCTGAATGCCTAGACATGCGAATCAGGGTCAGATTACTAACGAGAGAGAGAGAGAGAGAGAGAGAGAGAGAGAAGAGAGAGAGAGAGAGATGGACTGAAGTCAATAGGAGCAACACATAGTGGTGGAAAGGATGAAAGTTTGAGCACAGAACGAGCACATTAATGTTGAAATACCATGAAAAAGCCCCATGGCATTTCCACCACGAACGCAAGGAGGATATTAAGAAGGACGTTTGACAGTGTTGCAAGCAAATGGTATTCTCTTCTATCAAAGAGAGTTTGTCTTTCTTCACCAGTTAAAGCACAGTCTTCTGTGTGGCTAGTGTGTAACATGCAAAATACTTGTCAAAAAAGAATACGGGGGCCGGTTATTAGGGTAGTGTGTAGCAATAAGTCCTTACCATTTCTGAGAAAGTTGACGAATGAATGGCGTGGCGCGACACACAAAGAAGTGTCTTAAATGAAAAACAAAACAAAACAAATCAGAAAATTGAAACAACGCTGTTCCTGAGTAAGCTATACTTTCCATCAAAAACTCAGTATTCGATGCAAAAAAACAACAACTGAGTGTTAAACTTACGAGAAAAATTGCTGTTCCGCCGAACAAAAGAGAAAAAAAACAAATTACAAGACAAAACACGACGCGTTTCGACCTTTTTGGTCTTCCTTAGCGAAGACAACAACATTCAAGACAATGAAAACGAAAAAAAACGAACAACTCCTCAATTCCATATCCATTTTGCGCCCGTGTTTTGTCTTGTAATTTGTTTGTCTCTTTCGTTTGGCAGAATGATCATTTTCTTTTTAAGTTTGATTCCATTTCCGCCTGCAGTCACCTCACTTTGAAACCAACATGAATGTTGTCTTTACAGACTGGAAGCCCAAAAGAATCACTGCAACCATTTTTTGCACTTTTTTTTTTCTCTCCTATATTCTGATTGATGAAGATTCTTTGCAGACTTTTCGTTCCCTCCCGTTGGGGTCACAAAGACTGGAAGAAACAAGTCCGACAAACAGCGTTTCAAACGAAGAGCATTCACTTTTTTCTTCCAAAGAGAGTTGATCTTCCTCACCGGCCAAACTTTAAGCTGTCCTCTCTGTGTGGCCAGTGGTTAAAACATGCATGCTGAGAAGGAAGTGCATACAATGGAGGCGATGTTTTCTTTTCTTCCGAAAACTCCCTGAAATACCCTAGAAACATCTACGTCTCTCAAACTTACCAGCGGCCATGATGCAGCGGTTACTGTTACAGGCTTGAGGGCTGGGAGATCGTGGGGTTGACTGCCATCGCAGGCATTTATTTATGAGGATTTTTGACCCCGTCCGGATCCTCCCTAGACTTCAGTGTGGTAAAAGTCTTAAATGGAAAGCCTCGGACTCCCACAGTTGAGTTTCGTCCCTTCAATGGGAGCGACTGTAACTGTGTTGTAGTATTTCCTGACCTTCACTGCTGGTTTTTGTACTATCCAGGCGTGGTTGTCACTGGTAATATAATATGAAAAGAAATGTGAAACGCAGCTCTGTCATATCGTCTCATACCACAGAGGAACTTTATAATTTCGTATTGATTGTTTTCATCCTCACAAATCATCATACAAAAGTCTCAAGGTCTGTGTACTGTCCTGCTTTGCTTTGCTCTTTATTTACTTGTATGTCTTGCTGTCATGGTGACCTCAGTTTCAGTTTATCCCTACTTACATGTATAAGACGAGTGCGTGCCAAAGGCGTCATAAGATTCATGGGAAGTGTCGTAACATAAATGTGATGGCGCCCTCCGGAGAAAGATGATCACTCCAGCTGGCTCCGAAACTAAGCAATGGTTGTCGGCAATAACGCGCTGAACAGGTGGTGGCCTGTGTGTCTTGGAGGACTACGGGGTGTCCTGCGTGTGTTGGAACACGGCAGGTACCAATGAACACCACGGAAGTGACTCGACAGCAGTGCAGTGTCTCCTCCGGTGGGTTGTTTCATTCCTTGCGATAATGCTACTGACACGGCATGTAAACGAGACAGCAAAGAGTTTCACAAACTTCCTTGACCTTTCCGAAACGTTCTTTTGTTATAATAATAATAATAATAATAATAAAATGATAATGATAATAACAATAATGATGATGATGATGATAACAATAATGATTATTATGATTATGATGATGATTACATTATTACTATTATTACTTTTATTGTTTTTGTTACTATTATTATTATTATGTTGTTGTTATTGTTGTTGCTGTTGCTGCTGCTGTTGTTGTTGTTATTAAAATACTAATAACAGTAACAAAGAATGTGTGTGTGTTCGTGCGTGTGTGCGTGTGTGTGTGTCGCAGTGCAGAGCAGCTGCCTCAGTGGTGATGAAGACATCATGTTCGCACCTTGGTGTGTTTGACTTAATCATAAAGTAGGCAGATTGTTGTCCTTGGAACATAAAAAAAATACTAATTTCCTGGCCTCTCGGGTGTCTAGCGGCTGTTAATTATCTCCCCTGCTGACAGCTCAGAAGGTCTGGAAATAACTCGGTGTAAGGACAGACTGTATCTATCGTGATTTGAGAGTGGCGAGAAGATTAACAGAATATGCTTGTAGTTGAGGAAGACCAAAGATGATCTGGAACAAAAATAGGCTGCGTGTGGGTGGTGCGCGCACGTGTGTGAGGCTGCTCCTACTCCAATATTCCAAATAAAAATCTGATGTAAAAAAACTAAGAATCAATCATTCATTATATATAATTCCGCATTTCTGACCTTGGGTCCTATGCCGTTTCAAATTCCTGACTCATGGACTCTTTGGACACTTTTATTCATAATATACTATTTACATGCTATGACGTACCTACGTATGTGTCATCCTTTATATATATCAAAGACACAGACTCCGGCCTGGGAACAAATGTCCCTGAGAGCCTCTTAGGGCAAGGAATCTCACCTTCAGCTCTGCATAATGAATTACTGAGGCATCTTTAACGCCTGATACATGAATAATGTAGCCGCTGTCATTTGTTTACGCCCAACACTTCTTTAATTCCAAATCAGTTTGATAAAGAGATATCTACTTGAAATATACTATGTAAATCGCACAGCTGTTACACCACCAGTCTGTGGATCAAAAGAGGTCAACTCAACGAGCCACTGGGCCAAACAGGGTAATGACATGAGAACATCAGCATTCTCCAAAATCGCCAGGACCCCATTCAGCTCCCAAATGGGACGCAGCACGCAAACCACAAGGCCTTAGAATGGTAAAGGATTGGCGGGAGATGAAGTGATGGGGATCGGGAAGGTCTGGAGAGACAGAAAATACAACAGAGACAACATGCAAGCTTGAGTCCATACACACGGACGAACCCGAAAACACCACGGTGGGTCCCCTACACTAACGGCAGAGCCGAATCCTTACAGCAGTCCCGAACAGAGCATATAGTATTTATGTTCGGCACTTTGTCGAGTTTATTACAAATATGTGTATTGGAATTAATGCGTAGAGTACGAAATCCACCATAAAGAAAGAATATTTAATGAGAAAATACGATTTCTGTACTGAAACAGTAATGCACCATCTCCCAGCTTATGAATGAGTGCATACCATAGTATCGTCTGCTTTACGCGCGTTGCATGAGAAGCAGTCAGTGCCTATGTCCATGTTCTGGTGACTCGACGAAGAGAGAGAGAGAGAGAGAGAGAGAGAGAGAGAGAGAGAGAGAGAGAGACTACATGCCGGTGAGTGCGGTGAACAACTTTTCACGTGCGCGGAAATTTAAGAGAGAGAGAGAGAGAGAGAGAGAGAGAGAGAGAGAAGAGAGAGACAGAGAGAGAGAGATACTTTTGATACTTTGATATTTTATTGTCATTACCAAAGAGGTCTTTTGACAAAGGGGGGGGGGGGAGAGGTAACAGAACAATAACATTTCCCTCTTCCTTTCCTGCAAACAAATAGTACACTTTCATTCCTAGTGTGTATCAAATCCAAGGTTAACAAGAACAAATAAATTCGTAACATTTCCTTATGTCCTCACGCATAGGAGTAATGCAGTAAGGTTAAAACAAAAATTTAAGACTGACTCGTGTTGTGAACAACTCTTCACGTGCGCGGAAATTTAAGAGAGAGAGAGAGAGAGAGAGAGAGCGAGAGCGAGAGAGAGAGAGAGAGAGAGAGAGAGAGAGACTACATGCCGTTGAGTGCGGTGAACGTCTTCCCGTGCGCGGAAATTTTACTTGAAGGCGCCCGCTAACTGGAGCTGGCTCTGTGACGGACAACACGTGACATGCGCGCGGCTGTGGGAAAGAGGAAGTACGCTACGTTCGAAAGGGAGTGTGCATTGCCGTTAGCCTAGGGTCAGCTGTTAGACGTAAGGGGTCCACACACGACACATTCTACGTTGCACTCAAAGCTGTTTGTAACACCTATGACCCCTCACCATCAGAAAAAAAACAAGTGGTACAGTTTGAACTTTGATGCGCACAACAGCAGCTTCCAGAAGCTGTAAAAATGAGTTTCAATTTTGCTACGCAAACACAGTCTGCACGTGCCCCTCCCTTTTCTCCATCTTACCCTTATTTCTGTCAACAGCTGAATCCTTCATTCGCCAATTCTTCAGCTCCATCCATGGAAATGGGACACAAATAAATCACTCTTTCCTCCACTGACATTGCTAATATGTGGTGTTGAACTGATTCATAATCCCACTATCATATCTTTCTGTTCGCTTTGGACAAGAAAAAGAGAGAAGCGTGGAGATTTCCTACGATTCCAACGATAAAGTCACAACTCTGATCAGACTATAGCCCTGAACTCTGAACTTGGTCTCCTGTCTTGCCCTTAACCTGTTCGGCATGGAGAGCTCCACAAGGGGCATTAATTCAAACCAGATCAAATCAAAGCCCACTTAACGCAGAGGTTATATTGGGCGCCAGGCTCATTCAGAGAATACAATATTGTTTAATGAAGCAGCACGCGCGCTTGTGCGTGTGTGTGTGTGTGTGTGTGTGTGTGTGTGTGTGTGTGTGTGTGTGTGTGTGTGTGTGTTTGAGTGCGTGCATGTGTGTGTGTGTGTGTGTGTGTGTGTGTGTGTGTGTGTGTGTGCGCGCGCGCGCACGCGCATGTCATTTAGCTGATTACTATATGTTTTTATTAATTAGGTTTAAAAGTAATTGCCATAAACGCGAAATCGATTAAATAGTCGTGGGGGAATTTCAAATAAAAATATAAAATGGAGCTCATAATGTAAATGTGGTCGGTAATAACTTCAGCTTCACTTTTGAATGTCCAAAAAATGTACAACAAACTAAACAGGTTTTAGTCCGTTAATCTATTGCCTTAAAGTCTAAGTTTTCATTGCGTAATCTTCTGAGTACAAGGACTGTTCTGTTCAAATTTGCTAGTTACAAAGCATTAAAAAATCTTTTCATCTTCCTGTGTATTTTAATTTTGTCTTTTTGTTGCACATTTGAACTACAGGGTGTTTGTTGGTCATTTTTGTGATAATTATATATATAAATTAAGAATATGAGTATCTCCATCTCTCTCTCTCTCTCTCTCTCTCTCTCTCTCTCTCTCTCTCTCTGTGTGTGTGTGTGTGGGTGTGTGTGTGTGTGTGTGTGTGTGTGTGTGTGTGTGTGTGTGTGTGCTTATGTGTGTGTGTATGTGTGTGCGTTCGTGCGTGCGTACATACGCGCGGCGCGCGCGCGCGCGCGCGCGCGCGCGTATGTGTGTGTGTGTGAGTGCGCGTGCACGATGTGTGTGTGTGTTGTGTGTGTGTGTGTGTGTGTGTGTGTGTGTGTGTGTGTTCGTCATTTTTTAAGTATGAAATGGTACGAAAAATGTGAGTCAGATTGTCGCAACTAATACCACAACAACATCCAAGTGTTTGTTTGTTTGTTTGTTTTCAATTTACAAAGTCAGACATCACACTTTTATAAAATTAATGATGTACACAAAACTGGCGTCCGGACACTGGCTTGGCCTTAAACGTGACAAGAGAATGTCCTGTTTTTGCAAGTTTGTCTGGTATGCAATTCGTATCAGGCCAATTAACGTTAGCGTCTGAAATGTCAAGTGGCTACGGCCAGAAAATAGTGAGATACGGGCTGATTAGAGGAGGAAGAGTGGTGAGTTACAGTGTCTTCATACCTTTCCCTTACTTCCACTTCCTTACCCCTTACACCTACCCCTATACAGGTCTCTATTCCTAAAGATGTATGTAAAAAGATCACCACTCTAGAAAATAACACAACAATAACGGCAACAAACAAACAAACAAACAAACAAACAAGAAATATCAATACCGCCAAGTACTAGAAATATATTGACACATCTTTTCAAAACTTTTATAGCAATGGCCAAACTCTGCTGTTTGGATCAAAACATGCAATCGATTAACTTCAACTTCAAAAATGACAAAGTACAAAAGAAAAGAGAAAGAGACAAAAAAAAAAAAGACTTGAGAGAACCCTGTATTGCTCGTGTTTAATAATCATTCTGCCTGTCTTTCTATTTAACTGTCTGTCTGCCTGTCCAACTCTTCCAAACTTTCGTTTACCCACTAAGGAAAGTGAATGGATTCACGACTAGAGAATCTCTCGGTAGAATGCAGACCTTCACCAAGGGCGAACACTCCTCCTGGAACCGCTGTTTCATCCGCCGTAACGTCCCGTAATCTCGACACTACCGAAATCACTCACCAGTGGGTGAAAAAAAAGGGCAGGTACCCAAATACCACCCCACCCCCTACCAGGATGCAAATCTAGACCGATATCTCCTTTTGCTCTAAGAATCACTCTCCTCTTTCAAATTTCTCAGTGTCCCATACAACAAAACACATCAATCTAGCTCATTATACCAGAATTTGAGGAGGAAGCGATTCAAAGCTGGTGCCGATACTGCTCCCTAATTGTTTCAAAACCACTCACGGGTCTGTTGGGTTTTTTTTTCAGGGAGTCCAGAAACTCCGCATGGAAGAAATGTAGGCACGTGTCTAAAACTCACTCAACCTATGTGAAGGGAAGTAAAAATAGGCACGAGCCTACGTTCACCTTGTTTGTGGTTCTGGACCATGCTGCTGCAAACCACACAGCGGGAAGTAGCTGTGGAAGTGGGTGGGGAATCCTCGTCGCCAGGTATAGTGTCCTTGATGATGGATGCACAGAATAGATCCATAAAAGTACAACGATAACACAACTGGTGTGTATGATATAAATATAATTAACCCAAACTAAACGGCTACAGAAACAGGCTGTTTCGCCATTTCAACAGTTCTATACAGCGCGCGCGCGTGTGTGTGTGTGTGTGTGTGTGTGTGTATGTGTGTGTGTGTGAGTGTGTGTGTGTGTGTAATATATATATTCTCTCTCTCTCTCTCTCTCTCTCTCTCTCTCTCTCTTATATATATATATATATATATATATATATATATATATATATATATATATATATATATATGCGTCTTGTTCTATTCTGGTGACAACGGTTCTACGACTACTGAAGTTAAATTCTCTCGACAGAAATAACTGTGACATTGGATATATTGAGTCTTCTCTCTCTCTCTCTCCTCTCTCTCTCTCTCTCTCTCTCTCTCTCTCTCTCTCTCTCTCTCTCTCCTCTCTCCTGTGTATAGTCTGGATCAGACGGACATTTGAATGAAATGTAGATGAGGAAGCGAAAGAGACGGAAAAGGTCATGGGGAAAAAACATAAAGAAAATCAACCACAGAGAAGATGGAATATTTGTGTTTAGAGCGTTGGCACTGGTGTTTGTTTGCATACGTCTTTTTTCAGATTTCAAAGTGCGATTCTACCTTTTTTTCACAGATAGATAGATAGATAGATAGATAGCTAGCTAGATAGATAGATAGATAGATAGACGGATAGAAAGATAGATTAGATAGATTAGATTAGATAAATAGATAGATAGATAGATAGATAGATAGATAGATAGATAGATAGATAGATAGATAGACGGAGGGATAGGTAGATAAATAGATGGGTAGAAGGGACATTGATAGATCTATGATAGATATAGAGACAGACAGACTGACAAGCAGACAGGCAGACAGGCAGGTTGGCTGATAGATAGATAGATAGATAGATAGATAGATAGATAGATAGATAGATAGGTAGGTAGATGAATGGATGGATGGATGGATAGACAGATAGGTAGATTAATTGACAGAGAGAGAGAGAGAGAGAGAGAGAGAGAGAGAGAGAGAGAGAGAGAGAGAGAGAGACGTTTAAAGGAAAAGTTTTGAACACACAATACCACTCCACATGCCTAAAAACACACACGCTGATGCAAGACAAGAGATAATATAAATAATGTCCATGAATCCAGTTCTGATGCTTCCAAACTCCCTGAAAACGTGTAGATACTCTTGTATCTGAAAGCTCAAACACACACACACACACACACACACACACACACACACACACACACACACACACACACACACACACTCACATATATATATACGCGCGCACGCGCACACACACACACACACACACACACACACACACACACACACACACACTCACATATATATATATACGCGCGCGCACGCACACACACACACACACACACACACACACACACACACACACACACACACACACACACACACACACAGGCAGAAAGGGGGATGGGAGCAGGGGGGGGGGGTATTGTTCTATGATTACGCGCTTTTCCCATTAGAGAAACCAATATCTCACATACAAAAACGTTTTGTGACCATTGAGTAGGTTTCTGTTTGGCCAGGAAGCAACTGAATATTTCGGTTGTGAGCACATGTAAACAAAATACAAGCGAACCTCCAACAAGCATCGTTGTGATATGTGAAATCCCCCCCCCCCCCCCCCCCGTCCCTTTCTTTTCCTCACTTCCTGAGGACGCTTTTCTCTATGGGTTGTCCCAGTAATCTCTGTACCAGAGATACAATACAAACAAACTATAAGACATCTTCGTTGTTTTTGCTTTTAGCACCGTTGTGTGCTATATTCCCCATTTATTCGGATAATCACGTGCAGTAAATCGTGAGTTTTGATACTTCGATTTGCTTATTTGATCCCCCCGTAGATCGTGATTCTTTTCTGAAAATGCATTCTGTTTTTCCCTTGTGCGACTAAGCTTGGACATGTTCTATTGCTACCTGTATGAAAAAAAAAATGTCTTGCTTTGTTAGGTGTAAGAAAGGTGAGGCAAGGAAGAAAAGGATTGGAGGAGTGGTAGCGGGAGGGGGGGGGGAGAACGGGCTGGAGGGGGGGGGTGGGAGAAAAAAAATCGAGTGCACAAGACCTCGACATAGTGATCAAGGTTTGTATTGACCCGCAGGGGACAAAATGTGTTCAGATAATTAAGTTACCAGGCTTCCCTCTGACAGCATTGATTTTGCTGTGGGCGATGTTCATAAAACATGAGGGTGGCACATCTTGCTGTAGAATCGGTTCGAAAAAAAGTGGATCACGAGGGGCTGAAACTTAAGTCACAGAGAGGACGTTTCTGTAGAAAGATTTTCTCGTACACACACACACACACACACACACACACACACACACACACACACACACACACACACACACACACACACACACATACACACACAGAGAGAGAGAGAGAGAGAGAGAGAGAGAGAGAGAGAGAGAGAGAGAGAGGAGAGAAGGGGGAGGGGAGCAGGGGTGGCATTGTTCTATGATAACGTGCTTTTCCCATTACAGAAACCACACTTGAATCTTCTGATGAATTTCATGGACACACTACTGATCTATTTATGAGTTTAAAAAAAAAAAAAAAAAAAACTTTTTTCATGGACACTTTACTGAATTGGCTAGTTGGCAGCAAGCTTTTTTTAAAAGCTACATCAGATCCTAATCGGTTCTCAGTTGATGTATTCAGATGGGAAAAGACCAACCACAGTTTTGTTTCTTCCATATCAATGAATTCGTACTTTAAGAGTTCGCACTTTCTACACACACACACACACACACACACACACACACACACACACACACACACACACACACACACACCTCTGCCAGCCTGCCTGCCTGCCTGCCTGCCTGCCTGACTGCGTGCGAGCGTGTGTGTGTGTGTGTGTGTGTGTGTGTGTGTGTGTGTGTGTGTGTGTGCGCGTGCGTGCGTGCGTGTGTGCGTGCATGCGTGCGTGCGTGCGTGCGTGCGTGCGTGTGTGTGTGCGTTTCAAATTTTACGTCTATCCACTCTTGGTGATATTAGATGGGAAAAAAGACACCACCTCAATAACCCCAAAACAAACAAACAAACAAACAAAGCAAACCCTAAAGATAAAGCTAGAAAACTACAAATGGTTTTGATGTGGGAGAGAAGAGTGATAGGTAGGGGACGGATTAAAATGGTCCTTTTGTATTCTTTATGGATTTAGAAGTAGGTAAATGATAGACTCACTTACAAGTAACCTCATGAATATGAGATGATAAATGTAAGAAACTATAAGTACTTACTTATTGAACCCTTTGATGAAGAAAGAAAGAATTCTAGGTTAATACCGGTGATTCAAAAATATTTCTAATTGTATATGTAGAAAGCATGGGTATACATTGTTTGATAGCGGCCTATGAGAGAATATAATCAGCTGTGATGTTCTGTCCACAAACACCTGAGGCATTTCTACTGAATTTTGTTGTAAAAACATCGATTTTCTACCTATATATAAGGAACGGTAACTTTCTGGAAGGAAGGAAAAAAACAGAGCCCTGAAAGCAATGGCAGAAGCGGCAGAGAGGTGTTCAAGCTGGATCTGGTCAAGGAGGAACAAAAGTGAACTTCATAAGGCTTAATTTCCCTACAAATATCAGGTGTCCCTGTGGCTCAGTGGTTAAAGCGCGAGTCATTAAGTGGAAAATGAGCATGTCCAGAGGGTCATGGGTTCGAATCCCAGCCATGGCTCGTCCCAAGATGGGAAAAAAAAAGGGGCAGCAGAGGGACATCCGGAGTCATGAACCGGGTGTGGCCCAACCCCCCTAGAGTGTCAGGAGATAAGGGCCGAAACACTTGCTTGAAGGGGGCTTCTCTTCTGAGGACTCTCTGCTGCCACGCTCTCCACGAGTTTCTTTCTACTGATGCATGGGTAAACCATTGACTTCCGGGAATAGGCCGGAGGACGTCCGGGAAAGACCGGAGGACACTGGGAAAGACCAGAACCGAGGGCTCTGTGGGCTGGCTCCCCACTTTGCCTTAAACATGTGGCTACTAAGAATAAAAGGAAAAGATGCTCCCAGGATTCACCGAAAGGGGGAGAGAATGATGAATCCATCGGTGCTCAACCAATCATGACTGCAAATCCAAAACGGACTATGAACATGGACCAAATGGAATATCCATGTGTCTGTGGAAAGCGTTTCGCTACCACCCGTGGCATGAAGATCCACAGAACAAAGATGGGATGTGTGAAGACTCATCTGAATGAGCAGCAGCGCACTGCATCAGCAGATAAGACGTCGGAAGACCAAGGCCAGGATTTAAACCACAGTGCCAAGGACATCCACGCTGTTGGTTCGGATGAGGAATTTGCACAGGCCCTCGATGCCAGGCGCCTGAAACTCAACCTGCCACGAGCAAACGAAACTGAAGATTGGGAGAAACTGGATGCAAAAATCGTCCAAAGACTCGATGCACTGATAGAGAAAAGCACCCTGGAACACAAACTAGCCACATATGGGGACATTGTGTATGCCACATGTAGAGACGCCTATGGAGCAAAACTACCCAAAGAGAAAACACCTCCAAAGAAATCCAGACGCCAAGAAAAGATGGACAAGATCAGGGTCCAAAAGAAAAACCTCAAGATGCAAATGAAGACCGCACTGCCAGCTGAAAAACAAGGCTTGGAAAAACTGTGGAAAGACCTGAAAGAAAAACACAGCGCCCTCAGCAAAGCGGAATCTGCGAG
This sequence comes from Conus canariensis, assembly GCA_033310375.1. Taxonomy (NCBI): domain Eukaryota; kingdom Metazoa; phylum Mollusca; class Gastropoda; order Neogastropoda; family Conidae; genus Conus; species Conus canariensis. The sequence goes on from CM065717.1 coordinate 70,962,990, forward strand.
GAAGAGGAAGAGCAAAAAGAAGAAGACACAAGAGCGCTTCTTCAGAGACCCCTTCCAGTTTGCCAGAACACTGTTTGAGCAGCCAAAATCTGGGACCCTAAGTGTGGACAAAGGAGTTCTTGAGCAGCATCTGAGGAAAACATACTCTGACCCACAGAGCAAAGCACCACTCGACATTCAAGGTCTGGTGTGGCCAACCAACCCTGAGGAACAGTTCAATGGCAAGCCTCCAACGTTGGCGGAAATCAAGAAGGTGGTCGACAAAGCCAGAGCCAAATCATCAAACGGAATACCTTACCAGCTTTACAAGAAATGTCCCAAGGTGCTGGAGTGGCTCCACAAGCTGCTGCGATCGGCTTGGAGAAACCAGAAGATCAGCGGCCAGTGGATGACGGCAGATGGTGTGTACATCCCCAAAGAGCAAAACTCAAGTGACATCAGCCAGTTCAGGCCAATATCACTACTGAACGTCGAAGGGAAAATCTTCTTCTCTGTCATGGCAGCAAGGCTGACCAAGTACCTGATGGAAAACAAGTACTTGGATGTGTCAGTCCAGAAAGGTGGCATCCCAGGCGTGGCTGGCTGTGTAGAACACGCCACAATGATCTGGGACGCAATCCAAAAAGCAAAAACAGAAAAGAGAGACCTGGACGTAGTGTGGCTTGATCTGGCAAACGCATATGGATCTGTGCCCCATGAGATGATACAGTTGGCTCTTGAGATGTACCATGTGCCAAAGAACATCCGCGACATGCTCAAGAAGTACTTCAATGGCTTCTCAATGCGGTTCTCTACCAAGGAGTACACAACAGACTGGATCAACTTGGAAGTGGGTATTGCAATGGGCTGTGCAATTTCCCCAATACTGTTCGTGCTGGCAATGGAACTCATCTTGAAAGCAGAACAAACAACGCGAGACAAACAGACCTTGGCGATGGATACAAGATGCCTCCTCTCAAGGCCTTCATGGATGACACTACAGTGATTTCATCCAGAGAAGACGAGACACGTCATGTGCTGGAGAGGCTGGACGACATAGTTGCCTCATCCAGAATGAAGTTCAAGCCAAAGAAATCACGGAGTCTCTCACTGAGGAAAGGAAAAGTGGCCGGATCTGTGGTCTTCAGTGTTGCCAACCAGGCCATTCCAACAGTCACAGAAGAACCAGTCAAGAGCCTTGGAAGATGGTATGATGATACGCTGAAAGACACACAAAGAGCAAAAGAAACCAAGCAGATGGCGGAGGAAGGCTTGGAGACCATTGACCAGTGTGGGCTCCCTGGCAAATACAAGGTCTGGTGTCTGCAGTTCATGCTGATACCAAAGCTGCTATGGCCTCTGATGATATACGACATTTGCACCAGCATAGTGGAGGCAATGGAAGCCAAAATCAACAAGTTCACAAGGAAATGGCTTGGTGTCCCACCCTGTCTGACTGACATAGCGCTGTACTGTCGCCAAGCAAAGCTGAAACTACCACTGAAATCCATCCTGGAGGAATACAAAGCAGGGAAGATCAGACTTCAAAGCATGCTGGAGGACTCAGGAGACAAGGTGGTAGAAGCAATCAAGCCCCAGCTGAAGACAGGCAGAAAATGGAAAGTTCAAGAGGCGATGGATTCTGCAAAAGAAAGTCTCAAGATCAGAGAAATAACAGGACACACACAGACCAACAGACAAGGACTGGGGGTGACCAAAACTGAATGGTGGTCAAAGGCCAAAGGAAAAGCCAAAAGAGACATGATGATTCAGGAGATGAGAAAAGAAGAAGACCAAAAAAGACTCCAAAAAGCAGTCCAGCAGAGCCAGCAAGGGCAATGGACAACGTGGGAGAATGCACTCCAAAGAAGTCTCACTTGGAATGACATTTGGCACATGGCCCCTCTCAGGATCAGCTTCATTCTCAGATCTGCATATGACCTTCTGCCCTCAAATGCAAACCTGGTGAAGTGGGGGAAAACAGACGATCCTGCATGCCCCCTCTGCCATGAAAAACAAACAGTGGAGCATGTCCTAAGCTCATGTAAAGTAGCCCTGACTCAAGGAAGGTACACATGGAGGCACAACCAAGTGCTCAAAGAGATTGTACAAGTAGTCTGGGCTAGTACCAACACCACAAAAGGGAAAATCAGGACTCCAAAAGCACCCGCAACATTCTTCACGGCAGGAGGCAGCAAATCATGGCCAAGAACAACAGTGCCACTCGAAACATGCAGGCAGAGTCTGCTGGATGGGGCAGATGACTGGGAGTGCACTGCAGACCTCCCAGAATGGAAGAGTCACCCAGAGATCATCAGCAAGAGTGGCATGAGACCAGACATAGTAGTCCACTCTCAGTCAACCAAGCAGCTGATCATGATCGAGCTCACGGTGCCATATGAGAACAGAATGGAGGCAGCTCAAATCTACAAGACTGAAAAGTATGCTGATCTGGCAAACAGCCTGAGGAGAGAAGGCTATCAGGTCAAAGTCCTCACTGCAGAAATTGGAGCTAGGGGGTTTGTAGGAACGTCTGCATACAGCCTCATGAAACAGCTCTCAGTTGCAGGGAAGGAAAAAAACAGAGCCCTGAAAGCAATGGCAGAAGCGGCAGAGAGGTGTTCAAGCTGGATCTGGTCAAGGAGGAACAAAAGTGAACTTCATAAGGCTTAATTTCCCTACAAATATCAGGTGTCCCTGTGGCTCAGTGGTTAAAGCGCGAGTCATTAAGTGGAAAATGAGCATGTCCAGAGGGTCATGGGTTCGAATCCCAGCCATGGCTCGTCCCAAGATGGGAAAAAAAAAAGGGGCAGCAGAGGGACATCCGGAGTCATGAACCGGGTGTGGCCCAACCCCCCTAGAGTGTCAGGAGATAAGGGCCGAAACACTTGCTTGAAGGGGGCTTCTCTTCTGAGGACTCTCTGCTGCCACGCTCTCCACGAGTTTCTTTCTACTGTTGATGTGGAAGTGTGTTTTAACGTTTGTAATACTAAACTCCATGTAAATAAGCTAATTGTGAGACTTTTAAAAGAAATTCTGGAAATGGTTCCAAGCAAATAATTTCACTCTACTGTATTGTTCTTGAACCGGAAGTGGAAAATTCATCCCGAGAGATTCTGAACTGCATTTTGCGCCTTTTTTGCAGCTCTGTCTACTTCATCGTTATAATAAAGCAAACAATGTGACGGTATCCAGCAGAAAGTAATTGCCGTGCCTTGTATAGAGAGAACATGAATTAAATTGCTAATTCCAATTATCATTTCTGATCTATTCTGCAAATTTAATGATTTCAGTTCCTGAAGTACAGACTTTAAATCAACACAAAAAGTACTTGAAATACAGATCGTGGGAAATTTGGAAGATAATTTAACAGCATTAATATTACAGTAAGTTCTGCAGTAAAAACTGATTTATTTTTCCCCAGTGCAAAACATTTCTCTACATTTAAATCAGGTATCAAATAAGCAGAGCCCGCATTTTTCTGAATTAATGACCCATCTGTGCACACTTTTAAATGATTTGGATACTTCTCTTCAATATGAATATTTAGCATTGCTTGCCACTATATTTAGATTGTCCTTCTTTTTTTAGATCAGTATGGTCAATATCAAAATGGGCCCTTTAAAGTTTCCAGGGTGGTGTAGTGAAGAAGGACGTGCTAGCAGATATAAACTTTTCGTCAACAGTAATGCCCGTGGCTCGCCTAAGCTCAGATGTATACGTTGCCAAAGTAATTTGAGAGGATATTGATTTTTGCACGTGTAGGAAAGTCGATATCTGATCTAATATTAATCTCATTTTTCACATCATTCTTAACTGGAATGCTTCTTATCATAAATTTTGTGACAGCCACTTCCCTCTGATCATCTAAGGGTAAAATGTGAGCTTCATTATATGTTCGAAGACAAGATGCATGGGTGGGAAGACCCATTGCAAGTTTGAGCGCTTTGCATTCTGCACTTTGAAGCTTCTTTAATAGATATTTTGGTGCACTAAAAACACTTCTTGCGCGTACGTTAATTTTGATCTTATTAGAGATTTACATAGATAAATTAAAGTGGACGTGTCTTGTCCCCATCTCTGTGTACTCACAATTTTGATAAAATTGAAAGTTTCCCTTGCTTTCGTCAGCAAATAATCTATATGTTGATTCCAAGACATTTTCGATGTGAGTTACACGCCCAAAAACTTGATTTGTAAAGCATGATTAATAATTACACCATTCATTTCGGAAATAGGCATTTTGTCGGGATTCGAGCCACTGTTGAATAAGACGATGTTTGTTTTTTTTCTGCAGATAAACTTAGTCCATTCTTTGTCAACAACTCTGCTATAATGTCGAGCTCTTTTTAATACACTTTTTGTATGGTTTATGTTACGCAATTGAGTTTTCTTTTTAAGGTTACTTCCATCCACATGCATATATCGTCAGCGTATTGAATTAAGATGACATTTTTAGATATGTTACCGGGTAGATCATATGTTAGTAATGAAAATAGGAAAGGAGTAATTATTGATCCTTGAGGAATACCCATTGTAAGAGTACTTTCAGCTAAATACGTGTTCCCTATTTTAGTTTAATTTTTCGATTCCTTAGAAAACATTTAATATAATCATAAATATGACCGGACAGACCAATGTTTTTTAATTTAAGTAAGAGCCGAGAATTCCAGACGACCGTAAGCCTTATTTCTGTCAAAAAATGTCGCTAATATACATTTACTTCTAGCAAATTGCTTCTTTATGTTTGTTGTAAGTTTCATTAAGAGTTCTGTTGTCGATCTTTTCTCTCTGCGAGTGTGTGTGCGTGCGTGCGTACGTGCGTGTGTGCGAGCGTGTGTGTGTGTGTGTGTGTGTGTGTGTGTGTGTGTGTGTGTGTGTGTGTGTGTGTGTGTGTGTGTGTGTTTGTGTGTGTTTGTGTGATGTGTGTGCGTGCATGCATGTGTGCGTGCATACGTGTGTGTGTGTGTGTGTGTGTGTGTGTGTGTGTGTGTGTGTGTGTGTGTGTGTGTGTGCGATTGTGTGTGTGTGTGCGTGTGAGAGAGAGAAGAGAGAGAGAGAGAGAGAGAGAGAGAGAGAGAGAGAGAGAGAGAGAGAGATGCATATTTCAACTTCAGACAGATATCACATACAGATAACAGACTGCAAGTACATTTTGTATGTAACATTCGTCATTTCTCGCTTTGATGTTTTCGTTTTTAGTTCTAAATGCATATTTCGTGAGCAAAGTAATTTATGTTGCCC
>CM065717.1:70973212-70985712 GCA_033310375.1 Conus canariensis
TCGTCAAAGGACGTTGCTCAACATATTTGGAAATTAAACACAGAGAGGTGAGAAATTGAGAAATAACATTTAAACAATCCTGCTTTTAATTCAGTTTCTTTCTATTTATATCCACAATATTTTCAATACTAAAAAGACTTTTTAATAGGGCTGAAGGTAAAAAAGATTAATGTTTCCTAAGTAGGTTCAGTTGTTGAGTTTTGAGAGCACTCAAATTATCGCGTCTTCTAATTGGTGGTAAGAGATACCAGAATGTTGCTCTCGTTTTGTCTGTGATGACATGTGCACGTTACGTGAGTGAGACTCACAGGGCGTCGCTTTCATGTACATAAAGACAGAATTTGCCCTTGAGTTGGAGAGATGAGCAAATATAGGGGTATTCACATAGACGTTCTCTCCCTTTCTTCCCCTGTTTGTTTTCCATGATTGATATCTGTAAAGTATCGTGACTTTCTATATGCTTTGTGTTAATCAATGTGTTCTTAACAGATGCAGTCGACAGGCACTTTAGGGTAACTATAGGGGAAAGAAAGCAAACATTTGAACAATAAGGCACACAAAAGTTAGACACGTCGCTGCAAGATTTGATTAACAAACAAGAAATGAAATGAAAATCACAGAAAATCATATCACAATGTTTTCCTTTGACAACATTCACTTCCGACATTTCCTCTGAAAACACTGGATTTGTACATGGTGCATTTGCTACAATTTTGACACAAGTCCTGATACTGACGACAGCTCTAAGCTTCAACAGTGTCATGAAGTGTGATATAAAACTATTTCATCTCTACAGCCAATACATTTATCTTGTGGTTGTACATTTTGCAGAGAATGATATCTGACAATTCCGTATACGATCAGATTTTTTTTTACTAACGCCAGTGTGCAATGGACTAATACACAGTTGAAGTAAAGCAGAATCTCACGCCGCCAACATTCTGGAAAGGACTTTAAGATTTCAATCGTTTTCCGATTTGTTGTTGTTGTTGTTGTTAAAGCAGAATCTCACGCCAACATTCTGGAAAGGACTTTAAGATTTCAATCGTTTTCCGATTTGTTGTTGTTGTTGTTGTTTGTTTGCTTGTTTTTGTTTTGTTTTGTTTATTTTTTTATCGTGTGTGCATGTTTACATAACCCATCATCTGTTGAACATTGTGAGATGCTGAATGTAATCTGTTTTGAGTCAGCACACGTCGTGTACATTTTGCCTCGTTAGCGAGCTGAGTTTTGGTTTATAATTGTCGCAATCAAACCATAAAATTTTAAAGTGGTTTTAAATGTATGGCTAGTATGAAAAAAATCTGTCCTCTTTCCTCTTTCTTCTACTTTCGTCTTTTTCTTTTTTCCTATCTTTCTACCATTTTTTTTATCTTCGTCACCAGTTCCTGCCTGCTTCTCCCTCTATTGGACAAAATCAGACTCTCTCTATCTCTCTCTCTCTCTCTCTCTCTCTCTCTCTCTCTCTCTCTCTCTCTCTCTCTCGTGTTAATGCATGATTCCGCTTGAGCAGTGTTGGAACTGACATGTCATGGCCCCTTCTCGCTGCATTAACCTCTTCGTGGGCTCATGATAGCTCAATTAAAGCCTCTCATCCTTTCCTCTCTCCGTTAGTTTTTACAGGGCAAAGGAGGCGTGGGGTGGCTCTTGAAACATCAGCTCGCCGCTCTGGCAAACAAGTCTAATGAGCGTGTGAATGGTTTCATTTAAACCTTTAAAAAAATATGAAAACTGGTAGAATCAAGACTGCAAAAAAGCAGGAGAGATAGAGAGAGAGAGAGAGAGAGAGAGAGAGAGAGAGAGAGAGAGAGAGAGAGAGAGAGAGAGAGAGAGTCCCAACGAGTATCTATGGTGTTCCAAGTAAACGCAAGCTGGACGTCTGTATTTATCTCCAAATGATATGGAACGTAACTTCAGACTTTAGCTTTACCAATACATCACACAAGGTGGGCATTCTCTTCTCCGTCTTCTTTTTGTTCCCACATGTATACTGTCAGTCCTGTGTGAGGTGGAAAAATTGCTTTGTGGATAGCATGAATCTGGCTGCGTGGACAGTACCGGAGGATGTGGCTCAGAGACTAGTGTCATCCTATGCTGTCTTGCAATCCCATACTTTGTGCGAGAACATTTTGGATTGCGAGAAAGCGTGCGCTGAGGAGTGGTCTTCAAGACCGTATCTCTCTGCTGGTGATGGTGCAAACGTCACCTTGCTGAAGATCAGAGCATGGAGGCGGTTGTGACCTGTTTGGGTCCTATCAGTGCAAACCTGCTCTTCAAGGAAACAGTAAATAGTTCTTTTTTTATCTGTGGATTAAAAGCTACCTTTGTCAGATAATTCCTAGAAGTAACGTACCTGGGAATTCACGATCAAAGTAAGTACCATGCACACTGTTTGCACACACACACACACACACACACACACACACACACACACACACACACACACACACACACACAGTGAGAGAAAGAGAAGGACAGACAGACAGACAGACAGACACAAAGACAGACAGACATACTCGTCTGTCATTTGCAAGCCTTTCTTCCTGTCCTCATTCACATTAAAAACAACGCCTCACAGGATTCACTCACATAACGATCACATGTCCCTAAGCCTGAACGATCAAGCCTGTCATCGCTGACCGCTGAATGAAGAGAAGCGGATGGTGTGAGGAGAACCAGGCACATGGAATGGATCTTTTCCATTCGGGCAACAAACAGGAATGATCCTTGGTAGGAGTGATTGATGAAGACCCAGAGGGACTTTGCACCTGTAGACCAAAGGCGACAGCTGGTGCATGTTCAGCAACATTCGTTTAGTGTGATTGTTCTCCAACTGCAGATGTTTTGTTTGGAGTCTTGAGACCTCAGATTTATATAGCATTATGAAGCCTATAAACATATAACACAACATCGAATCAACAGATTTAAAGATCTGTATTATCTTTACAGCATCCAGGGATAATTTGATATAATTGTTTATGCAGTCAAACTTTTTACTCATACTATTGTTCATCATTGTGTTGTCTACTTACATGTTATAGATGATGACGATAGTACACTTCAAAAGGAAGACCAATCATATAGATGGGTATGACATCCAATAACTTTAACCGCTATGAGTATGGAGAGGACGACTGGGGAAGGGTGGGGAGGGGGGTGAGCTAGATTGAATGGAGTCGGCATGGTGATGGGGGAGGGGGGGGGGGAGCGATGATAATCCAGATCAGACGGGCTCACGTAGAAGAGAGTTCTATTCACTGATGGTACGTGGGAAAAAAATGAGTTTTTCCTGTAGTTGGTCCTACATGCAGAAGAGGTAGATCGAGTTATCAGGCTGATGAGCTGTTCTTGCTGGTGACTGTTAAGATGGTTTTAATGAAGTGTTTGTGACACCTTTTCCATGGTGGGATTTGACAAATGTGGCCAGCCTTTCAGGATGTCTCCGATCTTTCAATGGGATCCATCGTTGCCGGGTAATCATATCTTGCATGCGTGATGCTTGATTCACTACCCAGAGCGCAGCACTACGCTGTCCATTTTCGATTTCGCCAATGCATTTGGATGATCGGGGTCGAAGATTTTCAAGGCATACTCCAAAACAAGTTGGAGCTTATGCTAGGTTTGTAGTCACTTTCCTTTGCGTGAAATGAGCCTACACTCTGACCATGGTGAGGAAGCCAAGAGCATCGCTGACTCACTGCTGCTCGTGTTGGAGATAACGAGTTTTTCCATCTTGTAACTGTGGATCAGTCCAGACTCTAGCCTCTTTCCTTTTCACTCCTTCCCCGCTCTCAACTTTTAGCAGACTTCGGTGAACCAGGGTGGACGGGTAGACTGGAAATTGTAAAGCCGACAAAGTCAAATTTGCCTGCTCTGAAGTTTACCATACGTGACAGTTCATGCATTTAGTGCGTGGTTTCTAGCTGCATTTGTTTAGCACAGAAAAACCACGTCGTGTTGGTTTCTTCAGTGTTGAAGTTTACTTAGTTACTTTCTTTGTAAACGGAGGTGCGTTAATCAACTGAACTGAATGGCTTTCCTATTCCTCGCCCTCCCCCCACCCCCTCCCCGTTTCTGATCGTGTGCGTGTGTGTGTGTGTGTGTGTGTGTGTGTGTGTGTGTGTGTGTGTGTGTGTGTGTTTCTTCTCTCTCTCTCTCTCTCTCTCTCTCTCTCTCTCTCTCTCTCTCTCAGAGAGAGAGAGAGAGAGAGAGAGAGAGAGGAGAGAGAGTGGGGCGCCACTTAAAAATCGTTGAATTTGGTTTAGGCTGTGAAAACAAGGTATTTAGTGAAATGTTTTCCTAACTTCTACACATTGAAATATGCTGGATTTATGACATTCGTTTTCTTGAATATCTGCTTTCCTTTCCCTAGAGATACTCTCTCTCTCTCTCTCTCTCTCTCTCTCTCTCTCTCTCTCTCTCTCTCTCTGTCTCTAGTTCTGTCTCTTCATTTCAACATTTATTTTTCTCATGCGTATTCACTTTAGTATCAGTTCCACAGTATTTGTTTCCCATATATTCCCTTTTAGTACATGTGTTTGGATAAACATATACACCAGCAAACATATCAATGCATTTCTAAGCAGAAATGGAACTGGTAATTTTTTTATGATACAGTTCACTTTTTGTTGCTACCATTACCTTAAATTAAGCACAATGCATGAAAGAGTAAAGACAAACAATAGTTGATTCGACACAGCTGGGGACGGGGGTTGGGGGGGGGGAGGAGTAAGGGAGAAGAAAGACAGAGAAGGATGGGGAGGACGCAAGAAGGCAGGGAATGTGTGTGGAAAATCCAAACATTTGGCCAGAAAGACAAATACAACTCAAGCTCTCTCTATACGTCGTTCTTCATCCAACAGAACCACAGACAAATACCAGATGACCTTGTTAAATTAACCTCCTGTGAGCTTGAGGAGAAGAGACAGACTTGGCGTTGCCCCTCTTCGTAAATATTTTCACTTCGTCATCCACAGTGATTTCAAAGTCTGCAGGGAACAGTGAATACTGTAGCATGCTGAGAGAGCTGGTGCAGGTGGAATGACTGTGTGACAGTATGAGAGTTTGGTGAGTGTTTGGTAAGGACTGGCTTCACAGCAAATAGATGCGAAAGAAGTTGTCATGCTCATTCTCTCTCTCTCTCTCTCTCTCTCTCTCTCTCTCTCTCTCTCTCTCTCTCTCTCTCTCTCTCTCTCTCTCTCAACATTCGTTTGACATGTGCTTATTCACTTTAATAAAGATCCCACTCTGCCATTGAATTGTCAAATAAATACAATTCTAAATATCTAACTCACTAAGTGAATAATGATTACTAAGTCTGCAGATTTATGATGATACAACTCATCTGTTCGATTACAATTCTTACAAATGGACTGCAATGCATTCAAAATGTATCATTCTAAGATCTTTTTAAGAAAGAGTGAAGGTAACGGTTGATCGAACACAGACTTTGGGAAACACCTTGGGAAGGGCAGAGAGGGTGAGAGAGAGGGGGGAGGGGGTGGGTGGAGGGGAGGTGGAGGGAGGGGGGGGGGTAAAGGCCAATTATTTAATCAGAATGACGAATCCAACTCAGTGTAAGTTGTGAGACAAGTAAAGGTCCCACCCAGTCTAGACTTCGATCTTTATGAAACAAGCCTACCGCCAATACCCGAATACCGTGGGGAAATTACTCGCTGTAAGTTTGAGAAGGAAAAGAGACAGACTCGACGATGTTGCTCTTTGTAAATATTTCCACTGATTACCAACTGTAGTTACAGCGTCTGCTTGGAATCGTGAATACTGTAACGTGCTGGTAGATTTATGCTCTGTGTAACGTGTGTGAAGTCTGCTTCGCTTGCATATGGTCAGACTTGGCTTCAATCTTCTTTTCCAAGAATTTGGTGGTGGTGGTGGTGGTGGTGGTGGTGGCGGCGGTGATGGTGGAAGTGCTGGCAGTGGAGTTGCTGTTATTTGTCAGATATATACGTCTTTGATCTTTCTTTACTATTGATTCCTTTGCTCACTCCTTGCTGCTTCACGGCACTCTGTGTATATTCGTGTTTGTTTAAAAAAAAAAAAGTAAGTCGGATCTTTCCATGAGATAAACGTTTTTAAAGTTTATTTCCTTTGCCATCTCAAGTGTTGTATGAATGTCTGTAATTATAGGAGCATCTGATCGAGACAGTTGGAGACTGAAAGACTACAGCATCGCTAAAAACAAGCAAAATGCACTCGACACGCAAGGAGAAAAATAACAAAGACACTATTGGATACAATTAACTAAATCTTCGACGGAAATGTCTTCCCTGGAATATAACAAACAGCAGACATCTACAAATGCACGTATCAATACTCCCCCAGATCAAAGCCAGCATGAAACTACTGAGACTGACTTTTCTTCATTGACTGAAGGAAGTCGGGGTTTCATGAACAGAAAGGATGCGAACTTATCTTCTAATCGTATTATTTGTTGGTTGTTATTCTTGCTACTGCTGTTCTTGTTGTTTAAACAGAATACCATCACTACATTATCTCACATCTTTTTTTTTTATAACACAGTTGATTGAAGTGCCAGTCGTTAAATGATTGTTCTAATGTTATTAGAGTTTGTATTCTGCATCCCAGAAAAGCAGTGGGAGGGGACGGGGATGGTAAATTGCAGCTAAAGGCCTATATATTTGGATCGCAGAAGAGTGATTGTTTTTTCAGCACCTTTAGGTATCTAAGTATTGTATCTTTTATGGATTTCTTTTTTAATTTCAAGGATAAGTTTCACTATAAAACGGATTTTGTTTTTAAATCCCCTGCCCTTCTCCTGATTTTATTTGGATTTATGTCTGAAACAGGGCAGACGTACAGTTATTTACCTGATCGTTGCTGTCTGTAGGGCTGCCATATGAGCGGGAGAGTCAACATAGTGTAAACGAACTAGATCTCTCTCTCTCTCTCTCTCTCTCTCTCTCTCTCTCTCTCTCTCTCTCTCTCTCTCTTTAAGCCACTCATACTCATGCACACACATTCTCATTCATGCATCCACATGAAGATTTTTACCTCTCACCCTCCCTCCCCCCCCCCCTCCCCCCATTCCCCCGCCCACAAAAAAATTGACGTGCACATGATCTGTTTCAAAGTGAAGACACGAACAAGAGAAAACAAAAATTAAAGAACTTACAACAGCAAACAAAAAAGCAGGAAGCATTGAAATGAATGTAACTTTTTAGTTTACTGATGGATTTTATTTGCTTTCCGAAGGTATTGTTTTTGCAACGAAAGCACCCTTACCTATCACAGGACACAGTCATAGTATGACAGTATTACATTATAAGCAGTAGAGGACTATGACCTATATGTACTGTCCAAGTTACGGTTGTTTACAAGGATATGTTGTTGAAAAGTTACTAAGGAGCTAAAAAGACGTCAATTGCATGCATTCAAACTTCTGATACTGTTTAAGCTTCATTTTTTGTAATCATTGAAGATGGTACACTGCCTTAGAGGTGTATTTTTTGGTCTATTTGAACACATACCGATCAAGAAAATAGATAAATAACTTAAAAGGCGAATATATACATTAAAAACATTTATGCAAAACAAATTTAACATGATCACCAAGAAAATGTACTGGTAAGTCTCTGCATTCTCTTTCATTTATTTCATTGGAATTTCAAATGTAGGCTAAAACATTTAAGTGTTGGGAGCTTGCAAAATACAAGTATATCTGTGAGTATGTGTGCGTGTGTGTGTGTGTGTGTGTGTGTGTGTGTGTGTGTGTGTGTGTGTGTGTGTGTGCGTGTGTGTGTGTGTGTGTGTGTGTGTGTGTGTGTGTGTGTGTGTGTGTGTGTGTGCGTGAGAGAGAGAGAGAGGGAGAGAAAGAGAGAGAGAGAGAGAGAGATTCTAGGAAAAGAAAAATCATTCAATTGAGTTGATTGACGCACCTCCGCTTACAAGGAAAGTATCGGGTAAATTTTAACATTGAACAAAAATCAACATAATATAAGTATGGGTTTTTTGTTTGTTTGTTTTTTCTAAACTAGAAGTACAGCCAAAGGCCACACGCTAAACGCATGAACTGCCACCTATGGTAAACATCAGAACAGACAGATTGGCTTTCTGGGCCTTGCAATATCCAGTCTACTCGTCAGTTCTGGTTCTCCGAAGACAGCAAAAAGCAGAAAACAAGGAGGGATGAAAAGGAAAGAGGCTGGAGTCGCTACTGAACCGGTATTACAAGATCTTGGATTAAAAAAATAATCCTCCAACACCTCCAACACCTTCAATGAGTCAGCATGACCCTCGGCTTTTTTTTCCACAGTCTGAAGGAAGGCTCTGTTCACATGAAAGATAGTGTCTACAAACCTCTCATAGACTACAAGCAGTATTATTATTATCATATTGGGTATTTATATAGCGCCTATCCTCGGTCACAGACCAAGCTCTAAGTGCTTTACAATAAACACACTACCTCACTCACTCAACGGGCTGCCTACCCAGGTAGAGCCGGCCGAAGAGCAGCCTACTGGCGCTCATTCAGTCGTTTCCCGTACCATTCAAATATCAGTCACTCATTTTCATTTATCTCATTTATTCCTCCAGTTTCTCACATAGGATGCATGCGATACTTATACGTGTCCTCCATTTCCACCGGTACACGATGTCACACGATAACAGTAAGTGACAATTTTTGTGGCATGGTAAGAAATACCAGACGGCTATCTTCAATCTACATCAATTTTGCCAGGGCAGCGGGGAATCCCCCTGCTCTTTTCGATTTTCAACTACGCCTGGTGGGTTTCATTCGCTTAACTGGCCTCAACAATCTGGGTCCCTAGTTAACCAAAGGCATCAGCAATTTTTTTAAGCTGACAGCGTGGTGATGCCTTGTGGGTGGTGAGCCATCACCACCAAGTATTAAGCATACAAGATGTGCTCACTCGGCAACACTGGATCCAATTAAAAGATTGGAGACACTCTACAAGACTGGTCTTTTTCTTTTTAAATTCCTGCGTGGAAAAGATGTCACAAACACTTTGCTCAAATCATCTTTAAGCTCACCAGCAGGAACAGACTGCCAGTCCTATCGGTCGAGCTTCCTCCTTCCTGAATTTTGACCAGCTACAAGGACTCATTCTATCCATGTGCCATCCGTGAGTAGCACTCTGTTTTACCTGAGAACGTCTGACTTCCTGTGATGGGCTGCTTTTAATCCCAGAGTTAAAACAACTTGATTACCCCCCCCCCCCCCTCTCTTCCTCTCTCCCAACGCCTCCCCGGTGTCCTTTTGTCTGCACTCACCTCTATTGAATAAGGAAGATCACCCAGTCAGCCACTCTCCCCTGTATCCAACTCACCACTGGACCCCTTACAATTTACACATGTCAATCTTATCAATATGATGATAGTATATGTTACATGAAAGAAGAGCTGTATGAGTAGGGAAGTCCCACTGTGTAGACGCACGTGCTAATCATATCCACCGTTGTTCAAATGTTGATACAACTTCTGACAGCCGATTCGATGCTGTATTTCACCCTTCACAACTGTGCATGAGGTCTGTAGAACTGTATAATCCCGAGTCCCAAGGATTCCAAAGAAAAGAGAAAAATCTGTCGTTGGAGAAAATCATACTAAAGGGGGGTACGAATGTTGCTGAACACGCTCGAGCTGTAGCCTCTGATCTGTGCAAAAATCCATCTGAATCTTCATCAATCACTCCCACCAACAACTATTCCTTTTCGTTGCCCAAATGAAAAAGATCCATTCCGTGCGTCAAGTACTCCTCACGACATCCGCTTCTCTTCATCCAGCAATTAGTGCTGCCAGGCTCGACCGTTTGGGCTTAAGGACTCGTGATCGTTAAGCGAATGAAACCCACCAGGCGTAGTTTTAGTGTGAATTAGGACAGGAAGATGGGTTTGCACGTGATAGACGCTCTCTCTCTCTCTCTCTCTCTCTCTCTCTCTCTCTCTCTCTCTCTCTCTCTCTCTCTCTCTCTCTCTCTCTCTCTCTGAGAGGGAAATGGGTAAAGGGAGGGTATTCGTCGTTTCTGTCAGTGTGAAAGGGTAGACAAAATGTCATAGAAAATGACTAATACCAACAACGATCCAGATTTTGTTCGTTCGTTTGTTTTAACGTACATAGCCAGATAACAAACCTTTCCAAGGTAACGATGTAGACAAAGTAGCGTCCGGACACTGGCTTATCAAAAACGTGACGAGAAAATTAACTGGTTTTGCAAGCGTGTCTGATGAGCAAATGGCATCAAGTCAATTAACGGGAGCGTCTGAAATGTCTAATGGCTAAGGTCTGAAAGTAGTGACATACAGAGCTGAGTAAAGGAGGTGGAAGGGCATACAGAGATCGCATGTGTCGCCTTTGCTTCCAGCTCTGCTCTTCCTCATCCCATTCCCTACATTGTTCCTATTCTTAGAACTTATTGAATGGAAACTCTTGGGAAATAACCCTGCTTCAACTACAACAAACAAGAGATTGTAATGCCGCCAAGCATTAAACATATATCGAAACAACTTGACGGAACTTTCTAGCAATGATCAAACTCTATTCTTTTGCAGAACAAATAATGATTAATTTGAACCCTCAAACATGACAAAGAACGAAGGGATAGAACGAAGGGATAGAATCGATAAAAAGGAGAAAAAAAAATGACTTTACAGAACTTCCATCGCCCTTTTTAAAAGTCTTTCTGCCTGTTTATCTACTTATCCAATTGTACCAAAACTTTCGTGTATCTATCGTGTTAGAAAATGAATAGTGACATAAGTGGAGGGGTACTCGGGACAGGGCGAACTTCTGCAAAGGGCGACCAGTTCTCCTGGAACATCTCTTTGATTTGATGTAATGCGCCATAGTCACCCCATTTCCGAACTCACTCTCTGGTGGCGGGGAGGGGAGGGAGGGGGGGGGGTCAAAAGGCACGTTCCCAAACTCCCGAGCCATTGCTACCTCCCACTTTGTTCTAAAACTACTCTCCAGTCAGTGATTTGGGGCGTGGTCTAGAAACACCCCATGAATAGAATCTAGGTATGTGGTGTGTTTCAGGATCAGGCCCGGTATTACCGGAGAGTAGTTCTGATATTGTTTGTCATCGCCTGCCACATCACCTTGATGGATGTTGATGTTAAATCAGAATCTAACTTAACACAGCGGGCGTTTTTCACGTCAGTTAAATCTTTTTCCTTATGGTTAGCAAGGTGCAGGAGCTTTCAGTGTAGCAGAACTGTGATACATATTTCCATCAGGTCCAGTGAAATATTTTATCCTCAGGTTGCCAATCAAGCAGAAATATGATTGCTGTAAGATTCTGTCTCTACCCAGAATACCTTGTTCGCGCTCGAACATGTTGAATCTTGTATTGGTCTATGGCAGCGTTTGGGTGACAGACACTGGACAGCCTACCATGATTATTTTACGCGTACGTGTAATTGTATACTGTGTATGATTACAGTGTGCTTGGATTCGGCAAATCACTTAGCCTAAAATGTTTAGAAATAATAGACATAAAGGCGAAAATCACTCTTTTATACATAGTTTTTAACTCATTTTTTTCCCATTTTAATTTTCGATACAAGCTAAAAATCCGTTGTTGTCAAAGGCTAAACGTCAAAAGTGACATCTATTCTAACACATCCAGCGTCAAAAGTAGTATCGTCCTCTGGTCAGTAAGAAAACCAATCATTTCGCCTGTGAGGACATGTGAACGTCACGTGACACTCACAAAGCATCCTTTCGTTTACACTAGGACAGAATAGAATTTGCCATCACGTTTGAGAGAAGGGCAAATATAGGGGTTCTTTCCCTTTCTTCTCCATTTCTCATGATGGATGTCTACAAAGCGTATCGTGACCTTTTATGTGCTTTATGGTCATCAACGTGTTGTCATCAGATGCAGTCAACCGGCGAAATTACGATAAATACTGGGGAAAGAAAGCAAACATTTGAACGATGAGGCTGGCGTGATTTAGACACACGTTGCTGGAGGTTTGATTGACAAACAAAGACTTTAATTAGACTAGCACGACGGATCACTTGGCTTCCCTCTGATAACATTGATTTTGTTTCTGACCTTCTCTCAGAAAACGCTGAAGTGCTGCTTGTGCATTTGCTGCAAGTTTGATGTAAAGCTTTATACTTAGGAGAACTCCAAGCTCAAACCGTTCCATAAAATATGATAAATGTTTTTCATGTCGCCAACATTTACCTTGTGGTTGTAATTCTTACAAAGAACAATATCTGACAATCCTATATACTATCAAATCATGTTTACTGATGCTAATGTACTATGGATTTAAACAGTTAAAGAAACACGGAAGCTTACGCATGCATTCCGGAAGGGACTCTAAGCTCTCTATTAGTATCTGTATTGTCTTTCGCGTGTTTCGTGAGCCTGATGTGTGACTATTATCCACATGTTCATATGACTAGTCATCTGTTGAACATTGTTTAGATGTCGAATGTAAACTGTTTAAGATTCAACATGTATAGAGCTCATTTTGCGTCGATAG
>CM065717.1:70993212-70995712 GCA_033310375.1 Conus canariensis
AGAGAGAGAGAGAGAGAGAGAGAGAGAGAGAGATGTAGGATAAGTTTGAAAGCAGTCTATCAATAAAAAAAATTTTCAATTGCTGATGTAATTGAAAAGTAGTAACGTCTCCCAATATTTTCAGCACATATTTCCCTTCAGAGAGTCAGAATCAACGAACGTAAGGCCTTTCCCTCTCATAACACACACACACACACACACACACACACACACACACACACACACACACACAGAGAGAGAGAGAGAGAGAGAGAGAGAGAGAGAGAGAGAGAGAGAGAGACGCACGCACGCGCGCGCGCGCGTTCATCACATTACATCATATCACGTCACATGTGGTTGTAAGCATCGTAATACAGACTTTTTTCATGTGTATGCCAGATTTTTCCTTATTTCAAAATAAACCAATTATGTGTCCATACTCGCAAGGGACATTAAATGATTTTTAGATGATTTTCTGTCTCCAGTATTTGTAAATTATCTGTTGTCTGCAAAATGGGCTGTCCTGTGCCTCATTTTTTTAAGATATCTATTCCAATTCATTTTCCTCTGTCAACATTACATATTAAAAGATCCGATAAAATTCAGTCCCTCTGTCCACAACCACTCTCAACAGTGAACTCTAATGTCAAATGGCCTTTTACAATTAACAGTGGTTGATGTTTAAAAAAACAAATTCTGCTTAAATACTTGCCAAATCCAAATCCAAATGCTTCCTTCAGTTTTTACATTAATTTCCAGTCTAATTAAAGAAACGCTCTTTCAAGGTAAAAATTTATCAGAGGATGAAATCATTTGAGTTCAATCGATTATCGTGTCGTATATTGGTCTAGAGTTATGTTTGGTGCACCTGTGCAGAATAAATTCGTGTTTGATTTTCACTAACCATGTCACCCTTTTCATTTCATATGCTGTACAAGTAGGACCTATTTCGTTTATTGTATTGAGCAAAGAAATGGACTTCCAATGTTTCATTTTCGTTAGACTGATCAGTTTGCAAATACATATGGTAACACTCACATTCAGTCCCAAGCGCCCCGAACAAACAAATAAAAAGAAAAGAAAGAAAAAAAAAAAACACCACAACCACAAGACAACACAACAAAAAAACTTTGTTTCCAAAACCATATGCCCAGACCTTTTCCATTTTTATTCATCTCTCCTCTCTCTCTCTCTCTCTCTCTCTCTCTCTCTCTCTCTCTCTTCTCTCTCTCTCTCTCTCTCTCTCTTGTTTGTTTTCATAAAGTTTGGGAAATGAAAATGATTGAAATGTTAAGAACGGTTTCCTCTCTTCAAACCTGTTACATCTGATTTTATGATACATAGCGTCGAACAACAGTAAGAGTCACCTGAAAGCACTTTATGTAAAAAGACATTCAAGCAAACACACACACACACACACACACACACACACACACACACACACACACACACACACACACACACATTTATGTACGCACGCACGTGCGCACCCACGCTTGCACACACACGCAAACGCACATTCAAGCGCACGCGAACGTGCATTCGCTCACATGCACCCATATACACAGAAAGAGACAGACAGACAGACAGCCAGAGAGACAGGTAGACCAACAGACACATAGACAAAGACAGCCAGGCAGAGACAAAGTCAGAATTTCAGAGACAGAGAGACAGACCAACCAACAGACAGGCTCCACAGTCTCGCTCAGAAGCAAACAAAAACAATGTTAGTATATTGGAATTACCAAACTTGCTGATAGTGCTGTGCTTGGTTCAAACACCACGCAAGAAGACTGACAATGTGCACTTCATTCAGAACCATCACAATCAGCCACAAATGCAGTGAATAGAATAAGTGACAATAAAATTTGCATCAAATGTAAAAACCACAGAGAAACGTGAACATTTCGGCAGTATGTATCCACGATGTCCCTACAGGGAAAATCTGCCCTATGTGGTAAAATACGCCCGTAAGTTACCTGCTTTTGAGCTCAACACTGACAAACAGACGTGAGGCATAGCATCTCGCTGCGATCCAGTCGTTATGAATCTTCCCTCTTCGCTCATCTCTGGAACCAACCCATTACCCAAATGGAAGGAATCCATTGCATGCTCCAAGTACCTCTCACAACTTCCGTTCCTTTTCAATCGGCTATCGCTGACGCTCAACTCGATCGTTTTGCGCCGCAGGTCATATAAAAGTTCAGCGAGTGGAAAACCTGAATGGCGTCGTTTGGAGGGAATTAGGGAGAGATCAAGGTCTCGCACTTTCAAAACGAGTCAATACAGAGGCGTTGGCATGGCTTCTCTTTCTCTATCTCTCTCTTCTTCCCCCATTTTTCATGGTAATTGCAGGAGATGATGCAGCCTCTGAAGCACGTGTGTTGATTGCTATGTCAGTGTCAAAGAAGGAGGAGTAAAAATCAGTAAATGATTGAATAAGAAAAGAGGAAAACCATGCTATCTGAAGTTTTATAGATCAAACGAGAGCAAACAAGATTAAAAACACAAACATTTTATG
>CM065717.1:71000712-71008212 GCA_033310375.1 Conus canariensis
AGAGCCTGGCGTTTTATTTAAACTGTCAGCCAACAGAATGTCAAACCAGATGGAAACCACAGAAAACTTCGAGGTCTCTTTTCTCAACAGTGTCTCTGCAATGGCCCCATTACCACGTCTCTCATTCTGACTACCCCCAGAAAAGGCACACATCCAGGTACGTCTGGCTACAGCCTTAGTATATGCAGTACACGTGTATAATGACAAGTTTGTATAAGGTATAGCCAATTTCAACGTATTTCGTTATATATATATATATATATATATATATATATATTTTTGTATATATATGTAATTCCTGCGATATCATTTGTCAGCGGTGCTAAATGCCTGAAGAAGATTGGATACAAAGCGTTCTCTGCTGCCAAAGATGGAAAGAAATTAGATCATTTTTAGAGTCTAGTAATATTAGGGAGAGCCTTGTTCGTTTAATAAGTTTGATAGCATGCACAAAATCTGATGCTATGCGCAATGTTTCGTTGTGTGTGGGTTTTTCTTTTCTTGTATGATGGTTAATAATATACAGAAATTGCTACTTCATAACGTTCTATGATATGACTGCCATAACCATTGTTGTAGCATTCTTTTGTATGGCATTATGCCGCATTATATATTGTACATTTACCCCTTCATGAGGGGCCGAGGTCTGTATAAATAAACCATCATTAATTCCTGTACGCATTCATCTCTCTCTCTCTCTCTCTCTCTCTCTCTCTCTCTCTCTCTCTCTCTCTCTCTCTCTCTCTCTCTCTCTCTCTCCTCCCCTTTCCTCTCTCTGTCTCTCTGTCTACCTGTCTCGTCTCTCTCTGTCTCTCTGTCTCTCTCTCTGTCTCTCGCTCCATCAATGTGCACCTGTGTGTGTGGTGTGTGTGTGTGTGTGTGTGTGTGTGTGTGTGTGTGTGTGTGTGTGTGTGTGTGTGTGCGTGCGTGCGTGCGTGTGTGTGTATGTGTGTGAGTGAGTAAGAGAGAGAGAGAGAGAGAGAGAGTGTGTGTGTGTGTGTGTGTGTGTGTGTGTGTGTGTGTGTGTGTGTGTGTGTGTTGTATGCGCGCGCGCGTGGATGTGTGTTGTGTGTGTTGTGTGTGTGTGTGTGTGTGTGTGTGTGTTTCCATGAAGGCACCTTGTCATTGCTCAGGCAGTGTAGCGACCAACATATCAAGCATCCGTCCTGTTGCATTAACCTCTGTGTGTGGCACATGACAACTCAATTAACACTCCTCGACCTTCCCTTGTTGCTGTTAAAGGTTTGGGTTTATTTTCGTACGGGGATGGGGATACTCCTTTAAAACCTCCAACTGGCTCTTTGGCAAGGAAGTATAGTGAGCTTGCAAAATTTTTAATCAAAAGAAGAGACTGTTGATATTTGGAAGTGAGACAGACAGACAGACAGACAGAAAGAGACAGAGACAGATAGATTAAGCGAAACAATATATGTGCTAGTTAGCAGTAACGCAAACTTGCCACGTCTATTACTCACATCAAAAAAATAAAAATAAACCAAGTACATACATCTCGGATATACAAACTGACAGACAGACAGGCAGGCAGGTTGATCAATACGTAAAGAGTCAAGCAGAAGAATGTGCAGACAGACGAGTACATAGACAAACATATAGATTGTAGGCTAGATGGAAAAACAGACAAGAAAAAAAATAGATAGATAGATAGATAGATAGATAGATAGATAGATAGATAGATAGATAGATAGATAGTATTGCGAAGTTTATCGTTTTGTCTGTCTCTTCGTTCAGAACTGAAAGTGATCTGTTCTGTTGGACACACACTGATAGATAACACTGTAAACAAATGCTGACATTGGATGGAAAGTGGAAGTGGTTGTATGAAAAGTCATCACATTCAAGCACTAACTGTAACTAAATCCTCTCTCTCTCTCTCTCTCTCTCTCTCATTATATATATATATATATATATATATATATATATTTCCCTTTATTGACGGCCGGATGTAAAAAAGCCATTTTGTGCTTATTCCGCTTTTTCCCTCATTAAAAAAGATTCGTTCGTTCGTTCGTTCGTTCTCTCTCTCTCTCTCTATTATTAGTTACAGAACTGGTTTTCTTCTCACACCCATTGAGCGAAAAAAACTCTCTTTTTGACCAAATCAAATGCTAATTTCCTTCATATGGGAAGACTTTCATTCGTGTATTTGCTTGTCTGTACCTCATCTTCTATTCTGGTCTGAGACGGATGTTTATCCTGATCTAATCAGGCTCTTCGAGGATGTTTCATTCAGAGAAACGGACAGAACAGGTGGATGAATCTCTGTCCTAGATTCAAGATTCAAAGTTTAATTAACCTATGACCTCACATGGGAATTGGGGAGGATTTCAGAAATTAACGTAAACGTGAACTTAACTTTGATCATGCAAAACATCTGCATCAAGAACACAGCATTATGTACGCATTTTGGAACTATGTAAAACTGTATTGAAATTGGAAAGTCCTATTCAGTTAATCGAACATGTTTTTGTGGTGTCACAAAAACGAGATCACATACTGTGAAAATGAATACAGACGTACGTGTCATTTGCACACATTTTTTTTTCACGCCAAGACAATGGCAGAGTGTACAAATTCCGATATTCTTCCTTCCAAAGGACATAACTGGGGGGGGGAATAATGAGTGAACGTAATAAGAAAATATTCACCCTTGATCTCTGGTCCTTAAAGACAAAATTTGTCGTGTTTGTATTGAAGATGACGAGGACTTTAAGCGAAAAGAAGCTGAAGCAGCCACTAGACTGTTGGCAGCCCCCGTGGCGCAGTTGTCAGTATTGCAGGCTACCGTTTAGAAGGTCGTAGCTTTGATTCCTATCAAAACATTTATTTGTGACATTTTTCTGCTTCAAGCCAGCTTCTGTGCCTTATTCACACCCACCACATTGCCATAAACGCAACGCATAGATTAGGGAACAACAAAATGTAAAAAAAAAATGAAAATCGAGATTTAGGCTGCGTGTTGCCATACTATTCCTAAAATAAAATTCTGACCAATGCAGTAAAATATCTGCTATGTCGATAATCTTGCTGGGGAAAGTGTTCAACAGTGACCAAGAGACATGAAGTATGGCCACTGGATGAGATTCAGTCCTTCCAAAATTAATATTCATCGGGCCCTGACCTCAGCAGCTGGTTCATTAACCAAATGGAGGGAATCCATTGGATGTGACAAGTACCTCTCACAAGTTCTGCTGCTTCCTAGCTGGCAGTTACCAATGCTAAACTCGATCGTTGTGTGCGGCAGGTAATGGGAGAAGGTCAGCACATAAAAAAGCCCAAATGGTTTGGTTTGTTGGGAATTTGTGAAATGATCAAGGCTTCTCACTCTGGATATGAATGAGACCGTTGCATGGTCATTTTCTAAAGAACATTATCTGAAACACCATCTGTTTAACTGCTATGTCAGAGTTAAAGAGAGTGAAGGGTAGCATTAGGAAAAGCAACACAAGAAAAGGGAAAACACATCATCTGCATTTTTGTTTGTATAAAACAAGACTGAATCAAATTGAAAGGACATAAATATTCGTGATCGAAAGATTTGCTCAACACCTAGTTTACCTTGGCATGATCTTATCAAAAGGACACGCTTGGAGTTACGTGTTTTCCTATCTTTCACCACGGAAGCAAAAGTTATTTGCATTATTAACAATACACTATTTTCATTTCCTCGTCATATTTTGTATTTCAATTCACAGCTACCAATGGCAGGAGAGAGAAAAGGAAGAATGTCCGAATTTAACAGATAGACAGAACATGGAAGTGTGGAGAGAGAAAGAGAGCGAGAGAGCGAGCGAGCGAGCGAGAGAGAGAGAGAGAGAGAGAGAGAGAGAGAGAGAGATGGTCTGTTTGGTTGTGACGATAAGGGGCCATAACAATAATATACGAGAACACTTGCAATGGCAACAGCATTTAAAGTCCTTTGCAATAATACAGGCAAACACTCATGATCTAATGATTGTTTCCTTTTAGTATTAACAAGACATATGCATGTAAAACTTATTCATAGACCACACTCTCATTTGGCGATATTCATACGGAAAAAGAACTATAAAGCATACGTGAACGAGCGTAGAGTTTTTTTTTGTTTTTTTTTTAAATGAACCGCAAATGGAGATATATAAGAATCATCCACAAAGGGGACACAGTGGGTCATCATAGGGTACAATTTTGTAGCGAATATCTTGTGCATTTATTTTGAAGATTCCGTTTCGATATCTAGTTAATTAGGTCGTAGATGTATGTCTGTATGCAAAAAAAGCTATCTTTCACTAAATGTAAAAAAGCATGCACGTTCTACATCTCAGACCAGAAGCTTCATAGAATGTCTTTTATGTGAGTGTCATATTCTGTCGATCAATCGTTGTCGAGGGTTTGTACAAAACCTCACTTCTTTTCGACAACTTGCCTGGGGTATGGTAGCAGGTCCTTGAGGAAGAGGTGGATGAGGGCGCTTCGGTTTAAAACCTTCTTTGCTCAGAGGGACAAGTGGGAATGGGTGACAGTGGGCAGGGAGAAATGGGGAAGTGAGGAAGTGAGCATTGCCAAAAAGCTGAAAAGTGAATACTGCTTGAAGATGAAAAGTGTTCAGCAAGGATTGAGGGGGAAGGAAGGAGAGAGTTGGAAGGGATGAGGGGGGGGGGCAGTGCTCACTTCCTCACTTCCCCATTTCTCCCTGCCCACTGTCACCCATTCCCACTTGTCCCTCTGAGCAAAGAAGGTTTTAAACCGAAGCGCCCTCATCCACCTCTTCCTCAAGGACCTGCTACCATACCCCAGGCAAGTTGTCTTATTGATCCAGGTCCTGCAGTCAACCAACTATTTGTGTTCTCACTTCTTTTCGTTCTTTTTTCTCATTTCTCTTCTCCATGCATACACTACTCACGATTTGCATAAAAACACACATACATTTGATAGCATACTAAATGTGTCCATTGAGTCGAACTCAAAGAGCATATAGTATGGATTTCGTGGTAATATATCGTTATTTTTCATAGTTCTGACACATGGCAGGTACTTCTAAGTGCAGAATTTACATATACAGAGTATCTGTTCTTCAGACGTTGCAACCTCTACACACCTTATCATTTTAAATCGAACCAATCCACTTACAATGAACTACAGCTTCTTTCTTCAATTTCATCTCTATATGCCCGAGCCGCTTTGTACACAAAAAGCTGAATCTATGCATTAGAAATCTGGACAAAATTCTCAGAAGAATTATCATTCATTTTGAATGGTTTCTTCATAACACGTAATAACACGGTCCTGCCTGTATTAGAGAGAGAGAGACAGAGACAGAGAGACAGACAGACAGACAGACAGACGGACAGACAGACAGACAGACAGACAGACAGACAGACGGGCAGACAGACAGAGACAGAAACAGAGCGTCTTCATCGATCGTTCCCTTTCAAGCCGTCCAGTATCCAAATGGAAGGAATCCAATGTATTCGCCAAGTACCTTTCACAACCTCAGCACCTTTTCAATCCGCTATTACTGACACTGAGCTGGATCGGTTTGCGTGGGAGGTGACATTAAATGCTCAGCGGGTGGAAAACCCACATGGCATCGTTTAGTGGGAATCAGAGAGGGGATCGAGGCCTCACATTTCGGAAATCAGTCAATACAGAACTGATGGCGCGGCTTCTCTTCATTTTGCCATGTTTTTTCCTGGTATTTCCCTTCAGCTAATGAAACAGCTTTTACAGGATCATGTGTTGACTGCTAGTCAGTGTTAAAATGAAATGAAGGTTTGGAGTTAAGTAATGACGTTCGGAGAAAAAAAAGTAGAAAACTAAGTCATCTAATGTTCCATAAAGATGTTAAGATAAAATGAGAGTGTGAGCGCCTTTAAGTCATGATCTGAGGAACTACCAGTCTCGTATTTCATTTTCGCATAAGTTTGCCATTAACATAATTCAAAGTTATGTAACTTGGGTCAGCATGGAAGCAAAAGTTACTTCGCTTGTTTTTTCTTGTTTACGTCTTCTAACTTCATCTAACATTTCCTGACAAATTGTCACTGGATGAAAAAAAACCCGGTATGAAATAGATTAATTAGACACAAGAAAAGAGAGGGGAGGGGAGGGTGGCGGTGGGGGATTCTTATCAGGTTGACAGGTGAATATTTATCTCTGAAAAGGCTTTCATCTTTGTCAAATAGAGCCAAATCCAACGACTACAATTCAAGGGCAAAAATCCGAATCATCAGTACGAGGGGAACCATCCCTTCTATTGTTCCAAGAGTAAAATAATCCCTATCTGAATATCAACTGTGATTACGAAGTCTGCTAGGAATAAAGAATACAACTGTGAAGGAGGAGAGGAGAAGGTAGGACTGGATGTGTGCATACACTTAACAAACAAAATACTAAGCTATGTCTGAACGTACGTTGATCAACCAAACGATGTGGTATTTCTGCAAATCTCCAAAGTGAAAACAATACAGTTTTTCTCTAGCTGATCTTGAGTATGAAGGGTCAATGGCAAGATTTCTGGGAAAGGCAAAACCTAAATAAAGACAAAGTTGGAGCAGTTTCGTTGCTAAATGAACAAACTAGTGACCAGGCAAGCAAAAAAAATGACAGACAGACAGACAGACAGAGAGACAGAATGTGTGTGTGTGTGTTTGTGTGTGTGTGTGTGTGTGAGAGAGAGAGAGAGAGAGAGAGAGAGAGAGAGAGGCTGTATAGGTCTGGAAGCAGCCTTCAAAAGGAATTTTTAATGGTTAATATGACTGAAGATTGGTGACGTATTGCAGTATTTTCACCATGTTTCCCTTCAGAAAGTCAGAAACGCATTTCCTTCTTATCACACAAGCATACAAGAGCACACACACACACACACACACACACACACACACACACACACACACACACACACACACAAACACAACACACACACACACACACACACACACACACACACACACACACACACACATACACACACACGCGCTCGCGCGCGCGCGCGCGCGAGCGCACGTACGCATGAACTTCTGTAATAAATGACTACATGCATGTTTTTGTTGCATTAAAAATCATTGAAATCTTTTTTGAATTAGAGTACATTAAGACTTAAAACACCAAGTTGCAAGCAAGTTCATATTGTTCCGGACAAAATCTTTCTCTCTGTCTCTCTGTCTCTGTCTGTCTGTGCTGTCTGTCTGTCTGTCTTCTCTCTCTCTCTCTCTCTCTCTCTCTCTCTCTCTCTCTCTCTCTCTCATATTTGTTTTCATAAATTTTAAGAAGTGAAAATAGATGAGATGTTAAGAGCGATTTTGGTCTCTTCCATATTGTCATAACGGTACATAATGTCAAACAACTTTAAGAGTCAAATGAAAGCACACACACACACACACACACACACACCGCGCGCGCGCGACGCGCACCTACACCCAAATACACATGTGCCCATGTATGCATGCATCCACACACATGCGCAACTATATACAAAGAGACAGAGACACATGGAGACACAGA
>CM065717.1:71015712-71028212 GCA_033310375.1 Conus canariensis
ACATATTTTTACGATTCTTAATTTAGATTTTAAAGATTATTTCAATCATGCGAATAAGCAAAAGCAGTCAGAGAAGAGTCTTCCCAGGCTGTATAAGCTCAGAAGGATTCACAGAAGTAAAGAATCAGACAATCGGATACCGATGAGCGCCAAACTTTGAGAGTTACACAAATCCTCTTGAATCAAGCCAGCAACATGAAACAAGTTTCAAACTAATGTAGTTAGTCCACTTTTAAATGTGAATTCCAGCAGGACGTTGGTTTTTCTTTGGTAAACAGGAACACAGACGAACGTCAAATACATGGATTGTCATGCACGGCAAATGTGAGAACAGACAGACTTGACTTTGTATGCCCTGAATTTTCTAGTCTGCTGTGAAAGTTCAGGTTTACAAAGTCTGCCCGGAGTATAGATTAGGTCAAGACGAGGGAGAAAAGGTTTGGAGACTGGAGTGAACCAACAGTACTTGTGGCGATGTCTGAGTGTACTGTCGGTCATTACATTTCGACAATTGTTCCAAAATCAAACAATGCAGCTCTTCATCCTATTGGTTCAGTTTCTTAGCTCGCCCAACAGTGACATCATTGTTAGTATAAAGACTGGTACGGCTGCCTGAGAAGATGGGGAATCAGAGGACAAGTGTGTTTGAAACGCAAGAAAGGGTTGAGAAGTAGGAGACAAGCAGACAGGCAGACAGACAGACAGACAGAGATAGACAGAAAGAGACAGAGGCAAAGAGACAGAGACAGAGAGGGAAACTCGTGTTTGAAATTAACATCAATAGTTGCAGCCTTTTTTTTTCTTCTTTTTTTAAATTCACAATTAATATGTCTATTACAGAATATTTCTATGGACTCTCAGGATGTGTTTCGAATTGTAGATTTACTGTTCCCTCCAATGACCAAGTCCTGGGAAATTCTTTTCTGTGCAGGTCTGTTCACGTTTATAGATCCACCTTAGGACCTTGTTAGAAAGAGGACATGACCACACACACGAACAATGCCTGTCATACATTCTGCCTTCAGGGCAAACTAATTACAAGAATGAGAAATTACACCAGAGGCATTGTAAGAAATTGATTAAGACTTCGACGAAGCACCAATGAACTTCATGAAAGTATTTCCTTCAAATTAAGGTTATCTTATAATATAACTGAACATAATAGTATGGCTATGAGTCTGGACTTGGTGTTTTGATGCATGAATCTGAAGGTGCACGTCAGGTTCGCAAACACAAAACGTGTATTTCCATGCTTCTAATTTGTGACATTTTTCTATCAGAAATCTGTCCGTTTTAAACTTAGAACAGTCATACAATGGTCGTTCAAGGGCATGAATGATGGTATTTTGAACTGAACTGAGCTCTCTGACTAGCTCACTGGTTTTGGTGAGAGTCCATTTCTGAAACTTCATCGATCGCACGCAACACGTACTATACTATCCTTCCGTGCCATCGCCCAAATGGAAGTGATTCCTTGCGTGCCCTAGGTACGACTCACAACTTCCGTTGCTTTTCAGTCAGCAATCAGTGACGCTTGGCTCCATCGTTTCGCCCTTAAGCCCACGTGAACATCAGCCAGGGACACGCGCGGAGCGTTGTTTTATTGTGAATTAGGACAGGAAGAAGACCTCGCTCCTGATAGAGGAGAAAATGCTGAGATAGTGATGGCGACTGCCTCCTACCACAGATACAACATCTCTCTCTCTCTCTCTCTCTCTCTCTCTCTCTCTCTCTCTCTGTTTGGCTGGCTGGCTGGCTGGCTGGTTGGCTGGCTGTATGTCTCTCTCTCTCTCTCTCTCTCTCTCTCTCTCTCTCTCTCTCCCTTTCTCTCTCTGTGTTTGTCTGTCTATTTCTCTCTCTCTCTCTCTCTCTCTCTCTCTCTCTCTCTCTCTCTCTCTCCATGTCTGTCTGCATGTTAGTCTGCCTGTCAGTATGTCTGTCTGTCTGTCTCTCCCTCCCTCCCTCTCTCTCTCTCTCTCTCTTCTCTCTCTCTCTTCTGTCTCTCTCTCTCTCTCCCTCCCTCCTCTCTCTCTCTCTCCTCTCTCTCTCTTTCTGTCTGTCTTTCCGCCACTCTCTCTCTCTCTCTGTCTGTCTTTCCGCCACTCTCTCTCTCTCTCTGTCTCTCTTTGCCTATGTGTCTGTGTGTGTGTCTCTCTCTCACACACACACGCACGCTCTCTCTCTCTCTCTCTCTCTCTCTCTCTCTCTCTCTCTCTCTCTCTCTCTCTCTCTCTCTCTGTGCGTATCTGCATATGTGTGTATGTGTGGTTTCATGTGCTGTTCCATCATGTTCAGTTTGAGTGTCAACTAAAGAGAAAAAAAAATCTTATTTCCACGTCGCTCATTCTGGCTACGCTAAACAGGCACACGTAGGTAGGTCCTGCTACAGCCTTAGTACAACCAGTTCACAGGGAGCGCTCACATAAGAACTTCCTAAAGAGGTAACCCCAAAGAAGACACAGCATTTTTTCGCGTTTACAAACCGAATACTCTATTGCTCTCTCTCTCTCTCTCTCTCTCTCTCTCTCTCTCTCTCTCTCTCTCTCTCTCTCTCTCTCTCTCTCTCTCTCTCTCTCTCTCCTTTCACACACCCGTTTGTGTGTGTGTGTGTGGTGTGTGTGTGTGTGTGTGTGTGTGTGTGTGTGTGTGTGTGTGTGTGTGTGTGTGTGTGTGTACTGCACGGACACCTTATCGGTGCTCAGGCAGAGTAGCGACCAACACGTCGAGCATCCTTCCTGTTGCATTAACCTCTGTGTATGGCACATGACATTTCAATTAGCACTCCTCGACCTTTCCCCGAGTTGTTACAGACTTTGAGTTTTCTTTTGCAAACTACCTGGACGGACTACACGGCTACGTGGCAAGAAAATATGCTCAGGTTGCATAATTTTTCATTGAAAGAAGAGAAAGAAGTAGGGCGTGGAAAAGAGAGAGAGAGAGAGAGAGAGAGAGAGAGAGAGAGAGAGAGAGAGAGAGAGAGAGAGAGAGAGAGTTTAATCAAAACAATCTCTGTGCAAGTCAGCAGTAATGCAAACTCGCAATGTGCATTATCCACACCACACCACACACACACACACACACACACACACACACACACACACACACACACACACACACACACACACACACACACACACACACACACAGAGAGGAACTAAATGTATCTGGGATATTTAGACAAATGAACAGACAGACAGCGGGAGATAGACACATAAAGAGTCTGGCAGACAGACAAGACAAATATACAGAGAGAGAGAGAGAGAGAGAAATATAATTAGACAGAAATTTAGAAAGATAGATGAATATACTGACAGTCGGGAAGATAGATAGATTAGAAAGATAGATAGATAGATAGATAGATAGATAGATAGATAGATAGATAGATAGATAGATAGATAGATAGATAGGTAGATAGATAGATAGATTCCACTGATCAATAAGAGTTTCACTGTCAGACAGACAGAGATTGAAATAGACAGATAGATGGATGGATACAGGGACAGATAGATGGATGGATACAGGGACAGATAGATGGATGGATACAGGGACAGATAGATGGATGGATACAGGGACAGATACGGATGGATACAGGGACAGATAGATGGATGGATACAGGGACAGATAGATGGATGGATACAGGGACAGATAGATGGATGGATACAGGGACAGATAGATGGATAAAGATCTTGGTGAATCGATTGGTTGATAATAGACTGACAGTGAAACAGATAGACAGGCATACTGATAGATAGATAGATAGATAGATAGATAGATAGATAGATAGATAGATAGATAGATAGATAGATAGATAGATGGACACAGAGACAGACAGGTCGATAGATAGACAGACAGATCGATCGATCGATCGATAGATAGATAGATAGATAGATAAGATAGATAGATAGATAGATAGATAGATAGATAGATAGATAGAAAGAAATACAAAAAGACAGACAGACAAATACATACAGAGACAGACAGATAAATAGACAGATATAAATAAAAGACAAACAGATAGATAGCTAGATAATTAGATAGATAGATAGATACGTAGGTAGATATAAATACAAAAAAGACAGCCAGACTGATAGATAGATAGATAGATAGATAGATAGATAGATAGATAGATAGATAGATAGATAGATAGATAGATAGATGTGTATGCTTCCTTTTTAGTGGGTTTTCGGAATAACGAATTCTGGACACACACAAAAAAGATTAATAACAGAAAATACCGGGGTCCCAGTTCATTCATTTGGACCTAACATACCGAGGGTTGACGGCCAGAACCCAGTATCTCTCTTATATATATGTATATGAGATACTGGGTTCTGTTGTTTTTGTTTTTTTTTTAATTTTTACTGTCACTCAAAATCTGAATCGTGTGCATCAGGCAAATGAATGGAAAAGAGCATAGATTTGTGGAACACCGTGTGATGAAAAGCGGGGAAACACGCAATCAATGTAACAAGAACCGTAAAACATGACTGAGGGGAAATACATTTGATAATGATGATTCATCATTTCTTTTCCAAATCTGCATTTCTACATACATAAACATCACCTGACTGCTCTCTCTCTCTCTCTCCTCTCTCTCTCTCTCTCTCTCTCTCTCTCTCTCTCTCTCTCTCTCTCTCTCTCTCTCTCTCTCTCTGTGGTGTCATTTTCATCGTGGTATGTGTGTGGCGCGCGCGCGTGTGTGTATGTGTGTGTGTGTGTGTGTGTGTGTGTGTGTGTGTGTGTGTGTGTGTGTGTGTGTGTGTGTGTGAGTGTGCGTGTGTGCGGGCGCGCGCGTGCGTGGTGTGTGCGTGGTGTGTGTGTGTGTGTGTGTGTGTGTGTGTGTGTGTGTGTGTGTGTGTGTGTTGTGTGTGTGTGAGTGTGCGTGTGTGCGGGCGCGCGCTTGCGTATTGTGTGTGTGTGTGTGTGTGTGTGTGTGTGTGTGTGTGTGTGTGTGTGTGTGTGTGTGAGTGTGCGTGTGTGCGGGCGCGCGCTTGCGTGTGTGTGTGCGGTGTGTGTGTGTGTGTGTGTGTGTGTGTGTGTGTGTGTGTGTGTGTGTGTGTGTGTGTGTGTGTGTATGCGTGTGTGCTTGTGTAACAATAATAGCAATAACAATGAAAACAATCAATCTTATTTAGTTTTTGCAGGTCTTTTGGCCCATATGAACAGCAAAATCTTTTAGCTGATTACTTAACAGAAGACAGCTGAACACTGCTATTTCTTAAGCGAAAACATTCAGTAGGATAAAATCCAATTTTGTAGATCAGGTTTCGATTGGTGGTTGTACAAAGTAGTCGAAGTTTGACAATTGTCGGAAATACTTGTAAAATGCATACAAAACGTTGTGTTTTGATGCAGATGTTTTATATCCTGAAGTACAGGTTCATGTTTACGTTGTTTTCTGAAATAACTCCATGCCCCAGAGAGGTCACAGACTAATTAAATCTTGAATCTGGGACAGAGTTCTATCCACCTGCCCTGTCCCGTCTCTCTGAATAAAACATCCTTCCCCAGAAGCCTGATTAGATCAGGATCAACTTCCATTCCAGACCAGAATAGAAGATGAGGTACAGACAAGCAAAAGCACGACTTAAGAGTCTTCTCTTCTGGAGCAAATCAGCAGTTGATTTAAATTTTTTAAAAGTCTTTGAACATTATCAACGACAGTTGTTGGTAAAATGTCATTTTTTTTTCGTGAGCATGTCATTTTTAGTCGCAGATCAGTATAAACTTCCGTCCCAGACCAGAATAAAAAATGAGGTAAAGACAAGCAAAGACACGACATAAAAGTCTTCCCCTCTGAGACAAATCAGCATTTGATTCATACTGATCATATCACCGATAAACAAGTGCTCGAAACCATTAAGTAACACATGGGACAAGACAGAGATCTCCTGAAATCAGTTTGTAAAGAAAGAAAAAAAAGATAAAAGAAAATAAATAGAAACACGTCTACGTTGGTATGGCGAAGTAACAGGATCCTAAAAGACGATGATGATGATGATGATGATGATGATGATGATGATGATGATGATGATGATGATGATTACTAGAAGACTCAGCGGAAATTCACCTTGCTGAAACAATCTTCAGGGGAACTGTATAAAGAGGGAAAAGCAGGTGGGGGGGGGGGGGGGGGAAACAGCCGATGGGTTGACGACATTGCAGAATAGACAAGTAAACTATTTAGCAAAGCTTTGGGCCACACCCAGCTGAGCTGGAGGAAGCTGGTGAACAGTTCTTCTGTGAGGCGTCCCAATGACTGTTTATAGAGTTAAGGTAAGGGAGGAGAAGAAGAAGAAGAAGAAAAAAAGGTGTCATGAGGGTCATGTGACTCGCCGAATGCTCTGGCTTCTTGTGATTGCTAGTAAGAGTCAGCCGAAATTTACCTGTTGCAATACGATAAGTGAAACAAGAGACAGTTTTTGATGGGTGCTATATTTGTCTGGTTAGCTGTTTTCTCCCTCATCGTTCGTTCTTTGACTCGCTTTTTTTCACTAAGCTTTGTTTGTTTGTTTGTTTGTTTGTTTGTTTCTATTTCAGTGTGTGTGTGTGTGTGTGTGTGTGTGTGTGTGTGTGTGTGTGTGTGTGTGTGTGTGTGTGTGTGTGTGTGTGTGTGTGTGCGTGCGTGTGTGTGTGTGCGAGCGTGCGTGCGTGTGCGTGTGTGTTTGCGTGTATGTGCTTGTGTGCGCACGCGCGCGCGTGCGTGCGTGCGTTGTGTGTGTGTGTGTGTGTGTGTGTGTGTGTGTGTGTGTGTGTGTGTGTGTGTGTGTGTGTGTGTTATACGTTTAAAATGCTGCAATCCGACAGAACGTGGCAGCCC
Organism: Conus canariensis; assembly: GCA_033310375.1. Taxonomy (NCBI): domain Eukaryota; kingdom Metazoa; phylum Mollusca; class Gastropoda; order Neogastropoda; family Conidae; genus Conus; species Conus canariensis. The sequence goes on from CM065717.1 coordinate 71,022,533, forward strand.
CACCCCGACCCTACTCACTCCCGCAAATCTAACCCAAAAAAATGGAGGCGCCCCCACCCCTCCCCTCCCTCTCCAGTATGACGAGATCACCTTTGAGATCTAAACTGTGGCGAGACAGTCCAGTATTGTAAGAAAAGTATTTGGCGTCTTCTTCTTTTTCTTTTTCTTCTTTTTCTTCTTCTTCTTCTTCTTTCTTCTTCTTCTTCTTCTTCTTCTTCTTCTTCTTCTTCTTCTTCTTCTTTCTTCTTCTTCTTCTTCTTCTTCTTCTTCTTCTTCTTTCTTCTTTAATGGTTTTCCAACATTGATAACAAAAAAAGAATCAACAGAACGGCATAAAGATGTAGGCTACACTAAATCGGGAAGGGACGAGTGGAGGGGAAACACAGATATAAACAGATTTTAAAAAAACTTTGAAACAGTTCTAAGTAATCATGTAGGAAGTATCTTCTTCTTCTTCTTCTTCTTCTTCTTCTTCTTTCTTCTTCTTCTTCTTCTTCTTCTTCTCTGTGCCCCCTATATCTGAATCGGTCTGTCTGTCTATCTGTCTATCTGTCTGTCTGTCTGTCTGTCTGTCTGTCCTGTCTGTCTGTCTCTGTCTCTCTGTCTCTGTCTCTCTCTTTCTCTCTCTCTCTTCTGTCTGTCTGTCTGTCTGTCTGTCTTCTCTCTCTCTCTCCTCTCTCTCTCTCTCTTCTCCTCTCTCTCTCTCTTCCTCTTCCTGTCTGTCTGTCTGTCTGTCTGCCTGTCTCTTTCTCTTTCTCTCTCTCTCTCTCTCTCTCTCTCTCTCTCTCTCTCTCTCTCTCTCTCTCTCTCTCTCTCTCTCTCTCTCTCTCTCTTTCATGCAGTGCTTGTTTCTGTCTTCCACAATCGCTATTATCAGTGCTGCCGTCGTGACGGTCATCCTCGGCAGTGTAGTCATGACCGTCACGACTCTTCCTGTCCACAAAGCACTTCCCACCTGAACCCTAAATCCACACACCTGGGTGGGTAATGAATGGATTGATCATCTGCCCTCACAAACCACTTCCCACCTGAACCCTAAATCCACACACCTGGGTGGGTAATGAATGGATTGATCATCTGCCCTCACAAACCACTTCCCACCTGAACCCTAAATCCACACACCTGGGTGGCTAATGAATGGGTTGATCATCTGCCCTCACAAACCACTTCCCACCTGAACCATAAATCCACACACCTGGGTGGCTAATGAATGCGCGCACAGCGCGCGCTGTGATATTGCCCATGTAAATTGTGTCATGCGTGGGAGTACAAACCTATTATTTCTTGCGCAACAGCCATTAAGACGATGAGGGGGGGGGGGGGGGGGAGTAAAAGCTAAACAACAAAACCTCAAACCAGAAGAAAAAACACATTCAGTTGTGATAGGTTAAAAACCCTGAGGATTTCATTAAATATCTCCAAAACAATGGTCCATACGAGATGAGCTTGCGTCCAAGTCATTGAATCGTCAGAAGTGAAACACACAGACAGGCGGCAGACAGACAGACAGACAGCAGACAGACAGACAGCAGCAGACAGACAGACAGACAGACAGCAGGCAGACGCAGACTGTCGGCAGCCAATTCGTCATGGCTCAATACACAGTATGTTTCGTCTCGTCTTAAGATGAAGCACAGCTGAGAGTTACTGGAACGAGCAGGCGCCGAGGGGATAAAGGGCGGAGTAATTAAAACCTTCATTATTCATGGGGAGGAAGAGAGGGGGGGGGGAGAATCGGTGTGTGTGTGGGGAGGGGGTGGGGGGAATTTCCCCCACCTTGTAACTCCATCGTCCTGCCTCCCCCGCCATCCTACCTCGGAGTTGCGTGTTCTCAGTGGTAAGCCTGTCTACAGACTGCGCTGTTTGTTGGCGTATTTTTAGGTTGTAAGTCATCCATTTCCTTCTAACTTCCGGCAATATGGCCGACGGAATGATACTGATTTCCGGTGAGTAAATGAAGAGGTTGGGGCAAGGAGTGGTCGGGGTTAGGGTTGGGAGGTTTTAGGGTCAGGTGTGAAGGAGATCATTTTTTTTCTGTCATATAGAAAAATAACACATGATGAAAAGGACGAAATGAATAAATTGTGGCTGGGTTGAGTTTTTTTTTTTTCTTGTTCTTTCTAATTAGTACATTTACACTCGGCGCCGATAGACTATGTAGTAAGGTCGAGTATGTCGTGTGGTGGTTGGTGTTGTGTGTGTGTGTGTGTGTGTGTGTGTGTGTTGTGTGTGTGTGTGTGTGTGTGTACACGCGCGCGTGTGCGTGCTTCTTCTCCTCCGTCCCCCTTCTTCTTCTTCTTCTTCTTCTTCTTCTTCTTCTTCTTCTCGCTAACTGGAAACGTCTTTCCAACTGCCTATCTGTCTATGTCTCTGTCTGTATGTCCGTCTACCTGTCTGTTTATCTATCCGCTAGTCTGTGCTTCTATCTCTGTCTCTCTCTCTCTCTCTCTCTCTCTCTCTCTCTCTCTCTCTCTCACTCTCTTTCTCTCTCAGGAAGTTGAATCTAGTATTAGAAAATAAAAAACGGGCAAAAAGCTCTGGCATTGATAAAATAGTTGGCGAGATGCTGAAAAATGCAAACGATGCTATTGTTACCTTTCTCGCAGAATTTTTAAATAAGATTTTTGAATAGGGTACCTTTCCGGCAGAATGGTGCAAATCTATAATAGTTCCAGTCCACAAGAAAGGGGATGTTAATGTACCTGATAATTACCGTGGTATAGCCCTAACGAGTGTCGTCAGCAAAGTGTACACACGCATTCTAAATAAGAGGCTCACTCAGTGGGCAGAACAAGAAGGAAAACTAGCAGAAGAACAGGCTGGGTTTAGAGTAGGTTATAGTACAGCTGGTCACTTTTTTACTCTGTACTCTATTGTCCATAAACATCTAGCAAAAAATACAAAACTCTATGTAGCTTTCGTTGATTTTAGAAAAGCTTTTGACACTGTGAACAGAAACGTTTTATGGTCTGTATTACGTAAAACTGGTGTTAATGGAAAATTGTATAAAGCTCTAAAAGGTGTCTACAACTCGGTAAAAGCTTGTGTCAGAGACAAACATTCGTATTCAGACTTCTTCGACTGCCCGAGAGCGTAAAACAAGGGTGCTTACTCAGTCTGATAATGTTTACTTTTTTATCATTGAATTGGCCCTAGAATTAATTAGGGAGGGTAGGCACAGGATTCAGATGGTACCAGGACCTATCGAGCTATTTCTGCTGCTCTTTGCAGATGACGTAATCTTACTATCAGATACGGTCATAGGCCTACAAAATCAGCTAAACAATCTAAAAAAAAAAGAAGCAGATAGATTGCATTTAGAGGTTAATTTAGATAAAACTAATGTAATGGTTTTTCGTAAAGGAGGCTACCTTGGAGTAAGGGAAAGATGGGCATACGGAAGTGAAGCATTAAAGGTAACAAATACGTACAAATACCTAGGTCTGGTATTTACCACAAAATTAAGTACGAGTGCTTCTTTGCTTGAAATGAGTAAGAAAGGTAAGAAGGGAGTGATGGAAATCCTGAGATCGTTTCGAAGATTACGTACGATTGATCCCTTTCTATTCTGGAAACTGTTTGATGCGCAAATTGAACCCATCTTAACTTATGCAGCAGAAATCTGGGGGCTGGAAGATGTAACAGAAATAGAAAAATCTCATACTTCTGCTACCAAGCGATTTTTGGGACTTCCATTGCATTCTTCCAACAAAACGGTTTATGGAGAAACAGGAAGATATCCGCTATCTGTCAGAACAGCAATAAAATGCGTTAAGTACTGGAACCGATTGTTAGACTGCCGATGAATAGAATATGTAGACAAGCTTATGAGATGATGCTAATGCGGCTAGAAACAGATAGTTGTAACTGGGCTTCGAGAGTAAAGAATATTTTAATAGAAAATGGCTTTGGAATAGTATGGCTATGCCAAGATGTCGGAATTGAAGAGGGGTTTATATCAGAATTCAAGGACAGGCTTATATCATGCTACAAGCAAACATGGCACTCAGAGATTGAAACTAGCGATAAATACTCATGGTATTATTCATTTAAGTCTGTGTTTGAACCAGAGAAGTATTTAACTTTAATTACAAACAAAAGAATGAGAGAAGCACTGACAAGGTTTAGATTAAGAGTACACGGCTTAGGTATTGCAAAACACTGGTGTATGGATAGAGAAGTCACAAACTATGTATTGTGTGGTCAGAATGTTGAAGATGAAGTACACTTTATTTTCCAGTGTCAACTGTTCTCAGACATTCGTCGTAAATACTCCTTTAATATGATTCATATCCAGCCATCAATAAATGGTATAAGGGATCTTTTAACAAATGATAATTCAACCATTGTTGCCTTTGCTAAATATATAGTGGAAGCTACGAATATAAGAAATAAGAAACTAGAACCTAATAATTAAATAACTAAGTCTGTAGTCATTGGATGGTCCGAATGTTGTTGGCCAAGTGTGCGTGCGTTTGAGAGGGTTGGTGGGCGTGGGGGAGGGGGGAGGGCGGGTGGGAGGGGGAGGGGTGGTGGGGAGATGGAGGGGGTGAGAGGGCGGCGGGAGGAGTGAGAGAACAGTTATATTATGAAAGGGGGGTGAGGGATGGGAAGGGGGGGGGGACAAGCTAAGAGAGCGGCGTTTGTGCGACGTACGCGTATGAGTGAGCGTGTGCTCTTTTTGGTTCTCATGTATGCGTGGCGTGTTGTCAGTTAGGACTGAGGGGAGGGTAAGAGAGTGAGGGTCAAATGAAGGAGACTGGTGGGAAAAGGCAAGAGTGGAGGGGTGGGGGGGCGGCGAGGAGGGGGACGGGGTGGGGGTGGAGGGGTGCGGGGTGCGATAGGGAAGGGAAAATAGTATATTCTACGTGTGTGTTTAATTTTATGTCACTCCTTATGAACGTGTGTAAGATGCCCGGCAACATTAATACGCAAAAACTTTATAATAATTGTTTTGACTGTATTGTTTTCTACCATGATTATTTATTTGTTATGATTTGTGAATGATGCGATTGCTAAAACTATGTGTGGAACCTCCTTGCCTTTATGGCTAACTTCGCTGAAGGCAATAAAACATCAAGGTCAAAGCGTCAAGCGTCATCTTCTCTCTCTCTCCATCTCTGTATCTCGTCCTTCTGTTTTCTGTCTGTTGTCCTCTCGTTCTCTCTGTCTCTCTCTGTCTCTGTCTGTCTGTCTGTGAGTCTGTCTATCTGTCTGTCTGTCTGTCTCTCTTCTTCTCTCTCTGTCTCTTCTGTCTCTCTCTCTCTCTTCTCTTTCTCTCTCTCTCTCTTCTCTCTCTCTCTCTCTCCCTTCTCTCTCCATCCCTCTGTATCTATCTCCATGTCTGTCTGTTTGTCTGTCTGTTTGTTCCCCCCTCTCTCTCTCTCTCTCTCTCTCTGTCTCAGTCTGTCTGTGAGTCTGTCTGTCTGTCTGTCTGTCTGTCTGTCTTCTCTCTCTCTCTCTCGCTCTCTCTCTCTCTCTCTCTCTCTCTCTCTCTCTCTCTCTCTCTCTCTCTTCTACTTCCGTGTGGCAGTCATGCTTAATTAAGTCAAACCACATAAATCTTTCACTTCTGCTGCACACGAGACGTTAATCGAATGCCATCCACTGGACTGATTTATGATGTCAGTGGTAAATTGCATATCGTATGGGCAGACCTCGGGGGCAAACTGGAGGTGGG
>CM065717.1:71033212-71038212 GCA_033310375.1 Conus canariensis
TTTGTTTGTTAACTTATTTTGCTTTTAGCAGTCTACGGTCCTCCATGTTATGTATGGAAAAGTGTTTGTTAACTTATTTTGCTATTGCAGTCTACGTGATTTCCCGTTTCTTCCATCCATTGATTTGTTATTAAGGAGAGCTGAAAACATGGTCTAACCTTACTTGTAAGGGTTCAACAAATCTTTCATTTTTCACAAGCTAAAATTTTACTGTTACGGGCCATTAAGAATCTGGCTTCGTTAAACGAAGCAAAACAAAAACAGAGATAACACTACAGGATGATTGATGTTCTTAAATCCCTCGGACAAGCATTAAATGGTTGAGAGACAATTTACAATGACTGAAGCATCCTGTGCTTGTCTCCATAACAAATGTAAACTATCATGACTACCCAGCACGACAGACAGCGGCGCTGCTTTGCCAACTGCGACACAAACCTGCGCTGTCTATAGCCAACCACGACACAAAGGTCATCTCATTAGCCAGTTAAAGCACAGAACTACCCTGACTAACCAATCCCTGCTCAAAACTGCCCTGGCTAGCCAGTCACAAGGCAGACAGAACTGCATTCATGCACTGACCATGGACATTGGAAAACTGCCTTACTTAAATACCTGTTCACGACGTAGTACTGCCTTAAGTAGCCAGTCATAAATCAGAATGTCCTGACCAGCCAATCACGATGCAGAACTGCAGATATAGCCAATCACGATACAGAACAAGTCGTGACCAGCCAGTTACAATACCTAACTACCCTGGTAGTCAATCTCGACTCAAAATTGCCATGATAGCCCAGTCGTGACACAGAACAACTCTAACCACCTAACCGCAGTACAAAACTGCCCTGACTAGTCAATCGCAGCGTTCAGCCACCGTAACTAGCCAGTTGCGACACAGAATGAATCTAGGCAGCCAATGAGAACGCAGCCCTGCCCCAACTAGCCAGCCAATCATGACGCAGAACAGCGATGACTTTCCAATCATAATACAGAACTGCCCGGAACAGCTAGACACGGATGCCAGACTTCCTGCCTTGATTTGTTATATTGTGGTATATCGGGTTTTTTTCTGTTTGGTTTTGTCTTGTTTTGTTTTGATTTTGCTCAGCATTTTGAATTGCACTACAACTCCATATTATTGTGTTGTATTCTATTGTGTTGAATTCTATTCTGTTTCATTTGTGTGTGTGTGTGTGTGTGTGTGTGTGTGTGTGTGTGTGTGTGTGTGTGTGTGTGTGTTGTATTGTTTTGTGTGACATCACCGTCACAACAGATTTCTATGTGTGAAATCTAGACCAGTCTCCTTGAGGAGACTATGTCGCCATAACACAGTGCCTGCAATAGATAGGCAGACAGATAGTTGAGAGAGAGAGAGAGAGAGAGAGAGAGAGAGAGAGAGAGAGAGAGAGAGAGATTGATTGACAGACAGACAGACAGACAGACAGACAGACAGACAGAAACAGATAGATAAATATAGTGAGGTGGAAACAGAAAGAGACAGAAAGACAAAGGCAAAGACAGAGACAGACAGACAGACTCTCGGATATAGAGAGACAGAGATAGAGACAGACACAGAGAGACAGAGAGAGAGATAGATTGGTAGACTGATAAATAGATTGAACAGAAAGACAGGCAAACAGACAGATTGACAGAATGACAGCAAGACAAAACGAAAATGGATAGACAGACAGATATATAGATACATAGAGAGAGAAAGAAACAGACACACAGACAGATACACAGACACAGACACAGACACACACACACACACACACACACACACACACACACACACACACACACACACACGCACACAGAAATAAATTGATAGATAGACAGACAGAGAGACAGACAGAGGTAGACAAAGAGATAGAGGCAGATAGACAGGCAGACAGACAGAGAGACAGACAGGCAGACATACAAACAGAGTGAGGGTAGGGGTAGATAGACAGGTAGACATATAGATCGATGTGCCTTCTGATATTGTTCTTTATGTATCTCAGAACAACAACAACACACACACACAGAGACACAGTCACACACACACACACACACACACACACACACACACACACACACACCACACACACACACACGCATGCACGCACGCACGCACGCACACACACACACACACACACACACACACACACACACACACACACACACACACACACACACACACACACACTCACTCACTCACACCCGTTGCCGAGGGTTTCGCTGGGCACATTCTGCACATGACAGTAAATCTGATTTACCGTGTGATTCGACAGACTGCTTAAGTAGAGTCTGGAATCATTTCCTGTTTTCATGCATTTATTTATTTATATGGCACTTTATCATTTCTTTTCTTCATGTCTTTTTACTTTTTTTGTGGGAGTGGGGGGGGGGTGGAGTAGGGTATAGAGAGAGGTTGGGGTGGGGCTGGGGCTGGAAGTGTAGTGAGGGGGGAGGTAAAAGTCATTGCTTCTCCATTTCATGATTGATTACAATGATCAAAGCATAGAATTTGCCCATTTGAAGTGTGCACATGCCAGTGAGAACATGCGCGAGCGTAGGTGTGTGTGTGTGTGTGTGTGTGTGTGTGTGTGTGTGTGTGTGTGGTGTGTGTGTGTGTGTGCGTGCGTGTGTGTGTGTGTGTGTGTGTGGTGTGTGTGTGTGTGTGTGTGTGTTGTGGGTGTGGTGTGGTGTGTGGTGTGGGGTATGTGTGTGTACGTGTGTGTGTGTGTGTGTGTGTGTGTGTGGTGTGTGTGGTGTGTGTGTGTGTGTGTTGTGTATGTGTGTGTGTGTGGGGGGGGGGGGTATGTGTGTGCGCGTGTGCATGCATGTTTGTTTGTGTGTGTGTGTGTTGTGTGTGTGTGTGTGTGTGTGTGTGTGTATGTGTGTGTGTGTGTGTTGTGTGTGGGTGTGAGTGTGTGGGTGTGGGGGTATGTGTGTGTACGTGTGTGTGTGTGTGTGTGTGTGTGTGTGTGTGTGTGTGTGTGTGTGTGTGTGTGTGTGTGACTATGTGTGTTGTGTATGTGTGTGTGTGGGGGGGGGGGAGGGGGGGTATGTGTGTGCGCATGTGCATGCATGTTTGTGTTGTGTTGTGTGTTGTGTGTGTGTGTGTGTGTGTGTGTGTGTGTGTGTGTGTGTGTGTGTGTTAACTGTAACTGCTTTCCATTGCACTCAGAGACAGACAGACAGGCAGACAGACAGACAGACAGACAAAGAGAGCTGCTCCTTTTTTCATTGTTTCTTCCTTCATGTGTTGGTTTTACATTTTATTACTCAAAATTCAAAGACGAAAGTCCATGGAACCGACTTGACCAAGATTTGTGTATCATTAGTGGTTGACTGTGTCAGCGTTAACGGTGTCAGAATATTTCCCAAACACTCTGCCTAAAAGGACAGCGGGAACAGAAGAAAGACAAGCAGAATACTAAAACATTACATTTACACACACAGAAAAATTCACCATCTCTTGATCATATATTAGTGTCATTAATATTTCAACCTCCATTCGCTGGCGATCGCTATCTTTTCAATGTTTCTAATTGAGGCTTTGATCATCGCCTACGATGTCCGGTTAATAAGCAATCAAATCATCCATTTTCTGATTGCTCTTTGACTCATTTCTGTCCCAAAGCGGCGCTGGGGTGAAGACGGAATGTTTGCAGCCAATTGAAGAGAACTAGATGACCGATGCCACTCGGTTTTCCAAACGTGGCACGTATTACGTCACACTTCCTGTATCAATGGCTTCTATAGCAATCAGTTCAAAATTTCAATTTACTTAGGCCTAAGTGTTATAAAGTAGTAATACTTTCGAGCCTACCAGTTCAATGTTTGCGTTAACTGTATATCAGGAAAATTTAGGATATTATCTATCAATTTGCAACTGGTTACGTTTCCCCTTTTTTTCATCAACACTTTCAGTAGTGTTCAGTTTACATCCGTTGCGACAGAAGTCGCGTGAAAAAAAAAAAAAAACATGCAAGATTTACGTTACTATTTTTGTATCAATATTTTCAACACTATCGAATTCAAGGCACTATACTATTTACGATGCTGTTTTAGAGCCACGAAACAAAACAAAACAAAAAACATGCTCTTCACACATAGTTCTTAACAGCGTAAACTTTCATTTGTAATTCAAGGATTGGTATTTTTAAGCTGCTGTTTTAGTGTCAATATTTCATTTCCCTCTAATTCAAAACCTTATGCAACTTGCGTAAATGTTTGTTCCACTATATTCAGCGCGTTCCAGTTGAAGGCTTGGTACAATTTGCTTACATATTTTGCGTCAATACTTGCGACACCTTCCAATTCAAATTTTGGCATGATTTTTTAAAATTGTTTTTGTACAAGTACTTTTAACAGCTTTCAGTTCAAAACTTGGCACGATTTGTACGACTGTTTTAGGTTCAGCATTTTCAACAACATCGACTTCCGTAACCGTCTTTCCTCAGTATTTCTATCAGCATTCAGTATAGAAAGAAACACTTCACAATTCATGAAATTTCCCCCTCTCGTTTGTCTAGAACAGAGTGTGTGTGTGTGTGTGTGTAGTGTGTTGTGTGTGTGTGTGTGTGTGTGTGTGTGTGTGTGTGTGTGTGTGTGTGTGTGTGTGTGTGTGTGTGTGTGTGTACGTACGTGAGTGTGTGTACCTGTGTGTGTGTGTGTATGTGTGTGTGTGGTGTGTGTGTGGTGGTGGTGGAGGGGGGGGTGAATGTGTACCTGCGTGCTTGTGTGCGTATATGTGTGTTTAACATAAAGGCTTAAACAGTTGACTAACTAGAGACGTCGGCACATGTGGAAGGGATCGGGAGGTAACCACCAACCAGCGTACGCTGGTGATGTTATTCAAAGACGGATCATTTCGTTCAGAATTGTGGAGCCGGAGGTTGGGAAGGAGTAACGGGAGAGGGGGGCGGGAGGGCGGGGGGGGGGGCGGCAGAGAAGGGGCAGCAGAGTCTGATGCAGGCTTTTTTTTTTCTTTGCAATAATACTGCACTGCC
>CM065717.1:71043212-71045712 GCA_033310375.1 Conus canariensis
TGATACTGGAACTAACAGCACAGTATTACATTGCGCTGTACTTAGTTATACAATACTTCAGCGCATTATTTTATAAAAGTGACGCTGAGAACTGTCCATGCAACATATTTAGGCGGTATGGTTAATGTTTAAAGATATCAGCTGGTGGAATAAAAAAAAAGCAGTGAGAGCTCTTTGCGTCTTAGATTCTGGCGGGATGGGTCGTTCAATAATTTATCAATTGAGTTATCGGTGTTGACATTGACAGCTTACTATGTACTGTTCTGCGACTCTGCGGCCTTGGTCATCTGCAGCATGGCCTGAATGGCTCATAATTATATTGCTTTTTATAATTTCATATCCGAGAAGTCAGCGACCAAAGAGCTGGACGATGATTTGGTCATTTTCAAGCAGCGGGCTGGGTTGAAAACAATATGACTTGAAACTGAGTCTGAAGTAAGGCGGGGTCGAAGGGGGGGGGGGGTGGGGGTGGGGGGGGTATACATGAATGATGAATAATAAACGATGTAAGTAACTTCTGGTTCCACAGTGTCTCAGTAAACATGCATGTGTCTCGGCATTAACGCCGCATGCGGTACTTATTCATATAACACCCATGCAGACATGAGTTACTCAGACCAAAAGAAAACACCTTTTAATGTACATGCAGATTGAACAACTGCATGTGGCTAGATGAGTTGGTATCACATGCTGCATTCGTATCTGCAGTTATGCGTAGGGGTCGTTTGTGTTATGCGTCGTGGTGTTGTGTGTGTGTGTGTGTGTGTGTGTGTGTGTGTGTGTTGTGTGTGTGTGTGTGTGTGTGTGTGTGTGTGTGTGTGTGTGTGTGTGTGTGTGTGGTGTGTGTGTGTGCGCGCGTGCCTGTCTGTATCTGTATCTGTGCATGCATATTGTTTTATCGTGGAAGCAAATCTTACTTACCCTGTCCATCGTTTTTATATGGATGAAATTCCACGGGTCATTTTCAATTATTTTTAAATCAGCACGGTTCCCGTTCTAAAAACGAGAGTTAAAAACCGAAAAACAATAAAGTAACAAGAAACGGTTGCGTGTTTGAAGTCGTTTCCAACTACAAGCCATTCGACACGGTGAGTGGGGGAGGCTTTCGGCACAATTCGCTGCCTTCGTTGAGAATAATCCTCTCAGATCTTTCGTGGTTTAGTTCCTACTTAGCACTTACCGTGAGAGCATCTTACGGTACAAAAGCAGCGTTTACAGCTCCTGTATTCAACGTGCTCGGCTATGCGTCAGCCACTAGATTTTGTCTGCCATCTCTCGCAGCCACGGAGACAGTAGGTGGTCTGGAAAGGACCTGAGCGAAGAAGACGGAGGGAGCCAGACAAAGAGTTGGGAAGAGAGGAAGAAGAAGGAGGTAGCTGCCCTTGCCTTTTTACCAGTTTCAAGTGCTTTTAACCATCGATCACCCCTTTACTCTGCACGAATAGGGGGAAAGTCAGACCACAGAACGTGCGTGCAACAATATGCACTAAAAGGACACTAGTCCTGTGAAAAACTTGCTGGTCTGTTCAGGCCTGTGAGCAATCCGTTTCAAGTCAGATTTTAAACTTTCGGCTTTTGTAACTTTCAGTTCCTAAGATATACGCATACATATACATACATACATAATACATACATATATATATATATATTTATTCCATTCATTCATTCATTATGAAATACGACAATATTTGTATCAGTCATATTAAGTTTTAATTCTAGTCTGTTTGCTGTTGAATACAAATTATCTAGTTGTTTCTGGAAACCAACCATTGATGCTGATAGTAAAATAATGCTGTCCAGCAAGAAGTAGCATGAACGGTTCTAAGAGGTCGAAAGCTACTCATAGCGACCATTTTCCATGATCTTAAAGGTTAATTCATTAATGAACAGAGACAAGAATACTGCGCTGCTGACACCTTATTCTTTAACTCCACTTGTGCGCATGATGAACTCTGATAATTTTGCTCCTGATTTTATTTTTGCTTTTACCACACATTACATAATATTATGCAACGATGCAACTAACCTTTAGTTCCACTTTCAATAAAACAGTCCAGAAAAATGTTTTAGAAATTGAATCAAAGGCATTTCTCAAGGTCAGCAAAGACCACAAATAATTCCTGATTATGTACACATCGTTTCGGAACTGCAGCAAACAGAGTGAATGTATGCTCGACTGTGCAATATCCTGTAATAAACCCCGCCTGATGCTATCAAGTTATATCATTTTGACTTATCCATTCATGCAATCTGCTAGCAAAAACAGAACGACACAGGTTGCTGCAAATGTTACAAAATGAAATAACTTTATGATTATGTAGGTTGTACATGTCGCTCTTCTTGAATAGCGTAAGATTATAGATTTTTTTCCCTGCTGTCAGTTAATTGTCATTACAACAGAGAAAGTTAAACAGTTTTACAACAATAACAACAACATCGAGATGGACTCACCAGAATTTCGGAAAATTTTGCTAGTCAGACCATCAGTAACGGCTTGTTT
>CM065717.1:71048212-71055712 GCA_033310375.1 Conus canariensis
TCCATCTCAATTCCAATCTTCCCCGAATGATTGCCAAAGCAAAATACAAAATAAATGATATGAAATCTGTTTTTAAAATAACTTTTATTTTTAAAAAGGGAGTTGACCTGTAAAACTAGTTGACATGAAGTTAAGCACAGATCGGATGGACATGGACAGATGGGAGAGAGTTCCGGATTCATGCACCGGCTGCAATCGATGTATGGATTGAGCCACCCCTGCAGCAGAGCGTTTGACAACCTTTTTGAAAACTGCTTGAGTGCCTCCCACTTTAAACGGACCTTTTAAGCGAGTAAATTCAGCTAACATTCGGGTTCTACTCCATTGTCTTTAAGATTCATGTTAGAAGTCTTTGTTTGTTTCTTTTTGTTGTGCTTTTTCTTCCTTTGTTTTTCGCATCATCCAGTTGTTCTGTCTTGGTTTGCTGTCTCCCAAAGGCAGATGAAACTCCACGTTAAAGAAAAACAATTTCAAAACGTTCATGTTTTCCCTTCGATCAACACAGCAACTTTTTCTGAGCTTAAGATCGGCCGCACGTGTTTTTGCTGTTGTTGTTGTGGTTGGTTTTTTGTTGTTTTGGGGGCTTTTTTTATATTGTTTCAATGGAAAGAGCGTGTATTCTCACTAAAGGCAGTAATGACGTTCATAACTTGGGCCCGAAACAAACGTTATCAAACACAATCAAAAACAGCCGTGTGTCATGCTCGTGTACGTCTTTTGGCCGTTTACTCAGATACTCAAGCATTCTGTTGTTTGGCTTTGATGATTTTGTTTAAACAGGGGATTTGGAACGTAGATGAAGGGATGAAGGAGGAGTGGGGAAAGGAGGTGCAAAGAGCGACCAGCACAATATTCTCAACTTTTCTTAAGATTTTGTTTTCCTGCATGTACGGGTGTATGCACGCATGTATTTGTGTAGGTACAAGATTTCTCTTTGCATGTATGCACACATGCATACGTGTAGGTATGAAGGGATAGAAGGGATGGGTGGTTGTCGGTGCTCTGCAATGTGTGTACATGTGCGTGTGTATATGTGTGTGTATATTTAAGTGTGTGAGTGGGGTTTTTTTCTGTGTGTGTTAGCGCATACATAGGATCTAAATCAGTTTTCAACCTGGATTTGAAACTAGAAATTGGAATGACACCATGAGCTGAACATCCGCAAAGCCGACCTAAGATAAGAGAGAGCATATAGACCAATTTGTTCTATTTAGTTTTGTTTTGTTTTCAGATTTTTTTCCTTAGTTTGTTTCCCTGCTGTAACATTCTTTTCTTCCTAACGAAAGAGTTAGAGCTCATAACCACCAATGCTGATCAAATGCAATACTAACATTATGCTCCAGATACCCAGTGCATGGTAACCAACACATACAAATCCATATATTAATGCATGTGAATACATATATTAAACAGACATGTGTACAGACATATAAACATATACACAAACATAACTCTCCCTCCAAACATACGTACATACTTACATGCATACATACATACATACATACATACATACATACATACATACATACATACATACATACATACATACATACACATATACATACATACATGCATGCACACATACATGCATACATACATGCATACACACATACATGCATACATACTTTGCATACATACATACATACATACATACATACATACATACATACATACATACATACATGCATACATACATACATACATACATACATACATACATACATACATACATAATGTTTTACATGTATACTTTTTTCTTAGAAGTGCCCTTTTTCAGTCGAAAAGACAAGTAATCTATTTTACGTATAAATCAATATTTACGTGGAACATTACGCCAGTTGTCCATGGCGTGCTCAGTTTGGACAAGGATGGTTTGACCAAAAGGCTTTTTAAAATAGTTGGGATTCTATTTGAGATAGGTGTGCCTATTATCTAATACACGCAGAAACAGAGAACGCGAACGGATGTACAAATGAACAACTTCAGACAAGCCAGAGGGTGCTGTCTTTCATGGGATTTTAGCGATGTGTGCTAATCATACGTTCGATTCCACTAGACACAGAATGCCAGAGCGGATGAGACGGCAAAGGAGATATTTGTTCTCTCTTCCATACTCTAAATATAAGGTAGACGTCCCCTTCATCCCCACCCCAACCCCACCCCCATTCTCCCTTTTGCACACCATTGGGAAATGCCGTTCTTACAACTTACCACAGTTGGTTGTGGGATATTTTTAGAAACAAATAATTGATGAGGCGTTTGGGATGTTTCATACAATTCCTGTATATCATAATTGATGTATGAATTGACAATGCTGACCAGCTGTAACATTTTTGTAAACATTTTGCGAACAACAACTAGAAATTCATTTAAAAGCCTTAAAACAAAGGAGGTAAGAATGTGTTTATAGGAGACGGGAAAACAAAGAAGTAAAAAGAAAGAAAAAGACGAAATTAATAAAAGAAGATAAAAAACAAATCAACAAAAGAAGGCAAAGAAAGAATGTAAGAAAGGAAAACAACGAAAAAGACATCACGGTTTGATCTTTAAAAAAAAAAAAAAAACTTTTATCTAAATAGAGAATCTTCCATTTCAATATCAGAGTTGGCTGCTTTTAGTTCTCATAAAGAAAGAGAGAAGGAAATAAGAAGAGACAATGCCTGACCTGCGTACAGTGCACATGGCGCTGGACACAGTGGGTCAATAGCATCCAATGAATGCTCTATTCTGACACGCTTTGATTCTCCGTAGAACCTCGTCTATTTATTTGCTGGACGCAACAACAACAACAACAACAACAACAAAATATATATATATATGTTATTATTATATATATATATATAATGCATTGGACTCTTTTCCGGTCAAGATGGAAAAAAAAATTTGATCAGCTGTAAAGCTTTCTAACATGCTGCCTTTGTGAGTTAAGTGGGATTTCGTATGTTGTGAAGCTTCAATCACACTCAAAATTGAAATGAATTTTCATATTTCATACCTTCTAAAATGTTTCTTTTTCAAGTATTGTGTATTCTATGCAATGGCTAAACTAAATTTTGATAACTCAGAAACTGCGAGAGAGAGAGAGAGAGAGAGAGAGAGAGAGAGAGAGAGAGAGAGAGAAGAGAAGAGACAGAGACAGAGACAGAGACAGAGACAACACAGAAGCATGATCCTGCCTACATCAGCTATGCCAGAGCAGCTGTAAAGGCGAAAAGTTTAGATACATTTTTTTCTTTAACTAAAATAAGTTTGGAAACCCCAACATTTCTCAAACGAGTTCCATATATTCCTGGAACGAACAGAATGGCTTATTTGTACGCGGTAAAGTGAATATGTTCATCCGTCATGCTTTCACTGTAATAACGCTCGAGGCTACTGTTGTTTTAGTTGCTTTTTTTTTTTTTTTTCGTCGGCGAGATTTCACAACTGAATACTTTTACAGTAATCAATCTGATGTACAACTCCTTTCAACGAACCGTTATTATTGTCTATGCAAAAATGCAAAAAGAAAACTTAGTATGTGTTTGTTAATGACATTAGACAAGCTGTTTCTAAATGACAGGCGGTAAGGAAATCGGTAAGCATTAGAAACATTCTGGTCATTAAGTTCTTTTTTTCCAGGAAGCCATATACAGACACGTAAACCAGTCAATATCAGACTTTCTCCAATGAATGCGAAAGTAGAACTGCTACAGACCTTGGAGAGAGAGAGAGAGAGAGAGAGAGAGAGAGGAGAGAGAGAGAGAGAGAGAGAGAGAGAGAGAGAGAGAGAGAGAGAGAGAGAGAATCCAGTGTTCGAAAATAAATGCTTCCGACAGTTTCTGAGCATTTCATACATAGACAATAAACCAAACGCCCATGTCAGTCTGCACGTCATTGTATAGGCTTGTGGACTAGGACATCTTGCAGCTACTAAACACCACAACCTTGCCTGGTACCTTGACTTCCCCCTGGCCATCATCTGAAGCAAAAGGAATGAGTAGGTTGATAAGGGTGATGAGGAGGGGGGGGGGAGGGGGGGGGGAGGGCAGAAACAGACGAAAGACGCCCACGATGGAACCTCTTGAAGGGCCACAATTGACATTACCAGCCTCCGCTTTGTTGTGCATCACTCCTTCCTTGTCATACCCTGTAAACTTTCTTTTCGCACAGAAATGAACAACGAAAAAAATACTATATTGCTAAACAAACCTACACACGAACGGCTTCATCAGGGCAGATTCAGCAGCCCTCCTGTTTGTTTGCCTGTCTGTCCGCCTTTCTGGCCCGGAGGAAAGTTCATCCCTTTCGGTTCCAGGAGGATGTTTTTATTCAGGAAGACAGGACGGGGCAAAGTGGACGGGAAGTTCGGACGAGTTTGTCCTAAGTACACATCGTGGGCCGGACCCCGCGTTTCCGCCCAGACAGACCCCATCTCTTCAGCTGGACGGTAAACGAAGCTAGGAGGTTGCCATTTATGGCTGTTGGACATGAAGGTTTCTTTCTTCCCTCCTTTCTTTGTTGTTGTTTACATTTCTTTCTTCTCTTTTTAGTTCTTTTCTCCTCTCCTTTTTTCTTTATTTTTCTTCTACTATCTTTCTTTCTGCACTCATTTTCTTCTTCTTCTGCACTCATCTTCTTCTTTCTATTCTTTTTTTTTTTCTTTCATTATTTCATTGTTTATTTGTTAATCTACTCAATCATTTTCTTTCTTTCTTTCTTTCTTTTTTTCTTTCTTTCTTTTTGTAATTCATTCTTTCCTCCTTTCGTTCCTTCTTTCTTTCTGTATTTCCTTCTTTCCTTCTTTCCCTTCTCTCCCTTCTCTCGTATTTCTGTATTTCCTTCTTTCTTTCTTTCTTTCTTTCTTTTCTTATTTCTGCATTATTCATTAGTTATCAGGTTCCCTGTTCCAGCTTATCAAGAGGTCCGGCACACACAGATGGACCAAACTTATCAAGACAGCCAAACACATCTACACTTCACTGGCAACAAGATATCTGTAATTAACTCTCAAACAAGAATGAGAACTCTGTAGCTTTATATTTACCATTTTCGCCCACATAGATCAGCATAAAGAAGTCTCCTATTCTGTGGCCTTTTCTGCCATGCTCTCATGGTGACCTCAGTTTCGATATCCTCTCCACGTGAATGGCTTTGGTGAGTTCGAGGCGAAGTCGCCGGGATTGGTACGTTCATGGGGGACTGTCGTTGGACGGACGTCGTAGCGCATTTTGGAGGTGGACGCTGACCAACGCTGCTCTGTGACTAAGTCATTTTTGTCGTCAGTAAGGGGCTCAGTGGGCAAAGTCCGGCGTATGCTGGATCCGAACAGGTAGTACTGAACACCACTGAAGTGACTGGGAAGTGGTGGCGTGTCTCTTCTGGTGGGTTGTCTGATGACGATTTTCGCTGCATGCTCCCAATGGATTTCCGGTGCCGAGATGTAGTGGGACAAGCCGGTGTGTGGCTACAGATGGGGAGCTACATGAGTGTAATGCCACTGAAAGGGCACAGATGATAAGTCAGCAAAAAAAATCAAAAATCTGTAATCAGCTGACAGGTTACAGGAAGACCAGCTAAGTCTTTAATTGCTAATACTCTGCGCCAATTGTAGGTACAAATATGAAACATTTTCTGAGGTATATGCAACTAAAGCAACAACAACAACAACATCATCAACAACCACAACAACAACAACAACAGCGACGACAATTAACAATAACAACAACAACAACAGCGTAGCAATCAGCCGAATGTCCGCAAAGAATCTGATCTGTATTTTTTCATAATGTTCTTCCTTAATTTATGTTATTTCATATGTAAATAGTTTTATGTATAACATAATTGTATTCATGTCTTACAATGAACGCCATAGTACTTTATTTAGAGATAAGAATAAAAAGGCGTCACTTTTTGTATCTATTTATAGTTACAGAAATAAGGCAGAACTAAGAGAAAAAACAGGACACAAAGACAGACAGAGAGCAAGAGACAGACGTACGAACAGACACATAGAAGCTGATACAGACTATACGTATTAAACGTACCGAGCCAATGGATTCCTTGATCAGTTCGTCATCATCCTCTCTTCATTCTCTTCATCTTCCTCCTGCTTTTCCTCTTCTTCCGTTTGCTATTTTCTTTCTCTCTAACAGACTCAACATTCCTCGTCCAAACCCGTCAACCGTGCATGTTCTTATTTGAACTCTGCAAACATCCTTAACAGAAATGTATGGTAATTTTCGGCGGGGGGGGGGGGGGGGGGGGAGTTGAGTTGTCAGATAAGAGCATTTGGTTATTGTGGGATCGGCTATATACGGCTTGAAAATCATCTCTGTCCACACAGAAGTCAATGGGAGTCTGATTCAGTTCAGGGAGACTATAGCGGCGGATGACGAGGGATGGGGCCTGCCTTTCATAATGTCAAGCCCCCCGACATGATGTAATTAAATAATTCATTGCTATTGTATCCGATAGGCTTTCTGTAAACGTAGATCAGCAAATCAGCAATAATTGCAATGTTACAGCACATACAACTCAGTCAAGTGTGTTTGTCAGCTAGATGACGACAGAAATCATATCAGGGATGAAATCATATCAAAAGACAAAACTAGTTGCATATTATTTTTTCTTAGTTTCAAGGAAACCACATCCTGATTCAGTAAAGAAAAATAATGACAATCTAAAACAATATTAGCACCATAATATATCAGTGAAATGAAATATTTGAAAGAAAGACACAAATACGTTTTCTAACTTCAAACGTCTGAATAAGTCAGCCTTTTGTTTTAGAAGACGAGTGTGTTTCAGCTTCAATCCTCCAAAATGAAATCAAGACGAATGAAGGCAGCTCTTAACATAAAACTGTGTCACGCTAAGAAAATGTAATTTTCAACTATAAATGAAGAACTTTTTTTTAATGCAAGAGAAAGGTAAGCTATTTAGCGCTTCAGCACACAGTGTATCTCCTGAATTTAATCATCTTCACTGCTTTTTCTTTAACCCTGACGATACTCTCAACATTCATTAGTTTTTTTAATTAAGAATTCGAAGCATAACCATGAAACCTTTCAAATGATCGTGTTGATTAAAAGATTTATTCTCGGTTCCTTGAGAGATAATCCGTACACAAATTTCATCCCACAGAAAAATCTTGATTATCCATAGATGTGCCTTATTGCTAGAAGCGTTGTTTTCTTTATGCTTTCACCGACAAGAAAAACATGGTCAAGACACAAACACTTTATGAAACTGGATAGACTACATGGATGGAGGAGGGGATGGGAGGGGGGATGCGAGAGGGCAGAGGAGATAGATACAGTACAGAGCCAGAGGCAGAAAAGTGATGAAAATTGAAACAAAAAGTAGACAGAATGCACATGTGTAGCCATACGTATCACTTAAAATGGATCAAATCGATTGTGTGCAGGATAATTAAAAAAGTTAACAATTTGATTGCTTAGACAAATATTAAAAACCTGTCAAGTCTACACATAAAATTAGACTCCAAATGCGTAGGAG
>CM065717.1:71063212-71068212 GCA_033310375.1 Conus canariensis
AAACAGGCACTTTTCGAAGGCCTTCAGACTGAATACTACACGTACAGGTATTGAAACAAAACAAATATATCACATTACACACTAGTAATGGACGATACATGCCCTAAATCTGAAAACATACTTGAAAACAGTTAACCGTTCTCAAAGTCTGTCGAATAAACATGCAGTTAGAACACATTTACTCTTTCTTGAAGCGAAGGCAACTGTTTTATCATGTGTGAGGATGCATCTGTCAGTTTTGCTGTTTAAGGGTGCATAGTGTAGTCAGATTACTCAAGATCAGACACAGTCGTATTCACCATTTTCCAGAAGAAGATGTTAGTACATGGATATTTCAAAGATGCGTTTCCTATTCGCTTATCTTAATTGGCGATTTCCAATTATCACTTACCCACTGCATTAGGCTACTGGACATTCCTTTCCTTACTGCGATAAATGACACCAACGTGTGTATTTCAGTATCTGAAGGAAAATACAGGATAAATATTCTTTAAACCATCAACCATAAACATCATTAAATAGTCACAAAAAGCGTGATGTTTTCAGTAGAATGAAATAGTTCTGCACTCTCCATTTCTTTCATCAAAATGTAAAAAAAAAAAAAAAGCAATATACTCGCCATTTCCTTGTTAGAATGAAAGTAACCAGCACGGTTCTCTTTATTTCCTTCATTAAAAAAAAAACGAATTTTGAGGAAAAACTCTCCATTTCCTTCATTAAAATAGAAGAAAACACACTGTACTATCTAGTTCAGTATTAAAATGAAATGATATAGCACTTTACTCTGAGACATTCTAGCCACTTGCACAGCTTCTTGTCGTCGGGCTGAACAACAAGATGATATAGTAAATAACACTATATGACTCGGGTTGTACTTTGAGAATGATTACTGCCTTTGCGATAACTTGACACCTCTATAGTGATTAGGACTGTTACAAACAGGTACAAAACATATTAAGACAGGGCGCCCTTACAGAAATCAATAAGCTTAATGAGGCTGACGAGGATTAGGGATGAAGAGCAGGCCGGAAGAGGAAGAAGAGACCTCATCAGACAATGGAAGGATTTATCCATGCCAGCTCTCGGAGGGCTGAAGAGGATCGTGACTAATGGACAGTGTTCAAAAAGCCATCAGCGGTGTCCAAACAAATCCACCAGGGATCGTCTGCGGTGTGGAGGTGTAGCCTATCTTCATTACGTTTTTTATTGCGTTAAAAGCATGTTTCCTGGATGAAGGATGTCACCTGTTTTGTCACTGATTTCCTTCTGTTCCTTACATTCTGTTGTGTAATGTTTTCGTATGTCATTGTTTGTTCAATCCTCTATTCCATAAACTCCTTGAGGCATAGGAATAAATCGTTAATTCAGTGATCGATTTTTACAAAATAAGTGCGGAAAAAAATCCCTCAAGATAATGTTCACGTTAACACATGTCAAGACCCCCAAACTAGTTAAACTCAGTGTTTAGATGAAGACCCAAGGATTTAATTGCAAACCCATAAAATGACGTGTACCAAAAAGCCCAGTCTAAATCACGTTGTCAGTTAGGTCAAAGAAAACAAACCTGTGATTTCCTTAAAGAAACTCTGCTAAGTGATTTCTAAACAGCATCAGGTTGGTTAATGTACGATCAAGATCTTCACGGAGTTTGCAGTCAAACACTTGTGCTAATATTGTAGCATTCCTTTGGGAAGACCAATCATGTTGAATACTTCATCACACGGCACACACCATGGAACTTCAGAAACCTAACTGTGTGAAACAAATGGTGTAACACGTAACAGATGAACTGTCATGGCGACTTACAAACACTTTGTATACTGAAAACGGGTCGTTAAGGACAGACAAAACGATTGTAATTTCTTAGTAGTGCCATTTAGAACCGTTCTGTTTACTCTGCAAATATTGCGGCGTTATTTTCAGAGTATGTTTATGCTGTACGATAAAAATGAACGTCACCAAATCTGCCTGGCTGCTGCCAATCTCTACATTCATCTGTGTATAACAAAATGCAAAATGAAAATAAAAACCAGAGCACAAATTAATGTGGATCTAGTTACAATATAGAAAACAGCCGAATCGTATTCCACTGTAATTCAAATCTTTTTACATTTAGTATTCAAGGCTAATTTCTTCATGAAACATATTACTCACGTAGTCAACAAATAATAAAAAACAATATAACCAAATTGGTCAGCAATGAATATAACAATAAATCAAACACAAAATGAAAAGGGACAGAACAGAAAGAAAGACAACAGCAACTTAATAATGATATTAATGCACTAACTATGACATAAAGCTTCACCAGATGTTGAACATCCGTTATTGCTCCATGTTCACAGTTCAAAGCTCTGGTACTTTTTTACATCCATCAACGGAAAGTCATGCCACCTCAAGAGACCCACAAGTCTGGTTTTATTTCTATATATTTCAGTCCCAGGTGTTGCTTTTGTTTTCTAGGTTTTTGTTGTAAATGATTTCCATGAGAGGAGGGGTGTCTATCAATTACCGTCTTTTGTTTTGTTGTTGCAGTTTCTTCGCTTTTTTCTGAAGTTACAACATAAGCTTTTGAGGCTTGTTCTGCTAGAGCTTAAGTACTGATAGTTTACGCAGGAAACGATCAATATCCGGTTGCTGAGTCACGTCGCTGTTATTCAGTGGTGTCTGACCTGAACAAGCTTAAATGGGTCATCACCGACTAAGAGACCCTTTCCCTATTGACACGGATGCTTGCTTTGTCAGGAAGCCAGTGTGAAAGGGGGTCCTCCGAGTGAAACAACAACTTCTTTATGGTCACAGATCACGTTGTCCTCGAAGGAAAACACTCCGCGAGTGATCATTCAGACTGGTAAAATGCCAAATGTAACATGGTTTGTCGTTGTCCTAATTGTCGTCATCGTTTGACCATCGATCTGATGAGGTCTGTTAAGATGCAGTCTTCGTTGGTGGACCTGGATATGGTTGGACAGTCTGGTTGTGAAGACGCTCATCCGAAGAGAGAGAGAGAGAGGAGAGAGAGAGAGAGAGAGAGAGAGAGAGAGAAGAGAGAGAGAGAGAGAGAGGAGAGAGAGAGAGAGAGAGAGAGAGAGAGAGAGAGAGAGAGGGCCAACAACATCAAATGAACGGAGTCAAGAGCATCGAGGGAATCAAACAATGGACATGACCGGAGATTGTGGGAAGCCGTCTCAGTTCACTCAGACAAAGGAGTCTCCATGGCGACCCTCTTCGTATTCGCTGTTTCCGAATGACTTATACTCAGCTTGCGCTTCTTTCCTTTTGATCAGACTACACCCCCACGTCTTGCATCCTTGGACTGAATTATTCAATCACATCTCCCCTGCCACATTGCTGCCACCAGTAGAATGGTCATGGCGCTCATTCGCCACTATCGCTGCAGGAGGTATCAATCGAATCCATCGACATGTGAGAATCAAATGGGGGGTGTAGAGAGACAGGCAGAGAGAGAGAGAGGCAGACGAGACAGACAGACAGACACACAGACAAACTGACAGACAAACAGACAGACAGACACACAGACAGACAGGCAGAAAGAGAAACAGTTAGAGACAGAGAAAAAAGACAGAACAAAAAAAAATAAGTTTGGTGATGTGTGTGTGTGTGTGTTGTGTGTGTGTGTGTGCGTGTGTGTGTGTGTGTGTGTGTGTGTGTGTGTGTGTGTGTGTGTGTGTGAGGTGAGTGTGTGTGTGTGTGTGTGTGTGTGTGTGTGTGTGTGTGTGTGTGTGTGTGTGTGTGCATAAGAAAGAGCAAGAGAGAGAGAGAAAGAGAGACAAAGAGAGAGTGACGCAAGCACGCTCGCACACATGCACGTATGCATGCACACACGCAAGCACACACACACACATCTCATCAGCACACACACACACACACACACACACACACACACAACACACAACACCAAAACAATCATACACACACACACACACACACACACACACACACACACACACACACACACACAACACACACACACACACACACACACACACACACACACACACACACACACACACACACAACACACACACACAACACACACACACACACACACACACACACACACACACACCATCCATCCATCCATCCATCCATCCACGTATTGCACACAGACATATATACTTTGTGTTGTTGTTGTTGTTTGTTTATTTTTCGTGGTTGTTGTTGTTGTTGATAATAATGTTGATGATTTTGTTGTCGTTATTGTTTTTGTTAGATAAGCATTGCCCTAACGATTACATACGAATATTCACATTCATTCGGTCTGAAGAGATAGACGGTCAGACTACAAAGAAACGAAACAACCCACCTTCTTTCCAAGAAAACAAACTGAATCTATAATAATAGAAAATGAACCGAGATGCTCATAAAATCGTGAAAAGCGATGACAGGTTTGAGTTGATGACCTTTCCTCATGACAATTCCCGGGCCAAGCGATGCGGCAAGGGAAACGAGAGAGAAATCAAATCAAAGGTGAAGGAGGGGAGGTGGAAAGGGAGGGAGGGAGGGGGGTTGAAGAAAATGCATACAGAGGTTAAATGCAACGAAAGAAAGGAATGAATTAAATTTTCTGTTGTTTTTGAGAAGGCATGATTTTTTACTCTACGAAAATATAATATTCGGGACGCCCAAAATTGGAAGAGAGAGAGAGAGAGAGAGAGAGAGAGAGAGAGAGAGAGAGAGAGAGAGAGGAGAGAGAGAGAGAGGGGAATTTAAAGTCGGAATGGAAACGTGCAAAAACGACAGAAATGCTGAATCCTATCACAAGCCTTTCGATTGCTGCACTGATACTTTGAGAACAGATTGCCGTGTACAAATTTAAAAGAGACCAAATCTATGTTGAGTTGAATCGAAAGGTTGATTGCTTCACTTCAGTACTCGTATGTGATTATAGTTTTAATATGATGATGTTCAGTGGAACCTGGGAACCTTCTGCTGTAGTTGCCTGCCCCATCCCATCGCAAGGACGCTACGAGGGTGAG
>CM065717.1:71078212-71088212 GCA_033310375.1 Conus canariensis
TCTCTCTCTCTCTCTCTCCTCTCTCTGTAGTCTATCCAGTTAACTTTTTGCGGTGACTGTGTTTATTCTCCAAGATACTATGAGGCAAACCTAGCACTCTAAGCATCTGGATTCACCAATGAATCATCAAGATTTCCCTGTGGGATAAATTTCGTGTTCTAATTGTCTCCCAAAGGATCGTGAATCCATCTTGTAATGAAAGAAAAAGAATAATATGAAGAATTTCATGGCTATATTTTCACCTGTTAATAGAAACAAAAGTCAATGTCAACAGTCTCATCAGGATGCAAAAGAGGAGTTGGTGAAGATGATCAAATTCAGGAGATACAGGTGTGTGCTTCAGCGCCGAATTACTATCATTTAAAAGAATTAGTCATGTGTCTGTTATCATTTTTTACAGTTGTGAATTGAATTTCAACTTGTAACAGCTTTCCATACAGCGAGGCCTTCGCATTGTTTTCATTTTTTGATGATTGTAGATAAAACACACTCATTTCTAAAAAGAAAAAGAAGAGGCTATTCATTCAGAAAATTTATACTCTAAACACGGATTTGAACATTGTTTGTCAATATTTCATTTCACTGACACACTGATATAAGTTTGTTCTAGTTTTTATCATTTTTTCGTTTATGGAATCAACTTCCGGTTTGTTAGAAACGTTAATGAAATATTCACCTGGCTTTGTCGTTTGATATGATATCATCCCTAATATAATTTCTGTAGTCGGCTAGCTGATAAACTGTACTTAACCGAGCTGAATGTAAGCTTTCATGATTTGCGCTTTTTTAAAAAAAAAAGTATAAATTTCATAGCCTAATAGTTGTAGGGGCGATGGGTTGGTTAAGTTGCACAATGTCCGTGGCTGGACATTAGGAAAACCGTAGCCTATCCCTTCCCTTATGTCGCTTTAAACTTCCCCGAAATGAATAGAAGAAGTTGATGTCGTTTGCCGAGTTCAGTACAGAATAGCACGGTTCAGGGTTGGAAGAGGACTGTGATAAGATGGCATGCGGAAAACTGTCAGGAATGTAAAGTCCATTAAACAGAAAGAACGAGCAGTCACAGGAAGAGGAAAAGCAGGAGGAATATGAAGAGGATAAGTAGAGAATGATTATGAACCGATCAAAGAATCGACTGACAAGGCACGTTTAATGTGTATGGACTACTACAGATTCTTTCACTGTGCCTGTCTGAACACTCTCCTTTGTTCTCTTTCTTTGTCTCCCCTTTGTCTTTGTGGCTTTTTTTTCTATAACTATGGCTAGAAACAGGAAATGGCACTTTTTTTCTTACTTCTGAATAGTTTACTATGGCGTTTAGTGTAAGACATGAATATGATAATGTTAGCATGGAACACATTTACGGAGAATGATATCAAAAGTTGTAGGACATTCAAGACTAGTACTGATCAGATTCTTTGCAGACATTTTGGCTAATTTCCACGGTTCTTTGTTGTTGGTTTTTGTGTGTGGGGGGGGTTTTTTTGGTGTTTTTTTTTTTTTTTTTGCTTTAATCGTTTATTCCCTGAAGATGTTTCATATTTCTACCTAACCTTACTGAGAGAGATTATAAGCCATTGAAGATATAGCTGTCCGTCTGATTTCTGTAACATATCAGCTGATTAAACTTTTTTTTTTTTTTTTCCCTGTCTTACTACATCCTGGATTGTCCTACCGCAGTCTCGGCATCGGCAATCCGCCGGGAGCAATGTCGTCATCAGGCCGCCCACCAGCAGCGACAATGCACCACTGCCCAGTCACTTCGGTGGTATTGTGCCTGTTGTAAGCCACCCTACGCAGGACACCTCCTACAAAGCCCCCTACTGACGACAATTCTTCTTTCTTCTTCTTCTTCTCTTCTTCTTCTGCGTACGCAGGCTGATACTCCTGCGGACACTCCCTATATGGACAGGCAAACATTAATCCCATCTACCCAACAAAGGGAGTGGAGTGTTGTGTGTATGACCGTTTGTTATCCCGCCATTAAGGCAGCCATACTCCATCTTCGGGGAAGGTGCATGCTATGTGTAACGTGTCATCCATACCAACGGCCAAACTGGCCTTCTCTTCCGAAAGTTGGTGATGGGATTTGACGTGTGTGCAAGATGTTATGCGTGCGTTCACACACGGAACTCGGTTTATAGTCTCATTCGAAGGACTATATGGGAAATGGAGTCAGAACCAATGTTAACTCCGAGGGAAAAATCCCCCTGTACCGAAACGGCCCGGCGGAGATTCGAACCCGCAACCCTTGGATTACGAGTCCGGCGCTCTACCAACTGAGCTATTCCGGCTTCCCTCTGACGACACTAATTACTTAGTCGCAGACCCAGTGTGAGTGAGCTTCCCCTTCCTGAGGGCGTTACCACGTCCATCCAACGACAATCCCAATGAACTTGCCAACACAAGCGACGACCTCGTGGAAGTCATCAAGGGCATAGACGTGGATGGGAAATCGAAGCTGAGGTCACCACCACAACAGCAGGCAGGGCAGGAAGGACCACAGAGTTTCAGAAAATTTTCATGCTGATCGATGAGGATGTGAATGATGAAGGGGACGGCGTCAAGTTCGATTCTGGTCTGAAAGCTGGTTGCCGTTATGTTGTCACCAGTGTATTTGTTAATGAGTTTGGATACTTTGATCAGTTTGGCCTGTCAGTTTGAGCTGGACTTTTTGACAAGCTGGAACAGTGGACTGAGTTATCAACAATAAACACAATTTTTTTTTACAAAAAAGGACAGAAGGAAATACAGGAAGATAGAATGAAAGATAGAAGAAAAGAGAGAAGTACAGAGAAGAATGAAAGAAAGAAAGAAAGAAAGAGTGAAACAATGAAAGAAAAATAGACAGAAAGAAAGGAAATAAGCATATAAGTGAACAAATAAGCAAAGAAAATAGAACAATGGCAAATTGAAAGAAAGAAATGAAGAATAGAAAGAAGTACTGAAAGAAAGGAAGACACAAGGAAAGACAGAAGAAAGCAAACAAAGGGAGAAAAGAAAGAAACAAAAGGGAGAAAAAAAAAGAAACAAAGGCAGACAGACAGGCAGACAGACAAAAAAAGAAACCTTCATGTCCAACAGCCATAAATTGCAACCTCCTAGCTTCGTTTACCGTCCAGCTGAAGAGATGGGGTCTGTCTGGGCGGAAACGCGGGGTCCGGCCCACGATGTGTACTTAGGACAAACTCGTCCGAACTTCCCGTCCACTTTGCCCCGTCCTGTCTTCCTGAATAAAACATCCCTCTGGAACCGAAAGGGATAAGCTTTACGCCCGATCAGAAAGGCGACAGACAGGCAAGCAAACATCAGGGCTGCTGAATCTGCCATGATAAAGCCGTTCGTATGTAGTTTGCACAACATAGTATCCTTCTCATTGTAGATGTCAGTGCAGAAAGAAAGTTTGCAAGCTATGACGAGGAAGGAACAAAGCACAACAAGTTGGAGGCTTGTAATGTCATCCCACAGTCTTTCAGTGATGCCGTCTTGGTTGTCTTTGGTCTGTTTCTGCCCCCCCCCCCCCCCCTTCACACACACACATACACACGCGCGCGCGCGCGCACACACACACACACACACACACACACACACACACACACACACACACACACACACACACACACTCGTCACCCAGCTCCATCCTTTCATTGTAGATGAGGGTCTTGGGGAAGTCAAGGTACCAGGCAAATTGATGTGTTTTAGTAGCTGCAAGATGTTCTAGTTCATCAGCCCATACACTGACCAACTGCCTTCTATACGTGTTTGGCTTACTGTTTGTGTATGAATTGCTGAGAAGCTGTCTTAAGCATTTATTTTCGAACGCTAGACTTTTCTTTGCCCCAAGGTATATAGCCGTTCTTTTATGGCATTTATAGCAGGAATAGTGTTATACTGACAAGAGAGTGAGTGAGACAGACAGACAGACAGCCAGCCAGACTGTCAAACAGACAAATAGATATTCTTTCCAGAGGACATCATGTGCTTCGTGACATAGACAGAACCTTGTTTCAGACTGGTCGACAGATAAGCTCAATGTTAGAGCACCGGGTTTACAGGTTAGCCATCGTGAGTTCAAATCCCGCTAGTGTTCAACCTGAAAATAAACATTTCTCTGCCCTCTTAGTCAGTTGTCGTTCTGTTTAACTGGATATAGTGTGAGATAGGTTCCACAGCTATAGCCTCATGCGACACTTATCCCCGTCAACTCATAATCTTCGGTGGTTGTGGACCTGAAACGTGAATGTAGTGAACGTGTTAACACTCCCCGTTTTCGCTGAAGTATAGTTCTTGCTCTGTCTCGAACTATTGCCGTTTTTCCTTTGTGCTGACATCAGTTCAGCATGTTGTTGATGCGTTTTTTTAGCCTAATGATGTCTGAGGGAGACTCTGTCAACCTGTACCTACATATAAGGTTGGTGTCATCTGTGATGTATAAATTGCGAAAGAGGGGTTCCGCCCATTAGTGGGGGGGGGGGGGGTTAAGCTTATGTTAGACGAGTGCATTACACGCAATCGAAAATGGATACGTTAATCCACAAATGAAGGAGCATATATAAAAAATGTATATTTTCCCTTAGGTTCTCTGAGATTCGGCGGTCACGCGCAAGATAAAATGAACCATGTGTATAGTTCAAATATCGAATCATCTTCAAAGCCATTCCCACCCCATTCTGTCTTTCACAACCCTCCATTCTTCCTCTCTGTGCCTCACTATCTGCCGTCAATTGCATTGGTCATAGTGTCTATAATGTAGGGAGACTCAGGAAGCTATATGTTTCTTGTCCAGTGACAAAGTTCTTAGCTCAGACTCCATATCAGCTGAGGTCTACAAAGAGGGTCGCACAACTCTGATCGAAAAGCTTCGTCATTTGTTTTTTTTTTCTGATGGGGCAGCAGGAGACGATGCATACATTATTCTTTTGCGCAAGCACAGACGGGACATCCAGAAATGTGACAACCACCGAGGCATATCCCCCTTTCCACAGCAGGCAATTTACTTGAGAGGATTCTGCTAAACCGCTTTATAACACAAGTTGAGCAAGACCTTTTCCCAGAAAGCCAGCGTGGCTCCAGGAAGGACAGGGGATTTGCTGCACGACAGCTGCAAGAAAAATGTCAGGAGCAAAATGCCCGAGCTGTTCACCACCTATGTCGACATGCCCAAGGCTTTCAATACTGTCAATAGATAGGGCCTGTGGAAGATCATGGCCAAATAGGCTGCCCACCCAAATCCATCTGTATGGTGCGGCAGTTCCATGACGACATATAGGCCCGTATCCAGGACAACATATAAACATCTAACCCATTCACTGTAACAAATGGTATAAACCAAGGCTGTGTTTTGGCACCCATTGTGTTCAGCATCATGCCGTCTGCAATGTTGGCTGACGCCTTCAGAGAAGATGTAGGCATCGACATCATATTCAGAACAGATGGAAAGCTGCTAATGCTGAAGAGACTCCAGGCGAAAACTAAGATGATGACAGACATCATGAGGGACTGTCTGTCTGCTGATAAATGTGCCCTCAATACTGCCTCAGAAACTATCATGCAATGCAGCAACGACAAGGTATATATATATATGGGGGAAAACAGACGATCCTGCATGCCCCCTCTGCCATGAAAAACAAACAGTGGAGCATGTCCTAAGCTCATGTAAAGTAGCCCTGGCTCAAGGAAGGTACACATGGAGGCACAACCAAGTGCTCAAAGAGATTATACAAGTAGTCTGGGCTAGTACCAACACCACAAAAGGGAAAATCAGGACTCCAAAAGCACCCGCAACATTCTTCACGGCAGGAGGCAGCAAATCATGGCCAAGAACAACAGTGCCACTCGAAACATGCAGGCAGAGTCTGCTGGATGGGGCAGATGACTGGGAGTGCACTGCAGACCTCCCAGAATGGAAGAGTCACCCAGAGATCATCAGCAAGAGTGGCATGAGACCAGACATAGTAGTCCACTCTAAGTCAACCAAGCAGCTGATCATGATCGAGCTCACGGTGCCATATGAGAACAGAATGGAGGCAGCTCAAATCTACAAGACTGAAAAGTATGCTGATCTGGCAAACAGACTGAGGAGAGAAGGCTATCAGGTCAAAGTCCTCACTGCAGAAATTGGAGCTAGGGGGTTTGTAGGAACGTCTGCATACAGCCTCATGAAACAGCTCTCAGTTGCAGGGAAGGAAAAAACCAGAGCCCTAAAAGCAATGGCAGAAGCGGCAGAGAGGTGTTCAAGCTGGATCTGGTCAAGGAGGAACAAAAGTGAACTTCATAAGGCTTAATTTCCCTACAAATATCAGGTGTCCCTGTGGCTCAGTGGTTAAAGCGCGAGTCATTAAGTGGAAAATGAGCATGTCCAGAGGGTCATGGGTTCGAATCCCAGCCATGGCTCGTCCCAAGATGGGAAAAAAAAGGGGCAGCAGAGGGACATCCGGAGTCATGAACCGGGTGTGGCCCAACCCCCCTAGAGTGTCAGGAGATAAGGGCCGAAACACTTGCTTGAAGGGGGCTTCTCTTCTGAGGACTCTCTGCTGCCACGCTCTCCACGAGTTTCTTTCTACTATATATATATATATATGGTGGATTCTCCCGTTGCGTCCGACAGATGAGTAGACAGGCAGGTCATCTGCTGATGTGGGTCCTCATGTGGGAATGAAGACCAATTCTTGAGGCACAAAGTCTTCCACAGGCACTGCATGGAATGGAGTCCTGCAAGGATGGGCCCCGTTTTCTCCGATTCCTCCTTTCCTGGATGGCGGCTGCTCTGTTGCCTTCAAATGTCTTCGTGCCCTGGGTACACTGTTGCTTCCACTGTGTTCTGTCAAGGGCGACATCTTCCCAGGAAGCAGTGTCGATGTTGCAGTTTCTGAGGTTGACCTTCAAGATGTCTTTGTATCTCTTGAGAGGCCTTTCTTGGTCACGTTGTCCTTCCTTCACTTCATATATATATATATATATATATATATATATATATATATATATTCTTCCTGACTTACCCCTACATGTGGCAGGTAGTAGTGGGTTTACCTGGTTATCCGTATCAAAGAAGAATTGCTTCTTTGACTTTAAAATATGCCTTACAAATCAAGAATGTAATTTCATCGCTTTAGTGGGAATGTATCTCTGATATCTCCGTCTCTATTGGTTTAATTATGTGGTGAGATAAATGTATTTGCTGGTGACCAGGTTGTTCATTTTTATAGCAGCTAAAGATTCTTTTATTTGTTGTTTTAAAAGTGTGAAATGTAATAGTAGTACTACGTCGATTAATACAGCCATCCAGTGCATGTTCAGGTAAACATTGTGCTTCGATTTCATTCATTAGAATTGCCGATCATGTACCAAATACATTTTCACCTTGGACGTAACATGCACATTTTACTAATATCAATTCATTAATATTTTTGTCTGACAATAAAAACAAATATTTATTTGCAATGATTATACGTTCGACGCTGAGATAAAAAAAAAAAAAAAGATCTCAAGGGTATGCTTAGGAGGACACGGTGCCTAGGTCCGTGCGGGCAACTGGATCACTTTTAGGAGAACAGTTGATTGTTCTCTCTCTCTCTCTCTCTCTCTCTCTCTCTCTCTCTCTTTTCTCTGCGAGTGAATGCATGTGTGTGTGTGTGTGTGTTGTGTTGTGTGTGTGTGTGTGTGTTGTGTGTGTGTTCTATGTATGCACAAATATATGCACAAACACATAACCACACAAAACACACGCTTGGACGCACGAGTACAACACACACACACACACACACACACACACACACACACACACACACACACACACACACACACACAACACACACACACACACCACACACACACACACACACACACACACACACACACACACACACACACACACACACACACACACACACACATACAGAGAGAGTTAGTAAGCTAGCTAGTTAGTTAGTTACTGTCCATGTGTACACTATGTGTGTGTGGTGTGTGTGTGTGTGTGTGTGTGTGTGTGTGTGTGTGTGTGTGTGTGTGTATGTGTGTATGTGTGTGATTGTGTGTGTGTGTGTGTGTGTGTGTGTGTGTGTTTGTGTGTGTGTGTGTGAGAGAGAGAGAGAGAGAGAGAGAGAGAGAGAGAGAGAGATCGTGCGGGCATGAGTGTGTCCGTGTGCGCAATCTTGCATATAATGTATGTGAGAAAGACAGAGACAGAGACAGAAACAGAGAGAGACAGAGATCCAATAAAGAAAATGGCATTGTTGATATATTATCGCTACAAAAGCTACTCAGCTCTGACCTTCTTTGTTTCCCTTGCGTGTGTAGCTCCATATTTCAGCGGTGGGCTTGTTATTAAAGCGCCGATGAAATAGTATGCACCAAAGCATCAATGAGACAGAGATTTTTTTTAATGTTTAATCGTTGTTTTGTTTTTTCCTGGGGAGGCTTTTGTTGACTGATTTGGTTTACTGCTTTGTTTGCAAATTTACTCCCTACCACTCCTCGGTCATATTTATGACACATTGAAAAGATCAAATCAAATGGACGAGAGGGACGCAGACTGAGCGTTTTGATGTCATACCCTGCACAGATGAATGGAGAAAAGGTTAGTGGGAATGGGGTGAGAGAGAGAGAGAGAGAGAGAGAGAGAGAGAGAGAGAGAGAGAGAGAGAGAGAGAGAGACGGAGACAGTCTGAGAGAGGAGAGAGAGAGAGAGAGAGAGAGAGAGAGAGAGAGAGAGAGAGAGAGAGAACAATTATAATGATGTGGTATAACTTGCATGAATTTGTCCCCAGTTGGTGACACCGTCATGAAACGGAAACGGAAACAGACAGGGACATACATACCGTCACAATGCGGAAGCAGAGGTACAAACAACACGACACGAAATTACCGGATTCTGTGTCCGTGAAATCATCGCATGAAAGAAGAACAGAATGTTGAACTCCATCATGTTTTTTTTTTATATATATATATACTTAGTTTGGATTGGAGAAAATGCCAGAACATGATATACCGAACATCCTTAAAGCTGCCCTAAGAATAAGAGAAAGTTTGCAGACCTAAAGATTTTTTTTAGCTGTTTTGGATTTGGCTTGCAATGCATGTACCTATTATCTAAAAACAAAAAACACGTAGAGAAAGTGAAAAGATATCCACATAAACAAATTCAGGCAAGCCGAGCGTGTGTCTTTCATGGCGGTTTGGCAATGTATGCAAATATTATGTTCGATTCCACTTGTAACAGAAAGCCAGAGCAGATCGGAAGACAAAGGAGTGACTTGTTCTCTCTTTGATACTCTAAAATAAGGTGAGCACCTTCCTCTCACGACTCACCTTTCTCCCCCTCGCTTCGATCTGCATCGTCGGAAAACTACTATTGTCATTTCTTAAAGCGGTTTGTTACAAAATGGTTTTTTTGGAAACAAAGGCTTCATGATCTGTTTAGGATGTTTCACACATACCCAGTGTATCATAATTGATTGATGAACTGGCAGTGCCTACTGGCTGTAACGTTCTTTCTAAAACATTTTTACGAGCAACAACAACGACAAAAAAAATCCTTCAAAAGCCTTAACACAAAGGAAGAATGGATGCTTTGAAAAAAAAGGGGGACAGAAAACAAAGAAAGAAGAAGAAAGAAAAAAGACAGAAATTAAAAAGCAAAGGGGGAAAATGAATAAAGAAAGGAGGCAAGGAAAGAAAGAAAAAACAAATAAAACAATGAAAAGAAAACAACAAAGATAGAACCAAAACAAAGAAAATATCAGAAAGGAAACCTTGTTTTATATCTTACTTTAAAGCGTTTATCTCACAGAAATTCTGGCGTTTCAATTCCGGGTTGGCTGCTTTCAGTTCTTATAAAGGAGGAGAGAAAAAGATCATCAGAGACGGAAAGAACAGGAAGGAATGGACGCAAAACACTACCCTGTTCCACCATGTCTTGCCTGCTCGCAGTGTATACGGCATTGAGCACTGTGGACCGATTAAATCGATTAAATGCTTCGGTTCTGACACGCTATGATTCTCC
>CM065717.1:71090712-71098212 GCA_033310375.1 Conus canariensis
ATTCAGGAAGACAGGACGGGGCAAAGTGGACGGGAAGTTCGGACGAGTTTGTCCTAAGTACACATCGTGGGCCGGACCCCGCGTTTCCGCCCAGACAGACCCCATCTCTTCAGCTGGACGGTAAACGAAGCTAGGAGGTTGCAATTTATGGCTGTTGGACATGAAGGTTTCTTTCTTTCCTCCTTTGTCAATGTTATTATTTTGCTTAATTTTCTTTTTTTTTCTCTTTTCTTTTACTTTCTTCTATATTTCCTTCTGACTTTATTTCCTTTCTTTTTTACTACCTGTCGTTTCCTTCTTTTCTTTCTTTCTTTTTTATTCTTTCTTTCTTTCTTTCTTTCTCTGTGCTTTTTTCTTTCTTTTACTTTTTCTTTTTTTCTTTGTTTATGTGTGCAATATTAATTTCCTTTCTTTCTTTCTGTGTTTCCTTCTTTCCTTCTTTCTTTCCGTATTTACTTCTTTACTTCTTTCTCTTCTTTTTTCTGTTTCCATTTCCTTTTTTTTTCCTTCTTTCCTCCATTTTTAGTGTGTGTGTGTGTGTGTGTGTGTGTGTGTGTGTGTGTGTGTGTGTGTGTGTGTGTGTGTGGTGTGTTTATCATTAAGTATCCAGCTGAAACTCATCAAGAGAGCCAAACTCATGTACACTTCACTGGTGACAACATATCAGTAATAGCTCTCAGGCCAGAATATAACGCCATAGCATCATATTCATAGTTCTCGCCCTCATCGATCAGCACAACAAAGTATCAAATTCTGTTCTTTTTTCTGCTCTGCTCTCATGGTGACCTTAGATTCGATTTCCTCTCCATGTCTATTCCCTTGATTAGTTCGAGTCGAGGTCGCTGGTGTCGGCACGTTCGTTGGGACGGACGTTGTAGCGCCCTCTGGAGGGGGAGACTAACTCACGCTGGCTCCACGACTAGGCAATTATTGTCGTCAGTAGGGGGGCTGAGTAGGTTGTGTCCTGCTATGTTGGATCAGAACAGATAGTACTGAACACCGCCGTGATGAATAGGCAGTGGTGCACTATCTCTTCTGGTCAGTTACCTGATGTCGACATGACATTGCTCCCAGTGGAGTCCCTGTGCCAAGGTGGAGTTGTGGACTGAGTGCCGGAATGAGCGGCATTGAGGTAATGCCTCTGCAGTGAGACAGACATTAAGACAGCAAACAAAAGTAAAAATCTGTAATCTGCTGACAGTAAAAATCTGTAATCTGCTGACAGGTTAACGAAATTAGAGAACGAGCGAAATCTCCTGTCTCTGCTAATATTTACCAACAAGGATAGGTGAAAATATGAAACAGTTTCTAGGACATAAACGACTAAAACGACTAAGGACGTAAACGACAACAACGTAGAAATCAGCCGGACTGCCCGCAAAGAACCTGATTAGTAAGGAAAAGAACAGGTTCCGTCTTTCATAGTGTCGAGTCCCAGACATAGTATAACTCTAACAACCGATCGCCCCTACAACCTTGAAGCTATGATATTTTCACCTCTTTTAACATAAATGAGCGACAGCTTACATGCTACAACA
Organism: Conus canariensis; assembly: GCA_033310375.1. Lineage (NCBI taxonomy): Eukaryota > Metazoa > Mollusca > Gastropoda > Neogastropoda > Conidae > Conus > Conus canariensis. The sequence continues at coordinate 71,092,251 of CM065717.1, forward strand.
ATTCAACTCAGTCAATTTTGTTGATCACCTAGACGACCGCAGAAATCATATGAAGGATGAAATCATTTAAAACGACAAAACTATACGGATATTTTCTTAACGTTTCAAACAAGCTGATTCGATACATGAAGAATGATAAAAACGGGAAACAAATTCTTACCACCGTCACATGTCAATGAAATGAAATATTGACAGGGAATACCCAAATATCCGTTTCAAAGTTCCAGATTTCTGGATAAATCTGCCTCTTGCGTAGATGACGGGTGTGTTTAAGCTACAATCGTCCAAAATGAAATCCATACGAAAGAGAGCCGCCCTTCACATAAAACTGTGTTAAGTTAAGATAATTGAATTCACGGATTGTAAAAGGAAAATAAAGAAAGCAAAATAAAAAGGTCAGAAATTTGACGCTTAAACACACACTGTGTCTCCTGAATTTTATCAGCTTCACAGCCTCTTCTTTTTTTGCATCCTGATGAGATTCTCGACTTTGATTAGTTATTTTCTTTCGTTTTTATTAAGAGTTCAAAATATAGCCATGAAATGCTTCAAATGTTGTTTTTTTTTTGTTTTTTTTTTTAAAGATGGACTCACGATCCTATGAGAGACAAATAGTACGTGAAGATTGTTCCACAGGGAACTCTTAATGATTCATAGACAAAACCTTGTTGCTAAACGTATTGATAAGCTTACCTCATAGTGTCATAGAGAAAAACATAATCACGACAAAAGTACTTTTGGAATTAGAATAGACTACAAATGGAGGAAGGGGCAAGAGGTGAGAGAGAGAGAGAGAGAGAGAGAGAGAGAGAGAGAGAGAGAGAGAGAGAGAGAGAGGAGAGGAGAGTGACGTAGAGCCAGAGGTAGAAAAGGGATGGACACAAAAAACAGCAATGATAAAGAGAAAGGGGAAACGTTAAACTGCACACAAGTGTAGCATGAGCGTGAATTAAATCGGATTTAAACAGATACACTGATCATTGAAAGAATAACAATTGGCTATAAACATACTGAAAACCCGTCAGTTTTGTATAACATGAGCACGGAAATATATGTGAGACCGAGAATATGTTTCTGACAACCTATGATTTTATTCTATCCATATATATATATATATATATATATATATATATATATATATATATGCATGAAATATGTTACTCACAGTTACTTTTCTGCAATTGTTTCTTTGTTTTGTTTTGTTGTGTGGGTGGGTGTGTGCAAGTGTGTGCGCACGCGTGTTTATTTATGCGTCTGCGCACGCGTGTTTATTTGTTTTGTTTTCTGTGTACGTGTTCGTGCGTGCGTGCGTGCGTGCGTGCTTGCGTGTGTGTGTGTGTGTGTGTGTGTGTGTGTGTGTGTGTGTATGTGTGTGTGTGTGTGTGTATGTGTGCGTGCGTGCGTGCGTGCGTGCGTGTGTGTGTGTGTGTGTGTGTGTGTGTGTTGTGTGTACGCGTGTATTCTATTCATATTAATATTTGAACAGCAGCACAGAAAATAAGAATTAAAACAAACATAAACAAAAAAAAATGTCTACATTGACGCTCAGAATGCAGACACTCTTTCAGTGTCTCTAGTGGAACATCTAACGCACAGAAATAATACATCGCAAAATTCCGGCCACTAAGAGAAAGAAAACAGCCAGACCCTTAGAGAAAGGGATGTGAAGCATAGAGGGAGAGAGCAGGAGAAAGGGTGTGGGAAACAGAGAGAGTGGAGTGTCAACAAAACACTCGCAGCATCAGAATGATGAAGACATTTCAGATGGAGGCCATTATTTTCTTATTTTGTTTGTTTTGTTTTGTTGTTGTTTTTGTTGTTTTTGTGTGTTAAATTTAAACGACTTTTTTTAATTTTGAAAGGTATTTTTGCTTGATTGTTTCTTTGTTTCTGTCTTTTACATTCGCATGAGAATCACCATACAGATTCAAAGACAAAAATCACCTAGATACACTTCGGCCTTGTCCATATGTGCATGCCATCGATATTTGTATTTACCGCTCTCCAAAAGAAAAACAAAAAGACTTAGGCCATGAAAAAAGAGGAATGACAATCTCTCACACACAACAAACGATTCAAATGTCACTGTCGACTCACGGTCATTTTTTTTTTCACAGTGTTCACCCTGAAAGAACCAAGAGTACGCTGAAGACAGCTGTCGGACCACTCTTCCCTGCCTCCGTCTCTCCCCCCCCCCTCCCCGCCCATTCATATCTCTCCTTCCCCTTCCTCTACAAGACCCTCTCCATCTTCCTGACTGCTTCCACTTTCATCTCAGGTGGAATATACTTTGAAGGAGACAAACTGCCTGCCTTGTTTTCCAATGATTGACACTGGAAAGGATGTAGTTGCAAAGTGAGTCGACTGCAGGCGGAAATCTAAACAAATCTTAAATAAATGTTAGCGAACCGCCAAAACAAAATGTGGACAAACGAAACACAAGACAAAACATGACGCGTTTCGACCTCTTAGGTCTTCTTAAATAAATGTTATTGTTATTGCTGTGTGCACGTGAGAGAAATCCCCTCTGGATAAAAGGACGTATTTGGAACAAATGGAACCAATACGATACACTTTGTGATGTTTATTAAGGCAGGTTTCCAGAGACAGACAGACAGACAGAGACAGACAGACAGAAAGACAGACAGAGACACAGAGAGAGAAACAAAGAAAGAGACAGACAGAGAAAGAAAAGGCCTAATAATACCGCAAAATGGAACTGTATTACATGATCACATTGATCACATTGATTACATTGTTGCTTGTGATAACTCTTAGACACATGGCTGACAGTCTCGACTCGCCGAAGAACGCAATTGACTTCAGACTTGAATATCTAATTGATGCAGACCTGGTGATTCAGATAACTATGTATAAAGGGTACATTTCAAAGCGTGGTGCAAACTCTCCATGCATGAACAGCAGTGCAACCCTTGTGAGCCCTGCACTGACAAAGCCTTCGACCAACAACACACTGACTGCAAAAAAAAAAAAAAAAACACGCTGTTGGGTAATTGACTGACTACGCTTTCGAAGTGGCAACCCATTGTCAAAGTTCACAGGGACCTCAGTTACAAACCCAGTGTAAAAAAAAAAAAGTCTAGCTGACAGCCAGATAGTGTAATGCATGCGGTAAAATAGATCTATAGAGACTGTGTCCGCCAGAATAATAATGTGCTCATTCAAGCATTACCAGAAGTTTTCATACCGCTCTTGCACGAAGGTAGGATCACTGAAGTGTGCAGCAAAAGAACGCTTGGGAGCGACGCGACCAAGATATGAACATCGAACAGAAAGAGGGAGAACAAAAAAGAGACACAGAAAGCGTGACATGCAGAGAGAGGAGAGAGAGAGAGAGAGAGAGAGAGAGAGAGAGAGGGGGAGGGGCTTATGTATTACCAGAGAACATATTACACTTGTATTGTTTTATCATTAAAACCTCTTAACCACTAACAACTCTGAATCACATTCAGTTTCCAGTGCCATGTACTTCTGATTGATGATACAAACTAATTATCCAATTAAGGTAGCCTAGTTCTACTTTCAAACAATTAAAAAAACTGAATGATGGCATGACCATGGACTTTGAATTTCGTCCATTCAGACAGTGTCCTTTGTGCTTACAAATCGCTGGAAAAAAAGATGGCATTGCATGGGCATTATTGTCTGGACACGAGAAATTTATAACAAGCTTTCAGTGAATCGCTGACTTCATTCATGATAGTTCCTTCAGTTCTTCTGACGCCTCATTGTTATTGCTGTGTGCACGTGAGAGAAATCCCCTCTGGATAAAAGGACGTATTTGGAACAAATGGAACCAATACGATACACTTTGTGATGTTTATTAAGGCAGGTTTCCAGAGACAGACAGACAGACAGAGACAGACAGACAGAGACACACAGAGACACAGAGAGAGAGAGATATCTAATTCTTATTCATAAAGGCCAAGCTCATCAGAATGGGGATACACATCATAATTTGAGTCACCCCTTGAAATTGGCAATCACCATGTCACGTAAACACCTAGCTATTTCAATTCTTCATACAAATGAATAGCTAGCTGTTTGACAGCTTTTTCGTTCGATGATGGCCCGAACAAGATTGGTTTGAAAAGGCGGAGATGATTAAAATGTTTTTTTGTTTTGTTTTTGTTTTTTGTTTTTTTTTTGTGGGATATGGTTTCTCTAAGCTGGACAAGAGCGTTTGAAATGAACTTTGCCTCTTTTTTTCAATTTTGGCATAATGGACATATTTTTAATGGAAATTATACGTAATCCGCCAGACAATAGGGACTGACTTCTTTTCCCCCTCTTCTTCTCGTTCTTCTTCTTCTTCTTCTTCTTCTTCTTCTTCTTCTTCTACTTCTTCTTCTTCGTAGTCGTCGACGTCGTCGTCGTCGTTGTCATCGCCGTCGTCGTTGTTGTCGCCATCTTTCGCCATCTTTCGATTACAACCCTTATGAATCGGATTACGCAAACGACACGTCTACCTTTTATTGTGAATTATGAATTGCATTTCAATAGAGACTTTTTTTTGCAGTGACCCTTCTGACGATAGACGAAGACAGCTCACAACCAGTGTTCTCCTTGGAAGGCGATTGCTCCCTGTTCAACCGGTGTTACTGCTTCACACGATGGAATCTCAGAAGCTTTGCCTCAATGCCTTGTTATGGATGTGTGTGTGTTGTGTGTGTGGTCGTGTGTGTGTGTGTGTGGTGTGTGTCTGTGTGTGTTGAGTCTTCTTTAGTCTGTCCGTCTGTCTGTTTTGTATTGTGGTATGCGGTGTGTCTGCATCTCTGTGTGCGTGCGTACGTAAGTTTTATAGGTGTATGTGGTGGTGTGTGCGTGTGTGTGTGTGTGTGTGTTGTGTGTGTGTGTGTGTGTGTGGTGTGTGGTGGTGCGTGCGTGTGTGTTGGTGTGTGTGTGTGTGTGTGTGTGTGTGTGTGTGTGTGTGTGTGTGGTGCTGGTGTGCGTGTGCATACACTCGTGTGTGTCTGTGGTGTGTGTGCATCATACTTCCTGATTTGTGGATGCTGACAATATTAATGCGGAAGAATAAAACAGAAGAAAAGTATAAGAAGATGGACGGATTGAGACATAAAGAGATTACAAACACGAGTGTTATATTGAGCTGAGAGTAATATGAATGAACTGACAGCCATTTTATACCGCGCATTCAAAAACTATTCGAAAGACATAAAAAAAAAGAGAGCCGAAGAGGAAACAGAATATGATGGATCTTATGAATAAATACACTGGCATTCAAAATCATGAGAGAGAAATCCTTTACAAGCAAATCCTGATAGACAGCTTTATGGAGAGTTCACTTACACACACACATGCGCGCGCGCACACACACACACACACACACACACACACACACACACACACACACACACACACACACACATACACTGCCTCTCACACACACACACACACACACACACACACCACACACACACACACACATATTGAGAGACACACACACACACAAAGAGAGAGAGAGAGAGAGAGAGAGAGAGAGAGAGAGAGAGAGAGAGAGGAGAGAGAGAGAGAGAGAGAGAACAGACTAACAGGGTATACAACATTGTGCGTAACTGGCATTTTATAGGGTTTTTTTCTCAATAACTCTCTCTCTCTCTCTCTCTCTCTCTCTCTCTCTCTCTCTCTCTCTCTCTCTCTCTCTCTCTCTCTTCTCTTCTCTTCTTCTTCTTCTTCTTCTTCGTCTTCGTCTTCTTCTTCTTCTTCACCTTCTGACAATCTCTTATAGCCCTACAAAATTGGCAAAACAACACAGTGAAGTCTGTTTGCTTATGTCTGGTGTGGGACGAGAGAAGACTGGCTCGCAGTGTTCTCCTCAACTTCCAAACCGGAGGAAGATGGCGGGAGCGAGTGGGGAGTGAGGATGGTGGTAGCTGGTGCCTCCCCCCCCCCACCCCCCCACCCCCCCTCCTTCCACCCC
>CM065717.1:71100712-71115712 GCA_033310375.1 Conus canariensis
TGCCCTTTCTGCACGTAAAAAAGATACAAATAACAGGAGCCCAAGTTTAAGTAGCTTTACAGCTAGATTCTTGACAACTTATTTCATACAGTTTGAGAGTTTGATTATACGAAACTTTTGACAAGGGACAAATGTCAACTACCCAAAGACAAGATGAAATTACATGTTTCCCTATATGTGGGAAAGACAAAAGTCTAACAAAAAAACTGGAGGTTTATAACACTCCATGACACCTCATACAAAGTTTGTTACCATGCGCTGCCGATAAATTGAGGCATGTCCTGCCTGACGCTGTATATGAAAGCCAGAAGGGGAGGAAGAGTGGGGTGAGTGGTAGGGTGGGGGCTTGGGGTAGAACAGGACGTCATACAAAGAAAAAACGTCAGTATATGGACTGCTGGGTTCCGTTGGGTTACATGAGATACCCAGATTGCTACTTTGGCAGAATCTCAAAAAGCGTTCGATTTTATTGCTCAGACATTTTTCAGGATATACTTTGATTTTAAAGCAGTCTATCTATATGTATATACGGAAACGCTGGCTCATATCAATGGAAAGAGGCTAGGTGTGAGCCATCCTTTGACATGCTGAAAAATGTCAGGGCCTCCGAGGAATCAGCACTGCAACAAAACCACGCCTCTTCATTTCAAACATCAAATCGGTCTTATTGTTCGGCTCTTAAGACGTCAAGGAAGATCAAAGGGATGCAGCAGAACATGTGAACATTCATCAACTCGTAACTGAGGAGCATTATTGATATTCGGTGATCAGAAAAAGTCAGCAAGAAAGAGTTGTGGCAACCGGTGAGAAACGAGCCAGTTACCACACAGATCCTGAGGGGGGGGGGGGGGGCGGATGAGGCTGGACATGACGCACCCCATGTAAGCCAGAGTCCAGTGAGAAGTTTCATAGACGTGAGAACATGTGTGTACCTAGCTTATTCTAGCGGCGAGGGATGTTAAATGTGAGGAGTTTAAAGAAACGGACGCAGGACAAATTCCAATTAACAATGTGACTACTTCTTCATGCTCATGGGTCTTTTTTGTTTGTTTGTTTGTTTTATTTTTTTATCGTTCTCTGTACCAATGAGATAACGTTACCACTTTTTGTGCATCTATCAAAGGACATTACCACTGTCGGTCATTTTGTCTCACATGCAAGAGAGCCAAAGACAGTCCAGCAACTCTTGACTACTTCTAATCTAGCTCGCAGCTAAAACTAATACTCGCCGTTTCGCCTCCACAAAAAGCGCCTCTGTATCACCCGTTAGGGTCTGACCTTAAACCTGCAAAGTAGAAAGAAGTGCGGACGATCTAGACACTGCTGACGAAGAGACAAGATAGAGATGACGAGGACAATTCAATGCAGGCGGACGGCGCGGAGTCGAGAATGCTGGAGAAACGTCGTTAATGGACAATACTCCCTTGGGGGTTAAGGACCTGCGTAAAGTAAGCATTAACTCACGCGTGACAGTAATAACCATACCGGCTGGTTGAATATTTATAGAAGTGATGAGCGTGGCGAAAACATCCGCTCTGTGTGTGTATAAACCTAATGGCTGATTGTGCCCACTATTGCCGTCATTCATTATGGAAAATAATGACATCAATGGTACTGAAATATCGAATTATATTGAGATACTCCTATCCTAGTTCGCAGATGACACAACAGTTTCTCAAAATGTGCCAAAAAATATTTGAGAAATGTGTTCAAGGCCAAATATATTTCGCTGCAATTTCAGAACTAAAAATATATTTAGATACAACGCAACAGGTTGGGATTAGAAGTTTTAAAAATCAAAACGTATGGTATGGTATTTGGGTCATTTGTATCAATTTCTAAACTAACGGCAACGAAATAATTACCCTACAGGAAATTGATAAAATCAAACGCTTACTATCCCTTCCATGTCCTAGAGACAACCAGCGCCAAGGGTAGAATAATTTGTACAAAAAAAAATCTTGGCCAATTCCAGTATTATTCATCTACTAGTCAAATTACTGGATCTTTCACGGCAGTTTTTACATGAGCTTCATGACTTCTTTTACAGATTTTCATAGAATGGAAAACAAACAAGGAACTGAGTGACACAAATCTTTTTCGCGTTTCCTTTGAAAGGTGGGGGGGGGGGGGGGGGGGGCTAGAAATGTCCTAAATGTAGACATGATCATCCACAACGACGATTTCATGGTTGAAAAGAACTTACTGTTGCATGAAAAGAATCTTGATCTGCATTCATACATGACAAACGTGGTGGAGAAGTGTGATGGCACATTGTTTACATGTGGCATCGCCCGTATCTATGATGCTGGTGACAATCTTTTTAAGTGCATGATGTGAAGAGTGTGATATTTTGTGATATTTTGAGTGTGTGAAAGGCAAGGGAGAAGGATGTTAGGGGGAGTGGGAGAGGGATCTTTGAGACCTCAGTTAATTTTGCCAAGATTGTAGGATTCTGGACACAGGAGAGAGAGAGAGAGAGAGAGAGAGAGAGAGAGAGAGAGAGAGAGAGACAGACAGACAGACAGACAGACAGACAGACAGACAGACAGCCAGAGACAGAGACAGAGAGAGAGGTAGTTAGTTAGAGAGATGGGTAGATATATAGGTAGATAGGTAAGTAGATAGGTAAATAGATAGACAGATCGATAGAGCGATGAAATGCTCCATCTCCTGTTACAAGAGAGGGATTTTTTTCGATCTATGTTATCAAATACACCGGATGGATAAGTTTATGGGAGTTCTGTTAAGTAAAACAACACTAGTCGCACAGATCTTGTTGTTGAATCAGGTGGGTGACAGTATCTGGTGGGGTTTTTTCTACTGTGTAAGTGCGGCATTCTTGATAACTTGCAAACTGTATATAATGGATAAATGTCAGTACGTTAGGAATCTGGTATAGTGGGTTTGTTTCTGAAAGAAGCGGAAGAAGAAAAAGATACACCCGAAGGTGGGTGTAGGCCTCAGAGGAGTACTGTCCTCAACTACTGAACAAACAGCCAGGAGCAATCCTACACCACCCTTGACAGAAGAGCACTCTACAATCAAAAGAAATGGGCAGGGAGGGCGCGGGGGGGGGGGGCGGGTTATCCCGGGGGAGGGGGGAGGAGGGAGATGTGGGGGGGGGGAAGCGTGGAAGATAGTCTCCACCGAATGACCCGATCAAGTGCTGCAACAGAACGTGAAAGTTTTGACATATTTTGTGTGTGCTCGTCCGCAGTGTTTAATGGTGCATGTTTGAGACACGTATAAACAGCAGCTGGAGAGGTGTGAAATGGGCATACTGTCAATCAAATACCAAGAAAAAAAAAAAGAACTGTGAAAAGTGTCTTCAAGTTTAACTCCGTTTAAGTCCGTAATATCTTGTTTCAGGTCTGGAAAATATCTGGCAGTATTTCCGATGCCAGAGACTAGCCCTAGTTGTCTTCCTGCCACTTCAAGTGCCCCCCCCCCCCTCCCACCACCTTCCGGATTATCCAACACCTCAACCCCCTACCCCCACCTCCCTCCCCCACCTGCTCCAAACGTGGTATGAAATATGATTCTGTCTTCATTTGAAAGGAATAATCTTCTCACATGTTTATTGAGCAAACCATGATCAGGTTTATTTCAGTATTGATGGCATTCTTGAGCATTGAAAGGAGAGGTGAGAATAAAGCTGAGAATTTCGTTTTGTATAAACTGTAGTACATTCCCCTGCCGTGTTGTGGTATAAACGTTCTGTACTGTACATTCCCCTGCCGTTTGTGTTATAGAACGTTCTGTACTGTACATTCACTTGCCGTGTTGTGTTATTTCTCGAGAAAGATATTCATCTTATATTAGATGTGCTGACAACGTAAAACTATTGTATTTCAGCTTGTGTTCTCTGCGCAATTTCCCAAGGGAGGAGAAAGGGGGGAGGGGGGGACTTTGGGCAGGTGGGAGGGAGGGGGTGGACGCTTTGGGATGTTAATAACTCAGTCTGCTTAGGTTGGGAGGGGGGAGGGGGATTGAGTAATAGTAAAAACAATATATGATGCTGATGATGATAAAGATAATGCTAAAACTGACTACTATTACTACTGCCACCACTACTACTACTACTACTACTACTACTACTAACTACTACCTAATACTACTCTACAGCTGCTGCTGCTGCTGCTGCTGCTGTTGCTACTAGTACTACTACTTCTACTACTACCACCACCATCACCATTATTACTACTACTACTACTACTGCAGCTACTACTACTACTATTACTACTACTACTACTACTACTACTACTACTACTACCACCACAACCTCTGTAAGTACTACTACTACCATAACCACTACCATTACTGCTGCTGCTGCTACTACTACTACTACTACTACCACTACTACTACTATTACTGCTACTGCTGCAGCTGCTGCTACAATTACAGCAACCACGATATTGATAATCATAATAGTAATCATAATGCGCGCGCGCACGCACGCACGCACGCGCGCACACACATACACACACACGCGCGCGCACGCGCGCACACACACACACACACACACACACACACACACACACACACACACACACACACACCGCAATGTTTTGTCTTTTCTACCTGTTGTTCATGCTTTATACTGAACTCTTGTGGAAACATGTGAAATGCATATATCCTCTCTCTCTCTCTCTCTCTCTCTCTCTCTCTCTCTCTCTCCAGGTTCAATAAATGCTTTAGACAAAAGTAGTCTATGTCACATTCAGTAATAAGAAAAGAAACACCGCAAAGGGGGCATGTTTTCTAAATCTTAATTTCATCTCTGAAACCATCGGTGCAAACTAATTTTGAATATGAGAGCCCAACTTTATTAATCAAAAGTTACCTGGCCAAAAATTATGTTAAATATGCAATGAAAAGTCAAAGACCCAACAGCAAATAACAGTAAATAAAAAAAATAAAATAAAATTTTGCTTGAACCAGTTATCATGTATAATGTAAATGCGGTCACAAAATGAGAGCAAAAGTACACATTGATATGAACTGAAATAGGATACTAAAACAAATGATAAAGGAAATAAAATTAAAGTTCAAATTACGTTTTGCCATGATATTTTAGTCTCTAACAAGATTTTGAAAGAAATAAGTATTGCAAACGATAACAATGTAGAAGTGAGAATAATTCAGCCAGATATCACTTATCGTTCTGTGATGTTTTGCAATGTTTTAAGAAACACACAGAGAAAATTTAAGGGAGAAATGTGATCACCATTTAACTCGAAATTCGATTTAGAACTCGTTTTGTCTTAAAATGAAAATCAAACAAAAGCAGGTGACAAATTTACAAGCAAAATTCTTTATTCGCTAATGCAAAATAAACAATGATATAATAAATAAGATCGAACCCAATATAAACACACTTTCTGAAAAATCTAAAAAGCAACTATGTGGGTGAAAAAAATACAGTTATATATAAAAAAAAAAAACCAAACAAAAAAAAAACATGCAGAACTCTTTTAAAACGGATGTCCTCCCCAGCATCTTGTCGAAAATGTATAATGATTATTGATGATACAATAATGCATTTTTCATTCCAGATTTTTCATTTTGTATGAGCATTGTTGCAATTGTTTTCTTCATACTTTCCTCATTTATACAGTATATTATTTTGGTTTCTAACCTTTTCTTCTTTCTTTTTTTCTTCGTGTGTCTTCATGTGCTCATGTTGAGTTAAGAATTTTAAAAAAAAACATCGGGAAAACAGCTTACGAACTTTCCGAACACCGTTTTTTAAACACGTCGATGTACGATGTGTCATCAAAATCTTAATGTTTCCTTCTTTAACTCATATACAGGAAGCGACTGTAATTTTCATGTTGTTCATCGCCTAACGCGTCACACGCTTTATACAAAATTTCACATTATTTATAAATGTTCGTCTGATTTTAAAAATATATCCATTGATGGGTAGCAAACCACATGGAAGTATTATGGAGTAGTTTTTTTTTTTAGATTTGCTGTCAAGAGGCTCTTTAAAGCAGTCAGTCTCAGTGATATAAATTTCGCTTTCTACCATCCCATGCCATTCTTCTCTGCATGCGTCTTTCACATTTTTATTCGCTGCTTGAATAATGATAACAAAGTATTTTAGTCACAGCCTACCGCTTTTTTTCAGCAAGACAACCACGAGAGAGAGAGAGAGAGAGAGAGAGAGAGAGAGAGAGAGAGAGAGAGAGAGAGAGAGTTAGTGAATGAGTGAGTAAGTGAGAGAGGCAGAGAGAGAGAGAGAGAGAGAGAGAGGGTACTCTGGACGTCAATGCTGCCTGCCAACAATTGACAGGGCAGCAGAGACAACAACGTCCGTTGACGTACAGCTGGTGTATGACAAAACAACCAAGGATAGGTAAGCGAACTCTTCTACTCGTTACACGTCCACATTGACGCCCCACCTTTCACTTCTGTCAAATCTGTGTCTGCCTGTTCACAACCTGCAGCCTTGTTTGTATCCTGTCTTCCTCACCTTTCTTCTCACTCCAATATCCATAGTGGTCACTACTCATGTTGCATCCATGGCTGCGTGTGGACGTTCCTGGTTCCTTTATCATGAGGCATAATACAGGAGGCATCTAGAGCAAGGGCTACATCCATGGCTTCGTGTGGACTTCCTGATTCCTTTATCATGAGGCATAATACAGGAAGCATCTAGAGCAAGGGCTACATCTATGGCTGCGTGGGGACTTCCCTGATTCCTTTATCATGAGGCATAATAAAGGAGGCGTCTAGAGCAAGGGTTACATCTATGGCTGCGTGTGGACTTCCCTGATTCCTTTATCATGAGGCATAATAAAGGAGGCATCTAGAGCAAGGGTACATCATGGCTGCGTGTGGACTTCCCTGATTCCTTTATCATGAGGCATAATAAAGGAGGCATCTAGAGCAAGGGCTACATCTATGGCTGCGTGTGGACTTCCCTGATTCCTTTATCATGAGGCATAATAAAGGAGGCATCTACAGCAAGGGCTACATCCATGGCTGCGTGGGGACTTCCCTGATTCCTTTATCATGAGGCATAATAAAGGAGGCAATCTAGAGCAAGGACAGACTGGGAGCAAGGCGGGGAGGTCTGTTTGCGCCATAATGGTTCACTGCCAGCTCTCTCTCTCTCTCTCTCTCTCTCTCTCTCTCTCTCTCTCTGGGGGCGCTTTGTACGTGCAGGAAGATCGGAGGAGTGTGTTACATTGTCTCTACTTTTTAGGGAATTTCTCTGGATTATGACATGTGTGTATTGTGCCGAAACTTGACAAACTATTTACTGTGGTATCATGCCTTCCGCCCCGCTGGTTTTTAGATTAACATGTGTTGTTTTTCTTTTTTTTTTTTTTTTTTGCCAATTTTTCAGTCGTTTATGTGGAAAAGGTGTATTGTTAAACAGTCGATGCGCATCTCCATGTTGACAGTTCGTTCACGGCGAACTGTTCTTTGGACTACCCTCGTTTTGTTTGGAGGGGGGGGGGGTTTGTTTAATGTCAGGTGATGGTACTGTCTCTGTGGGTGTTGACTCGAACCACCCATCGTGAAAATGTTCGCTCTTCTGGTTCGGACGACAGACCCGTCCTTCTTCGTAGCGATCACGACGGGGGAAGGAACCTTCAATGGCTGACAGGATGTCAAAACTAAATGATGTGGAGAGCTCTGTTAACGGCAAGCTGGACAATGTGAAGGAGGAATTGTCTCTCTTACGACAGGATCATGGTGCTCTCCGTGATCTTGTGAGTGGACTGAGGGACGAGGTAGATGATCTTCGACGTACCAATGATTTGTTGCAACAAAAGAACAGTGATCTGACTTCTAGAGTAGACGACCTAGAAAGAAAATGTGATGATTTAGAGGGCAGGTCTAGAAGAAATAACCTGAGTTATTACGGTATGGAGAAAAGGGAAGGGGAAACAAGTGGAGAGTGTGAGGGTTTGGTCCAGGATTTGATCACAGGCAAGCTTAATATTACTGATTCTATCGAATTTGATCGTGTACATCGACTGAGCTTCATATCCGATTCCCCAATTATCGCTCGATGTTCCTTTTATGAGCAAAAAATGGAAATATTGAAAGCGAAGCAAAAATTGAAGGGAACAAGCGTGTATAAAGCTTTGCGTTTTGATGCTGATATAAAATCGTTTTCTCTTAAGTTCTTGTCATAGAATGTGAACGGTTTGCGCTCTGAGTTTATATTTCATGATTTCTTTTCATACGTTACATCTTTTGATTTTATTTGTCTTCGTGAGACTTTCGGAGATAACTAGGACCCTAATTTATTTCCTGGATTCCAGCTACACAGTTTCCTGCACGCGCCATGCCCAGCCTGCTGCCCCGGCAGTGCCAGGTGCCCCCCTCCTCACTGTCCAGGCGCCAGTCCCGGCGCCGGTGGCAGCGGGCCAGGGTCCACATGGTCACCTGGTGGCTGACGGAGGCGGGAAGGTCGAAGGCCTGGCACTGGAACAGCGCGGAGGGGACCAGCTGGGGGAAGTAGCGGGTCAGGTGGCACATGTCTAGAACCAAACGAAGGTGCGTGACGTGACACACGGCATGCATGCACTGAGGTGGGGTGGGGGTGGCGGTAGTGGTGGGTGGGGAGGGATATTTGCTGGCTGGACTGTTATGCGTGAGCCCATTGCTGGTGTTCTGTGAGGGAGAGAGAGGGGGGGGGAGAGAGAGAGGGGGGTGAGGGAGAGAGAAAGAGAGGGAGGAGAGAGGGGGTTAGGGAGAAAGAAAGAGAGAGAGAGAGAGAGAGAGAGGAGAGAGAGAGAGAGAGAGACGGGGAAAGAAAGGGAGGGGGGAGGAGCAAAGAGGGAGAGAGAAAAACAGAGAACTGCGGTCACCCAGTCAGTGTCGTCTTGCGCTGTTAAGAGCCCACGAATAATCTGTTGATCGTTTCGGTACCTAACTGAAAAAGAGGGGGTTTGCTGTTGGTTTGAAATACAAGAGTATGTGTTAAGTTCTTCGTTCTCAGTTTTTTCTGTCAGGCCAGGGTAATGGGTTGCAGAAATCAGGGTAAGGGGGAGGGGTAGTAGGCTGATCATGGCATTGTTCAGATCGACTAGCTGGATAATTACACTAACACAGAGCTTTTAACTTGTTAGAAAACGACTTGTAACCAAATAAAAAAGGTTGATTTATTGAAAATATTATTGAGACCTTGACACCAGTCAGTAGCAGAGTCTGATTTCAGTGAAGTTGGCCAGGGCAGACATGCCTGCCGCCATCTGCCACCACGATATAATCGTCGTAACAGACGATCTTTTCTCAGATGGCTTAGGCTGCGCCTTTTTCTAATGGTGGTGGGGGTGGTGGAGGGGCGGGGGGGGGGGGGTGCTAAATCTGTTTGAATCAGCCTCTGAGAGAAATCCTTGTGGTTGGACAAAATCGTGACTAGCACGAAAAGAAAGAGATCATGTCACTCCTACTTTCTCTGTGATTCCTACAGAAACCAAAAGGGAAGAAATCAGAAAAGTTTAATCTGGATCTTTCCTGAGGTCTGACGTGGTTTTCGTTTTTGATTTTTCAGCATCTTCTTCAACCGCTGATTTTAGCGAGCAAGATGGGCCAACCGTCAGAGAATATTTATCTTTCTTTTAGACTGAAACGATGCAACGGCATGTTTCTCCAGGAACTTTTCAGCGAACAACCTTGGAATTTAGATGTCGACCACACGACGTATACTGAATCGAGATCTGATTACAAATCTAGATCTGATTACATTGTGTGCTAACGTACACTATTCAAACCAGAACTAAACCATATTTATGCGTATTGGGGTAAGGGATTAAGACTAACTACTAAGGTGACTACCTAATAAGACGTGTAGGCATACAATTTCGCTAGTCATTCCGTTTCCCGTTCAATTTTTTTCACCAAAGAACAAAGAAGGAAACAGCATGGGTCCACAGCCAGCAGATCTCAAGTTGCACCTTGAGGCCCGGCTGTGCGCTGTCGAACCCTTTGATGTCAGGCGTCTGTTTTATACAGTAGCTATCTGGACCTCCCGGCAATTTGTGTAACTTACGTTACACTCTCCATGCTTGAAAACCGCGCTGTATGAACTTGACCAATCAGGTAATGAAACTCCGTCATATGACTAAAGGGAGCCTCAGAAAGCCGTTTTGAGGCACATCGCATTACCTGGACGTCAAGATAACAGGGTGTCCAGATAACGTTGGCCTCGTTTCATGCTAAAGTCCAGACGACGCGGCCAACACACACACACACACACACACACACACACACACACACACACACACACAAGCATGCGCAATGCAAGTACACATACATGCACACATACATGCATGCACACACACACGCGCGCGCACACACACACACACACAAGCGTCCATGCATGCAGCACACACACACACACACACACACACACACACACTCACACTTCTTTTTTTAATTACGTGACATGTGAAAAAAAGAACAAAAAGACAGAAAAGAAACTATTATGTATTGAAAGCGACCATTGCACATGTATACACACATACGTACATACATGCATACTTACAGACATACATAAATACGTATGTACATGCATACATACATACACAGATACCCATGCACATTAACTCATATCACAACAATTAAGCGTTATATTAAAGTATGAACAGAACATATTATACTAATAGTGCATTACATATAAACATGGATTCAAGTGTATGGCAATGTCATCACAAATACCACGTATGCAAGTGAAAAAAAACAAACAAAGAAAACTGGTTGTGGTTTTCAGATCCAATCCAATGCGCTTGTGAAGGATGGGCACGTTGGGACAGCGAAAACCACTGATCTTTTTCAATACTGAAAACACAACCAAAAGAATTGTCTCCCTTAACACTCTCTGATGTCACTCAAGCAGGAGGTTGCCTAGCAACCGATGACGTCATCAGAACCCCCCCTAAAGGAGTGGTGGGCCTCTCCCTGCTTGCCGAAGTTTGTTACATTATTGTTTCAACAGAGAAAAAAAAATATTAAAAAAAACAAACAAACAAAAGGAGGAACTTTTCTCACCAGTTAAAAAAACATCAATAAAACAATCAAACGAACAAAGCTTAAATGTGAGATTTTATCACTGTGCTCTCTTGCATCCCATTCACAAAGAGACAAATTGATGTGTGTGTGTGTGTGTGTGTGTGTGTGTGTGTGTGTGTGTGTGTGTGTTCTAACATTTGTGTATTTGTGAGTATGTGTGTGTGCTTTATACATAAACAATTTCGCTCTGTGTGTGTGTGTGTGTGTGTGTGTGTGTGTGTGTGTGTTTGTGTGTGTGTGTGTGTGTGTGTGTGTGTGTGTGTGTGTGTGTTTCAATTTTATGAAAGATGTATCACCGCGTGCTGACTAATCCATATCTGCTTCACCACATTTGCTGAGTAATTAACTCCACAGTGCACAAGGGCAGCTAGATAAAAGAATACATCAACATAGCACCAGACATCGAAACACTGATCCACCGAACGAACGCATCAAATATTACAGTCATGAGCTTCAACCTACTGGCCTTTTTCAGGGAAGACAAGACAAAATGAAGCGAACACACAAAGAAGGAAGTCAACCAACTGTGGAAGGGGAACAAAAATAAGTGCAGACAATTGAAAGTCTCAGTCACTATGAAAATAACTCGACAGGGATTCACAAAGGAAGTGGTCTGAATAAGGGGATGGGGGTGGGGGTGGGATGGAGAGGGGAGGAACAGAGACGGGATTAAAAAGAAAAACAGGTCTTGAGAAATGTAAACACCTACCTGCCCATTGACAACACATGGCAGCCGACGACTTCTGCACTACGTACAGAACTCTCCGACCATGCACGCCCAACGTAGACCGTGGTCCAGACATGGGTGGACTCTGGGTGAGCGTTGATAAATATAGTGTAGTGGTAGCAGCAGCAACAGCAGCAGCAGCAGCAGCAGCAGCAGTAGTAGTAGTAGTAGTAGTAGTAGTAGTAGTAGTTTTGCCACCTACACTAATCCTCTTTTTCAGTATTTCATTCTCTCTCTCTCTCTCTCTCTCTCTCTCTCTCTCTCTCTCTCTCTCTCTCTCTCTCTCTCTCTCTCCAATATTGCTGACCAGTCATTGACAAATCAACGTGGGGGGTAATGCTAGTGCACAAGGAAACAACCACAGATAGACAAGAAATGTTTTCAACTTGTTACATTGCCCAAACCAATGTCCCTCTTCTTATTTCTATCACTTCCTTTTCTGTCTGTATACACAAAGCAGCCCTTTTATATATCCTTTTCATCTGCATCAACGTTCCTTCTGTCCACTTCTATATCCCCAGAGATGGTCACCACTTCTGTTATATCCATTGCTGGACGTAAATACCCTTGGGTAGTCTGTTATTCATGATAGAGGAGGCAGGGAGAGCAAGGACAGATTGGGATGAAGATGGAAGATATGTTTTGAGCCATTATAGTCCAGAGTCAGATCTCTCTCTGTCTCTGTCTGTCTGTCTGTCTGTCTGTCTGTCTGTCTCTCTCTCTCTCTCTCTCTCTCTCTCTCTCTCTTTTGTCTATCTCTGTCTCTCTCTGTCTCTCTCTCTCTTCTCTCTCTCTCTCTCTCTCTCTCTCTCTCCCCCCCCCTCTCTCTCTCTATCTATCATCTCTATCTATCTCTCTGTTTATCTGTCTGCCTGTCTCTCTGTCTGCCCATCTGTCTGTCTGTCTGTCTGTCAGTCTGTCCCTCTCTCTCTCTCTCTCTCTCTCTCTTCTCTCTCTCTCTCTCTCTCTCTCCCTCCATTTCCCGCTTCTAACGCAAACACTACCTGTCAACCATTGCGACGGCAGTGCGGAACAAAGGCAGCGAACATAAAGCTGGTGTAATGGGAGACAAGTCCGGACAGACGAACAAAGTTGTCCCCCTTTATGACCAGACGAAAACGATGTGCATCATTTTTTTTTTCTTGTTATTTCATCGCTTCTCTTTCTACCTGCATACGCCAAGCAACCCTTATTATGTCCCTTTACCCTACCACCACATTTCTTCTGTCACCTACCATATCCCTGGAGGAAGTCACCCACTTCTGTTATATCTATGGCTGTATGTGTGTGGACAGTCCCAGGGTCGGCCATTATGCATGATACATGAGGCGGAGAGAGCAAGGACGGGATGGGGGGGGGGGGGGAACACAGGGAGATGGTTATGGTTCAGTAGCTAGTGTTAGCTCTCTGCTCGCTCTCTCTCTCTCTCTCTCTCTCTCTTTCTCTTCTCTCTCTCTCTCTCTCTCTCTCTCTCTCTCTCTCTCTCTCTCCAAATATAAGTGTGAAGTATGTTTCCTTTCCTTTTATCTCCCCTAATCTATCCTGCTTTGCTTTGTTACTTTTCCCCATCATTTTCTTTGTCTCACAAAGTGTGTAGTATGTTTCTCTTTTTATCTTATTTGTCCTAATCCATTCTGCTTTGTTTTGTCAGTTCTTTTATCGTCATTCTCTTTGTCACACACACACACACACACACACACACACACACACACACACACACACACACACACACACACACACACACACAAGTTGTGTAAGTTGACACCATTGTTTTAACAATGACACAAAGGCAACAGCATACTGTTCACTAAGGGGACACATATGGGCGTGAATGTTAATGAGATCAAATGCAGTTTCTTCCCCCCCCCCCCCCATCCCTTTTTCATACCACGTGTGTGCGCATACTCTCTCTCTCTCTCTCTCTCTCTCTCTCTCTCTCTCTCTCTCTCTCTCTCTCTGACTGAAACTAATTTATTGTCAGATTAACTTACACGCACGCACGCACGCACACACACACACACACACACACACACACACACACACACACTCATTCACACACACACAACACACACACACACACACACACACACACACACACACCACACACAAAGCAATGCAATATTTTTTGAATTTAAAAAAAGAGAAAAATAAAAGAAAACGTCACATTATTTTTGCTGAATCACACGAGATACGAAAGGAGAAAACAAAAAGAAAGTGTATATAGCTAAAGGAACTGTGGCATATACACACAAACATGCGTACAAAATAAACACACACACACACACACACACACACACACACACACACACACACACACACACACACACAAGTACGTGCGTGCGTGCGTGCGTGTGTGTGTGTGTGTGTGTGTGTGTGTGTGTACGTGCGTGCGTGCGTGTGTGTGTGTGTGTATGTGTGTATGTGTGTGTGTGTGTGTGTGTGTGTGTGCGTGCGTGTGCGTATGCGAGCGTGTGTTTATGTGTGTATACTTGTGTGCTTATGTCTATGTATGCATTTGGTTATGTACTTGCGTGTATGTGTGTTTGTCTGTCAGTCTGTCTGTCTGTCTGTCTGTTCGAAAGTATGCACATGCACTGGCTTAAAGATTGTGTGCATGAATGGGAAGGGACCTTTTTTCAATCATTAGTAAAGCATAATGATAACATACAAGAAGGAAATAAAAGTCCAAAAGGAAGTGGGAAAAAACAATGCAGGATCATTGAGACAGAATGTTTGCTCATTCATAATAGAGTATTCTATGAATTACTAAAGTTTTAGCTGTAGCTGTCTAGGAACTGGTCGAACACTTAGCAGCAGTTGTAATTATAAAGATGCTGAAGATGATGGGGAGGAGGAGGAGGAGGAGGGAGAGGAGGAGGAGGAGAAGGATAGCAGTGGCAGAAACATTAGCAGCAATGGTACTAAGAGAAGTATAGCATTAGTTGTAATTGTGGTAACTGCGTGGCATTACTTACGATAGTAGTTGTAGTGGAAGCAATGTGTCAGTGATAAGGGCAGTGATTGCTTGCAGACATGACAGAAACCTCTATCTGTAACATATTATTAATGAGCATTGATTGATTAGCCATCAAATATATGCAACATTATCTTTTATTGCCGATCATGTGTGTCCGGAGAATCCAGCAATCTGGAAATGAAATGCATTAATCTCATGTGAAATCAAAGTGAAATGCCTGCTTCCATTTCATTTGACAGACGAACCAATGATCGCA
>CM065717.1:71125712-71128212 GCA_033310375.1 Conus canariensis
TAAACGATCTCTGATTTGTTTTCATAAAAAACAGTCCTCTCTCTCTCTCTCTCTCTCTCTCTCTCTCTCTCTCTCTCTCCTCTCTCTCTCTCTGTATGTGTGTGTGTGTGTGTGTGTGCGTGTTGTGTGTGTGTGTGTGTGTGTGTGTGTGTGTGTGTGTGTGTGTGTGTGTGTGTGTGTGTGTGTGTGAACGACTGTATATGTGTGTTCAATATTAAAAGGCTTTATTATTTTGTACACATTAACGTTTCTTCATTTTGTTTCGGTCAGCACAAACTTTAGACAAAAACAGGGTGCATGAAACACCCATTACGATGATTACTTCGCATTAATCATGTCTAATCGATTTGGCAGTGGAATCTATGAGTGATGAGCAACACTGACAGATCATCAGGTTTGTGAGTCATCGCTCGCGTGGCGGGTCAAGTTGTCCAGTGGGAATGGGGGATGCAACTGTGATTAGTATAAACACCGTTAGTGATCTGTATCTCTTAGTCACTGTTTCTCTATTCTCTGCGGATCTGTATCTCTCTGTCACTGTTGTCTATTATCTGGTGATCTGTATCTGTTTGTCACTGTTTGACTGTTCTCTGGTGATCTGTATCTCTTTGTCACTGTTTGTTCTCTGGTGATCTGTATCTCTTTGTCACTGTTTGTTCTCTGGTGATCTGTATCTCTTTGTCACTGTTTCTCTGTTCTCTGGTGATCTGTATCTCTTTGTTACTGTTTCTCTGTTCTCTGGTCATCTGTATCTCTTTGTCACTGTTTGTTCTCTAGTGATCTGTATCTCTTTGTCACTGTTTGTCTGTTCTCTGGTGATCTGTATCGCTTTGTCACTGTTTCTCTGTTCTCTGGTGATCTGTATCCCTTTGTCACTGTTTGTCTGTTCTCTGGTGATCTGTATCTCTTTGTCACTGTTTGTCTGTTCTCTGGTGATCTGTATCTCTTTGTCGCTGTTTGTCTGTTCTCTGGTGATCTGTATCTCTTTGTCACTGTTTGTCTGTTCTCTGGTCATCTGTATCTCTTTGTCACTGTTTGTCTGTTCTCTGGTGATCTGTATCTCTTTGTCACTGTTTCTCTGTTCTCTGGTGATCTGTATCTCTTTGTCACTGTCTCCATGTCCTCTGGTGGTATGTATCTCTTTGTCACTGTTGTCTATTATCTGGTCATCTGTATCTGTTTGTCGCTGTTTCTCTGTTCCCTGGTGCTCTGTATCTCTTTGTCACTGTCTCCATGTCCTCTGGTGGTCTGTATCTCTTTGTCACTGTTTGTCTGTTCTCTGGTGATCTGTATCTCTTTGCCATTGTAATCTGTTCTCTGGTGATCTGTATCTCTTTGTCACTGTACTCTGTTCTCTGGTGATCTGTATCTCTTTGTCACTGTTTGTTCTCTGGTGATCTGTATCTCTTTGTCACTGTCTCTTCTCTGGTGATCTGTATCTCTTTGTCAGTTTTTTTCTGTTCTTTTCTGTCTGCCTGTTTATGTCTGTTAGCTTCCTGCGTGTATCTTTGTCTGTCCCTGGCTCTCTTTGTCTGGCTGTGTGAGTGTGAATGTGTGTGTGTGTGCGTGCGAGTGTGTGTGTGTGTGTGTGCGCGCGCGCGCGTGTGTGTATGTGTGTGTGTGTGTGTGTGTGTGTGCGTGCGTGTGTGTGTGTGTGTGTGTGTGTGTGTGTGTGTGTGTGTGTGTTGTGTGTGTGTGTTTCTATGAATTATACCTTCTTTCATTTAATGTGATATTTGACGAAAAAATAGTGTATATGTGTGTATGTATCCGTGCGTGTGTTTGTGCGTGCGTATGAGCGCGCGCGCGCACGCGCGCGCGCGCGCGCGTGTGTGTGTGTTGTGTGTGTGTGTGTGTGTAGGTAAATATCACGGTTAGTTGAGATGTAAAATAAACATCTGATAATTTAATGGTGTGTTTGTATTGTCCGTTAATTTAGATGTCAGATAAACGCCTGATATTTTAACGCACTGTTTGTATTCAGTAAACGATTCATCTGTCTAAAAGAAGGCAAAAGCTTAGTGTTGAAGTCATAGCTGAAGAGTACCATATGCCGGTTTTTCAGGGGAGAGAGTCAATGTGTTTTTAGATATACAGTTGCTTATTCAACTTAATTATTTCAGACATACATTTACTAAAGTTTACTGATCTAACAGGGAAGTGCTTATTTTGAAGTGACTTTCATCTATACGCAGACTTCATCTGCATACTGCATACATTCAACATTATGTAAATTGATTTGCAAATATCGTGAATGATATATTGAAAAAAGTACAGAGGCTGTTACAGATCCTAGGGGATTTCCATGTGGAGAGATCTTTAATTACAGTAACTGGTCTGTACCTTTATATGCAGAGATCTACCACTTGAGAAAGTTTAAAATGATCACACATGCAGCTTGAAAGACTGATTGGTCGCAAGTCATGACGCAAGCTTTTTTGCACGCTCGATTTGATGACACACATTTTCTTAAACGGCGAGTATGTTTTTCCTTCTACCA
>CM065717.1:71153212-71155712 GCA_033310375.1 Conus canariensis
ACACATACAGTCACACACACACACACACACACACACACACACACACACACACACACACACACACACACACACACACACAAATACACACACGCGCGCGCGCGTGCGTTCATATGTAACGTGCTCGGGCATTTATGAATAAATCAAAGTACAATGATGATTACAAAAACCAGTTTGTCCCCTCCCCAAGGTTTCTGGAAATCGTTCCGTGTAATTACGGTGCCCTCCACATGACTCCACCTGATGTTAAGTGCTGGTGCAACTCGCTGAGTTTCCTGCACCAAGGGCAGAAGATAAAGCGAGTGACATTCCCTGACATGTATGTTGATATAAGTAAAACAAAAGAGATCGAAATGAAAAAATAAAGTTTCAGCTACCTAGTCTATGATTCAGCTTCGTACACTTTAAAATCCACTGCATCATACAAAAGTGGCATCTGATAAAACTAGCAAAATAAGTTGATCTCTTGTCCTGCAACAATTGGAGAGGGATCTTGTTTTTATCCCTCTCCAGCAGGATCCTGACAAGAATCATGCTTAGGAGACTAAAGACAATCTTTGATAAACGACTTCGAGAAGAAAATTAAGGTTTCCAACAAGAAAGATCATACACACCAGCCGCCGTGGCGAAGTGGTTAGCGTCGCGGACTCCCGGCTGGGAGGTCGTGGGTTCGAATCCCATCAGAGTCATGTGGGTTTTTCCGCCCCGACCGGCTCCTACCCAGAGTTGAGTTTGCTGCGGACTCAGTTGGGAAGACTGGGACCACACAGTCGAGTTTCATCCACTTAATGGATGCGTTTCTGAGAGTGTTGCTCAAATTTCCTGACCAACACTACAGGTGCCTGTATCTCTCGGGCCTGGTTGACGCCGGGATATATTGTGAAAGGAAGCGTAGAGTACAGCCAACCCTGTCATGTAGTCTCAGACCGAAACGGAAATCCGTAGCATCATCTTAATCATCCTCATTCTCATCGATCAGCATTTTTTTAAAATGTCTCAAATTCTGTGGCCCTTCATGCCCTGCTCTCATGGTGACCTCATTTTCGATGTCCTCTCCTCGTCTGTGGCCTTGATTTGGTTCCGTCGGGGTCACCGGTATCGGCGATCCATGGGGGCTGTCGTTGGACGGACGTGGTGGCGCCCTCCGGAGGGAGAGCTCACTCACGCCGACTCCGCGTTTAAGCAATTATTGTCGTCAGTAGGGGGCTTAGTAGATGGTGTCCTGCGTATGTTAGATCAGAACAGGCGCCACTGAACACCACCTAAGTGACTCGGCAGCAGTGCAGTGTCTCCTCCGGTGGGTTGCCTCTTGACGACTTGACATTGACTGCTCCCTGTGGATTGCCGGTGCCGGGGCTGCGGCGGGGCCGACCGGGCTGTGGCTGTGGACGGGGTGTCGGAATGAGCGGCGTGGGTGCGCTCTCTGAGGTGGCGCAGCGATTGGGACAGCAAAAAAATAAAAATAAAAATAAAATAAAATAAAAAAGAAAGATCATACACAGAACAGACGGCAACATCGAGAGTTATTATCGACTGGGCACTAGATGTTAGTTTCCTCCGTACATAGCATATCTGAACCTCGAGAAAGCTTTTGACAGTACTGATAGGGAAGTCATCTGGAAGCTTACGCACCATTTCGGCTTTCAGCCAAAATTGTTCTCCATCATTCAGCGACAGTATGACAAGTCTATCTGTCTAGTCAGACACCATGGAAAACTGTCTGATCCATTCCAGCTGTGGACTGATGTAAGGCTGCCTTCTGTTACCAACCATCCTCTTGTAGGTGAAAGGTTAGATCGTAAAGAACACAACAGATGGCAAAAACACCGGCATACAGTGGAATTTTGTAAAACAGATGGATGACTTTGTGATGATGTCAGTCTCCTGCACAGACATCAAGATTCTCGGGCAAAATCATGCCGCCTAGTAGAGGAAGTTAAGAAAACAAGCCTCAAAATTAACATCACGAAGATTGATGTAAGGCTGGTAAAGAACAATGAGCAAGACCTCATTGCGCTAAATTACAAGAAGTGGAGAAATTTGTCTACCCAGGCAACAGCGTCGGCCTATATGGCTTATCAGCAGCCACATCAATAAGGCAAGGCATGTTTTTATCACCCTGCGTTCTGTGTAGACCTCCACAATCCTTTCTCTTCAGACAGGAGTTGGAATTTTCAACTCAAATTGGAAATCTGTCCTGTTATATGCTTAAGAGTCTTGGAGTATAACAAAGTTAAACACTCACAATCTTCAGATATCCATCAGCAAGTACCTTACCTTCATCCTCAATATCAGATGAACAGGTTTAATTCATAACAAAATCCTGTAAAACAGAACCAAACAACATTCTGTAGATATAGATTAAAGAAGGGATTTGGGGATGGGTTGGTCACACGGCGCGAAAGCCTTCCGCCAACATCACAAGGCTGGAACTTGATTGGAACCTTTAGGAGGAAAAGAAGGTGGGACGACCTCAACAGACTTGGCACATGTGCATGGAGTC
>CM065717.1:71173212-71175712 GCA_033310375.1 Conus canariensis
TGCATGTGTGTGTCTGCACACATGGGTATGTGAGTGTGTAAGAGAGAGAGAGAGAGAGAGAGAGAGAGAGAGAGAGAGAGAGAGAGAGAGAGAGAGAGAGACTTTTGAAACCGAATAACTTGATAACTTGTTTTTCCTTATTCGATCAAAACAATTTATGCCACCTTATTATCATAGCCCACCCACCCAAGCACACTAAACCAGAACACACAAAAAGTCTGTTCAAACAGTTAATCAACACACAACTCTTTCAAATCACTGGGGGAAAAAAACGTCAGAATTGAGCAAAGGCCACTTGGTCCATCGTCAACATTGTCCTTTTTGGAAGACAACTTTGCGGCTGAAACCAGAGATGAAACTTTGAATGGATATTTATCTGAGGCAAAAGATCATATACCAAGCACTGCTCAAGGGTGGTGGGGTGATATTCACAGGGTCGGAGGAAGCGGTGGGGATAGGAAGTCCAGGGACAGCGATAACAACAACAACAAATGTCGCAGACAATGACCAGATTATGCCCAGCGCCCACAAAAACACATCCCTTGACCTTTCCATCCCACACACACACACATACTCATGCACAACACCACACCACCTCCCCCTCCTCCCCTCCCCCCCCCCCCCCCCCCCAAATATTCCACACATTCTACCACTCATCCCCTCTCGCTCCATATCTCCGCTGATTTTTTTTTTCAGAAGTGTACTTCACCTAGCAAACGAGACCAACTTTTGCTTTCCGCCCTCTCTCCAACACTCCCATCCCTGCTACTACCACTTCCCTCCTCAACCCCATCACTCCCCCATCTCATTCCTCCTCTCCTGCTCAACAACACTTGGGGGCGAGTGCACTTCATTTGATCAACAAACATGCGTTTGGATACCCCGCCCCCCCCCCCCCCCTTTCCTCAACCCAACAGTGAGAGTTAAAAGAAAAACGCTCAATGACGTATATACGACGGTCAAAGTCCTTTTCTAATGGATTTTTTTTTAAATTTCTGCCATTAATTTATCTCATTTCGTTGTTGTTGTTGTTGTTACTGCTGTTGTTTATCATTTTAAGAAAAAAAATGCACCTTCATATCATCGATATATCACGGCAATGACGTCTGACTAACGTATATTGCACTCACACTCAATTCATTGTACTGATGTTGATGTGAGCGTTGTATGTCACTGAATCTCTTGTGAGTATATTGATGTCATGGGATTTCAATTCAAAATCGGGCCTTCTTTGTCAGGGGAAGACATGTAGATACTGCTGCTGCGCATGCACCCACGCACGCATGCTTGCACACACACACACACACACAACACACACACACACACACACACACACACACACACACACACACACACTAACACTAACACACATACTACCACAAACACACGCACATACACACAGGCAAATATTTCAAGGCAGCAGACGCAGTCACAAAGTAAACAAACGCTGCCCAAAGTTTTTTAGCAGTTCTATCCTCAGCATGACAAGACTAACACGATCTCGAAGCTTCGGATATCGTGCCAAACAACCACAGCAACTTCAGACGTTCCGGACTTCCGAAAAACTTCTGAAGAAAGTGCATGTTTACGTAAAGAAGTTTTACAGCGATCCCATCGACAAAAATGTCAGATTGACGACCAACGACAACTTTGACACCAGAAAACTTCAACAGTTTGAAGATTCTTCCACATCGGGGCTGCTTGAGAGAGAGAGAGAGAGAGAGAGAGAGAGAGAGAGAGAGAGAGAGAGAGAGAGAGAGAGTTTGTTTGCAAATTTTTATTAACTTTCAACTTTTGCTGCACGGGAGTGCAAATGTGTTTTATTTTCTTCTTAATCTGTTCTTTCATAGACTGGGGGGTAATAACAAAGTTTGTGTTATCTGCAGTTGATCAAATTTGAAGAATCTGATTGTTGAAAAAAAGTAAGATGTTGAACGACGTAAGGCAGATGATATTTTTTGGAATTAAGCTTCTCCTACATAATCCTGATACGCTCTGCTTCGCCCGTGTCTAAAACCGGAACTTGAAAAGATTGGCTAACAATTGATTCTGTCAAATTTGAAATATTTGAATGATAAATGTAGCCCACTTCGTAAGAGGATCGATTAAACAAAGAATTAACTACCGCGAAGAGAAAAAAAGAAAAGCTCCGGAGATTAATTCGGTCAACACTGCTTAATATCAATCCATCACTAGTTGAAGTCAAAAGAGGTCAGCCTTAACTAGCTAAGACTTACCTATCAGCAACATATGGAAAGAAAAGCAAGAGAGAGAGAGAGAGAGAGAGAGAGAGAGAGAGAGAGAGAGAGAGAGAGAGAGAGATGTACCCCTCGCAATTTGCTAAGGAGAATTTTTGCACCTTCCTGAAAAGAAGCGTGAATACGTTTGGATCGTACAAGACAGAGAGATGGATCATTTTCCAGTCAAGGTAACATACTTCAGCATTCTGTGAAACACGTGCTTGTTTATGAACATCCCCTTTGTAAGACTTCCTCAGTTT
>CM065717.1:71188212-71196069 GCA_033310375.1 Conus canariensis
AAAATTAACATTTACAACAAAAAAGGCATTAACATTTACAGAAAAAGCCTTAACATTCACAGAGAAAAAAAAAGCAGAGAGTAAATTTAAACCTTTTTTTTTCTGGTTCAGCTTCTTTGTGTTTAAAATTCACTTCCATCTTCAATAGAAACGATATCAATAATGTATCGAAACGGTAATGGTCAAACAGATTTTTTTCTTTTTTTTTCTGATTCTGTTCGAACATTATTTTTCCCCATACACAAGAAGAACAGGAGTGTCCCCTGACTACTACGAGAAGCTGCCAGAATTTTTTTTTTTCTTTTTTTACCCTCAACACAAAAAGAAACCCAAGCCCGCACCGGGATATCTGAGAGAGGTCATAGGCACCGTCCAGTCGTAATGAATACTCAACAGCAACGTCGTTAATCATTTTGCCTGTCGCGGCTCTCCTGCGACTTGGAGATAACAATAATGATAAATACTGAGAGTAACCTCCCTCTCCCACCCCCATCCTCATCCCCGGTCTCTTCACTCATCCTTTCTCGACAGATGTCCGTCTCACGGTGAAGGTAAGAGGCGTATATGGTAACGTGGAGAGGAAGGAAGACGGCGGGGGCTGGCTGAAGTAGGGGGGGGGAGTCTGAGGGGGTGGTAGATCTGGGAAGTGGGGTGGGGGAGGAGGTGGAGGCAGACGAACAGCTGCCGACTGAGTTCCAGTGATGTCTGTCAGTGCCAGACAGTCCATTATTGTGTCTTCCCGGTACACGTTAAGATGGTCGTCTGCTGCCGCCTTGGGATCTTGACAATTGTAAATGAAATGTGAGAGTGGTCTTTTGCGTGTGAGTGTGTGGACAGGTAGGGTAGGGGAGGGGAAAGAGTGTGGAATGGAAGGGAGGAGGTGGGGGGGGGATGAGAGTCTGACAGGTGGGAATGAGTTTTTTCTTCTGGCGATCATTTGACCTAAACATCATTCGTACGCTTAAAAAGGTGTGGGTGTAGGTGAGAAAAGGATGGTGTTGTAGGGGGAAGGAGAGAGAGATTAACGGGGATAGGGGAAGGGAGTACAAAGCGTGGAGAGGGAGGACAGGAGAATGAAGAAATGATGTATCTTTAAAAGATAGAACACACAAACACACGCGCGCGCACGCACGCACGCATGCATACACACACACGCGCGCGCGCGCGCGCACGCACGCACGCACGCACGCACGCACGCACGCACGCACACACACACACACACACACACACACACACACTTACACTTTGTAAATGCGAAACATGCAAACAAACAAACAAAAACAGTCGATCATCCCATCAGCCTTGTAATATATTCAGAATCCCAAACGAGTTCTAAAAGCATTGCTTCTCGTATTTTAATCCATGTAAATGATTCTGAACGGGTTTTTTTTCCTTTCTTCAAACACATAAATGACGAAGTTGTTGTTCCAACACAAGCTCACCTTGAGCTCATTTTTTTTTTTTTTCATATTTGCCAAGGTAAGAGTCACACGCTAAACTGTCCCGAAGAAGCCAGCCTCGGTTTCGGAAAAGAAAAACCTAGTGTCTTTTCAGTCAAGATCAGAGACATGACAGAAGAGGATAAGTATCTCGGCTGGCTTTCCCACTGTTTGCCTTTATCGGAGTCCTGTCCGCTCGAGCAAGTCACTAACCACGTCTCCGGGCATTGCCGTCACCGCGCACTACGACAGAGTTGTTCAGTTGGATGGGCCGCCCTGTCAGGTACACCACGTATGCTAGTTTGTTTTCCATCGCACAGCGAGGTTCACTTATTGCCTGGAGGAATCTTTGCTTATGCGAGAACCACCCTGTGTGCGCTTTAGACGTGACAGTTTATCATTATCAGCGGCGAAGTGTAGCAAACAGCCGCAGCTCCGGCACCGGCAATCCACACGGAGTAGTCAATATCAAGCTGTCAGGAGGAAACCCACCGAAGGAGATATCGCACTGCCGCCGAGTCACTTCGGTGGTGTTTAGAGGTGCCTGTCCTGGTCCAGTATACGCAGGACACTACCTACTAAGCCCCCTACTGATGAAAAATAATTGCTTAGTCGCGGAGCAGGCGCGGATAAGCTCTCCCTTCTGAGGACGTCACCACATCCGTCCAATGACAGCCCACATGAAGTTGCCGATACCTGTGACCCAGACAGAAGTAAATCAAGGCCATAGATTTGTGGAGAGGATATCAACACTGAGACCACAATGAGAGCAGGGCATGAAGGGCCACAGAATTTGATACCTTTTTTTTTTTTCGCTGATCGATCAGGATGAGGATGATGAAGATGACGCTACGGGTTTCCATTCCAGTCTGAGGCTGCATGACAGGGCTGTACTCTACGCTTGCTTGCATAACATATCCCAACGTCAACCAGGCCCGAGAGACACAGACACCTGCAGTGCTGGCCGGGAATTCGAGCAACACTTTCAGAGACACATCCATTAATTGGATGAAACTCGACTGTGTGGTCCCAGTCTTCCGAACTGAGCCCGTAGCAAACTCAACTCTGGGTATGATGCAGTCGGGCAGAAAAAAATCCCACAAATAAATGGCTCTGATGAGAATCAAACTAACGACCGCCCAAACGGGAGTCTGCGACGCTAACCACGTCACTATGGTGGCTCCTGCACTACGGTTGCACTCCAGCGGGATTCGAACCGACCACTCTAAAGTTCAAACTCAGTGTTTTACTACTAAGCCAGCTTGGTACCCATGTGTTGTCGAACGTTGTGGTGCAAATGTAGCGTAACGTGGGACTCCACTATTCTCCCCTCCTCCCCCTCTCAACTCTGCGGGGATGGTCATACTCGCCTGTCATAGGATCTGAGATCGATGAGGATGTTGAGCCTGAACGTACCTAACTGCTTTGAGGGAAGGTTCCCTGTTTTGTGTTTTGTTCGCTCTGCCTGATTTCTCCATATGTGTACCACGTGAATGAGTAAGTAGAGCAATATTTATATGAAATTACAGGGATAACCACTGAAAGCAGGCTGCTGCGTTACTGAAAATGACTCACAACACAAGTAAACACACAAAACAAGATGTGAAGTAAAGCAAATTTAATAGACTGTACCAAACAGACCAGTGAATTTTCGACACAAAGTCTTCATCAGAGGTGACAAGCTACGAACAAACATCAATCATTAGCAGGGATAACTGTTTCAGCATGGGAGCTGTTCGATCTACATTTTTAGTAAGAGAGGGGGTTAGTTACCGCCAAGGACATAGACAAAGTACAGGACTAGACACAGGACTAGTGTCTAGACCTGTACTTTGTCTATGTCCTTGGCGGTAACTAACCCCCTCTCTTTCTAAATTTTGCTTAATTTTCCGCCCTCAGTCACTCCGTTTTGAAACTTTACATTTTTAGTGTTTATTATTCACTGCTTACGTCTCCCCGCTTTCACGAGATGGTAGTCCCGATACGGCCACCTCGCGGTCGGCTGAGCTGTAAACAATGTGGGCTGAATTGAATTGAACTCCCTTCCTCACTTGTCCTTCAATATAAAGAAGATATATTTATTTACGCATCCTACAAGAAAAAAGAAAAATGAGATGTAGATACATCAAGCTGATAACACCCGGTAATATGTTTTGAACAGAGAGGCATTTCTGAAGTAAAAGAAAACTGTCGCTGGAGAGAGGCCAAGCTTTTTTCTTCTTCTTCTTCTTCTTCTTTTTTTTGGGGGGTGGGGGGTGGGGGGGTGGTAGGGCTTTTGTTTGTTTGTTTTTTTTTGTTGTTTTTTTTTTTGAGCTGACAGAAATCGATGTGTTATCGGCACGAAGCCAGCCGGTTGGAATGTCAAGGAGAGGGGGCATCTCGCCCCTGAAGGTCGTCGAGGTGGTCGAGTCGACTGACAAGTCGGCACAAGTAGCGGTCTGCTTGTCTTATGATTGAGTCACCGGCTCCTGTCGAATAGAGGCGTGTTGCCGGTCCCGCCGGTGTGAGAACTCTTCAGCGTACGCGTCAAGAAAGTGGATTTCGCTGCGGGCAGTTCTGTCACTGAAAAAATGAGTCAGGCGTCAAATTAAACAGCATGAAGAACAGGGTGACGGATGATCTATCCAACTTCAAAGATCCAAAATTGGTGATTTGTTGTCAGTGTCAAAGAAAAATAATGAGATAAATAAATTGAGATTAAGTTATGATTTTATGAAGTGATCATACATACACACGCACGCACGCGCGCGCGCTCACACACAGACACGCGCATACACAAACACGCGCTCGCGCGTTCAATTCTTCGAAAACTTACTTGTTGAATGTTTCTGAATTAACTATGTAGAAAGTCTATAACAATTTTAAAGACAAATTCAATGAAATACAAACAGTTGTTTGACAAAAGCAACATTAAAAAAAAAAAAAAAACATGCAGGCTTTTGACCAGTTGGTAAACTCACTTTATAGGCTGGCCCAGTGTATAACACACACTCGTTCGCACACATACACCTACACATACAGTGAACCAGGTAAGATTAATAGAACCGATGATGTGGCTTAGTACGACTGCTTCTCACTAGGCAGTGGCGTGGAGGGTGGGTAGGAAGAGAGAGAGAGAGAGAGAGGGGGGGGGGGAGCGTTGACATATGATACACATGTATATGTCGAAGGTAGATTGGGAGCTTGGAAGGAAGGAAGGCAAACTGCCCACAATTTCCGGTAGATGTCGGGCAACTACGTAGTTTCACGGAGGAAGAAACGTGATGTTAGTGGTGTCGGCCGCGAACAAGAATTTTTGTCACAACTTCATTTATGAGTCAGAGGACCTCACCATTTCTGGTACACTGGGGAAAATAATGACTGACCATGACTAGAAAAGGATTTCCTTCAGTTTTCCACCTCCATCCCTAAAGGACAAAGTGTATTTAGCTTATATTGAGAGTTAAATGGATTTTAAACGAAAGAAAAAAAAATGACTTAGAGACTACGTTGTTCAAAGGTCGTCTTTTATCATCTCTGGCTCCTTGAGAGAGAGAGAGAGAGAGAGAGAGAAGAGAGAGAGAGAGAGAGAGAGAGAGACAGAGACAGAGACAGAGACAGACAGACAGACAGACAGACAGACAGACAGACAGACAGATCAATAGATAGAGCAAGTGGACGATTGGTAGATAGCTTAGATGGATGGATTGGCTGCTTGGTAGAGAGCTTGACAGACTGAAGCAGAGATAAACTGATTGAGTAATTAATTGATTGATATTCCCATCAAAAGTTCGCTAAGGATATTTCGGGCAAAGAAGTGTGAATATATTTTATATAACATAAATCTAGATTCAAGAGAGAAAGAAGGGTTGCGCACATTTCTGTCTCAGGAAGATGCAATGTTGAACTGAATGATGCATGCTGTATAGTTTGTGCTGGCCCGTTAACATTACACCCTCTGTGAGAGTTCTTAGTTCGGGGGTTGGCGAGAGGGCGGGGGGGGGGGGTGTCTTTTGTTTTATTTTGTTGCATCCTTAGCCAATTTTGAGGGCATATTAGATTATCTAACGCGTCAAATTCTGTAACCCGCTTTCGACTGACTGAAGAATAGACCTCTTATCTGAATTGTCCCGCTCCAAGTGATCTCTTTGTAAAACTGATTTCAAAGAAATGACATTTATACACGCATGCTTGTTTCCACAGCATCGAATGATGAAAGAATTATTACTGTGCGTGATTTGAGTCTGTACATGTGTAAAGCTTTTCACCTCCGGAAGACAATTCTATCTTGATTTCGTTATGAATCGACTCCTGTGTGTAGTGACATTTGCAGCTGCTTGTATAGATATTATTTTCTTCCCTTGTTCAAATGGGGTCTGTAGCCTTTGCGTAAATACTCTCCCCCCCCCCCCTGTCTCTCTCTCTCTCTCTCTCTCTCTCTCTTCTCTCTCTCCTCTCTCTCTCTCTCTCTCTGTATGTGTGTGTGTGTGTTTGTGTTTGTGGCTGTCTTTCTGTCTGTCTGCCTCTCTCTCTCTCTTTCTCTCTCTCTCTCTCTCTCTCTCTCCTCTCTCTCTCTCTCTCTCTCTCTTATGTGTGTGTGTTTGTGTTTGTGGCTGTCTGTCTGTCTGTCTGTCTGTCTGTCTGTCTGTCTCTCTCTCTCTCTCTCTCTCTCTCTCTCTCTCTCTCTCTCTCTCTCTCTCTCTCTCCCCTCCCCCCACCACATAGATAGGAAGCCTCTACTACCAGACAGATGAAAGACGTGTGGTAACAGTCACAGTCCTGTCACTTTTATCGCACAAACATGAACACAGACCAGACCAGCCGATAACCCACAAATCGACAATTTGGGAAAGCCGAGGGTTGGCGATAACCTGAGGCAGAAGACTTTTCACAGATAAGGGGGCTCTCATTGCACCCTTCCTCCCCCTGGCGACCAAACCACGATCATCAGATTGACGCCCACCTCCTACAGTGCTATCTTCGGTCTGCCAACGACGGGGTCTGGCAGTCTGCCAGCAGGTTACCCTGACCATCCAGACATCCTTGTTGGGTCCAGGAACAGTCTGTCCTCCTGAAGAGCCTCCGGTCAATACCCAGTGAATCTCACCATCACCCCCCTTCGCCGCTCACCCGGTACCCACCGGCCTCGACACCCTTCTACCTCCTCATCCTTCGTCGTCCCTGACCGTGTCACGCGAACGGATGTGGATTAATAGGTCTGGAGTGGAGCGGCTCCGGTCTGAAGGGTGCTGGCCGAGAGGGCACTAGACTGGGGCTGGCGGCCAAAAGAGCAGGTGCGGGTAGAAAGATGGCACCAAGTTCTGATGATGCCTGGTGTTTTTTTTTCAGCTTTTTTTTTTTTTTTGGTCATGACTCATCTCTCTCTCTATATATCTCTCTCTCTCTCTCTCTCTCTCTCTCTCTCTCTCTCTCTCTCTCTCTCTCTCTCTCTCTCTCTCTCGCCTTACGAGTGTATGCGTGTGTGTCTGTATGTGTCTGTGTGTATGTGTCTGTGTGTCTGTGTCTGTATCTGTGTCAGCGTGTGTCTCTCACAGAGAGAGATTGAAAGAGACAGACATTAGAGAAATTAAAGAACAGAGAAAAGAAAAATAGGAAATAAAGAAGAAGACTTATAAAAGAAGGTGACGACATAGACGACGAAGAAGAAGAAGAAGACAACCACTACTACTACTACTACTACTACTACTACTACTACTACTACTACTACTACTACTATCTACTCTACTACTACTACTACTACTACTACTACTACTTTTACGAAAAAGAAGAAGAAGAAGACGAAGAAAAAAGAAGAAGAAGAAGAAGAAACCGATATAGAGCACAGAGACAATCAGATTAACAGAAAGACAGGCAATGTTATCAAATTCTTCCAACAACAAAAATAATGATCCTACTTTCTGGGAAAACAAAAATCATGGTATTGCCAAAGGTAATGAGTTTCCACCCACAACTGACCTCTCAGAACGATGCACGTATGTTGTTTTACTAGCGTGCGTCATAAACCTCCCCCCTCCCCTCTACCCCACACATACGCACAAACACAACACGCACACCCTCCACCCCTACCTCGATACACATCTCTTCTGTCCTCTTCACGTCCATCTCGCCACAAACCACACCCATTTCTCACATCATTTCCACCCCCACCCCCACCCCCCTTCCCACCATCCCCAGCCAAGAAACACTAAAGACACTGTCTGCGCCACGACTGGTTCAGCTTTGGGTAACAAATAACTGTTCGATACCTCACACCCACAGAAGTCTCTTCGGACATTTCCAGCAAACTGAGGGTATCATTCAAAACATCGTCTGGAGACTGGAAGTCTGGCTGGAGAGGGTGTCGGGGACTGAAACTGTTCCGAACACTTCCCCTCTCCTTCCACCCCCCCCCCCCCCCAACTCCCACCCCCCACTCCCC
>CM065717.1:71196169-71213669 GCA_033310375.1 Conus canariensis
GTCAGAAAATACCACGAACGTTTGGAGTTTGTGGGGTGTTATGTGTGTGTGTGTGTGTGTGTGTGTGTGTGTGTGTGTGTGTGTGGCGCGCGCGCGCGCGCGCGCGCGCGCGTGCGTGCATGTGTGTGTGTGTGTGTGTGTGTGTGTGTGTGTGTGTGTGTGTGTGTGTGTGTGTGTTTTGAAACGTTCTGTTATGAGGAGAGAAGCAGAAGAAAAGTGCTAACACTCTTCCTTGTGATATGCCATATTCAATGGCGTCACCCCTTTATTGAAATACGAAATCAGTCTTCTATCTTTTACCGAAGTTCTATATTCTTGTCTCTTCGTATTGTGTTTGAATTCTCGTCTTGGTTTTCTGTTCTTCTTTTAGGGTATCCTTTTTAAGTCTTTTTTGGATCCGTTTCTGTTTTTCTCTAACGAATCCCTTTTTTCTGCATCTGTTTTTCCCGGTTTTGTTCAGAATTTTTTTTTCAGTCCTTTCTTTTCAGGAACTGTCTGCAGGATCTCTCTCTCTCTCTCTCCTCTCTCTCCTCTCTCTCTCCTCTCTCTCTCCTCTCTCTCTCTCTCTCTCTCTTTGTTTAAGACCTCGCACAGTTTGTCACAAACTTACACACACACACACACACACACACACACACACACACACACACACACACATACACACACAACACAGAGAGGAGAGAGAGAGAAGAGAGAGAGAGAGAGAGAGAGAGAAGAGAACAGAACAGAATTTTATTCCAAAAAGGCCAAAGCCCCATTTGAAGGGGTGTGAACAATGACAATGAATATATGATACAAATGCGAATGAAACTGTCATCCCAATATAAGCACGAGAACTAGTCCAAATGCAAGACTGAAAACAGTTTACCAGCTTGCAAACGAAGATAATGTAAATGAGAGAGAGAGAGAGAGAGAGAGAGAGAGAGAGAGAGAGAGAGAGAGAGAGAGAGAGAGAGAGAGAGAGAGAGAGAGAGAGAGAGAGAGAGAGAGAGAGAGAGATCCTGAAGATAGTTCTTTTTCAAGGCTTTTCTGTTTTTCTTTTTGAAGAAGCCATTCAACTGCACACTCCCCTGGGCCGTAGAAGGCTTTTTTTCCGTGTTGGACCGTCCACGAATTCGAGGCCTCAACTGAGCCATCTGTCCGTATTCTCCAGCCGGACACTGAACTCTGATTATCCCCCCTTAATGCACACGGAAGAACCTCGGTCATTTTCAGGACCAGTCAGAGCACTTTCTTTTTTATGGTGCATGGTGAAAATAGTAACGGTAATACATAAGTAGAAAAGGTCTTGGTTGAGTTCTTTCTATCTGGTAAAAGCGACTCTCATTTCATGTTTAAAAAAAAAAAAAGATGTCATTGACATCATCTTGTGGATAGATTAACTGTCAACTTTCAAAGAAAATCTGATTATTTTAAGGACGGCAAGCAGAATAATATCAAGAAGATACCGTGACGCTATTAACGGCAGAGTGAAGAACAATGCATTGTTAGTAGAAAAACTTAGCGAAGAAAGACAAGGTTCTGGATTCATTAAAGGGGAATAACTTTGCAATATTGTAAAGTAATAGAGGAGTACTTTCCCTTTATGCCTGACTTCGGCTGTTCCTTCAGTTGTGCTTAGATTGTATCAATAAAAATAAACAAACACTAGCGCGCGCGCGCGCTTGCGCATGCAAGACACGTACGCCCACGCGCGCGCGCGCACACACACACACACAACACACACACACACACACACACACACACACACACATCGCGCGTGCGCATGCGCACACACACATGCACGCACGCACTCACAAACGCACTCAGGCACGCACGTGCACGCACGTACGCATTGACGCACGCACGCACGCATGCGCGCGAGCGCACGACACACACACACACACACACACACACACACACACACACACACAACACACTATCTAAAGATTGTCAGTGGTGGAGAAGAAACAATAAAAATCAGTGTAGGCCTACTTAAGTCAACAACTGATCAAAAACTGAAAATCAATCTGTCTTTGTATGTGTGTACACCTATAGCTATATGTATGTCGGTACAGTTGTGTGTGTTTCTTTGTTGGGTTTTAGTGGTGTTGTTGTTGTTGTTTTTTTTATTATTATTCATTCATTGTTGACATCGTGAATTAATTTTGTTTTGCTGTGCTACTGCTTTATTGTTGTACGATGTGTTTATTTTCTTTTGATTTGGAAAAATAAACATCTTGATTTCTTCAGGAAAATTGTTGAAAGAACAGTTGGACTGTCTTTAACTTAAAGCTACCCGCATAGGAATGGATCGTTTATTGGTAGTGCAAGGTACCACCTGGTGAAGCGTCCCAGACATCAGAATGAAAATTTCGTAGGTTTTTTTGGGGGGTTTTAACTTTTTTTTTTTTACTTGTGTGTGTGTGTGGGGGGGGGGGGGGGGGGGGGGGGGGGGCTTTTCTTTTCTTTTTTTTTCTTTTTTTTTTTTTCAGTCAGACCATACGACTATTTGGGAGCATGGGAACACACTTAACGACCGAACAGTGGCGTCGGGAAGATATTTTACGTCACAGAATGGGGAGGGGGGGGGGGGGGGGGGCGGGGGCCGGCCGGGGACGGACGAACAGACGGAAGGGTGCAGAGTCAACCTGAACCGACATCACAGCAGTTTTCCTTCTTTTTTTTTTCACCGTACAAGGGGGAGCGGATGGGAGGGGTGGGGTGGTATGGGGGATTCGTCTTCCAACTGTTCGTCTCGTCAAACCAGTGTGTGTGTGTGTGTGCGTGCGCACGTGCGTGTGTTCAATTTCTTGTGACGGTAGGGCTGGGAGGCTGGGAGGCCGTGTGAAGATGGGGAAGAGACGCATTATAGGTCGTGATGTCTATATTTGTGGCTTTGAATATTCGGGGAAAGGGAGGGGGTGGAGCTCTGCCCACCTTCCCTTTCCCTCTATCCCCCGGTTCCGACGCCACAGCTGAACATAATTCGAAGTTTCCTTTTTGACCTTTTGCCCATTAAGCCCTTGTAGTCCCCCTCTAGAAATTCTAATGCATTATCTATTGGCTCATCGTTTCATAATCTATTTGGTTTGCGCTCGCAAGCATATGCACCGACATTTTATTCACGAAAAAAAAAAAAAAAAAAAAAACAGGAAGAGAGACGAAAAGGTGAGAAGAAGAGGGTGCTAAAGACAAAAAAAAAAAAAAAAAAAAAAGGAAGGTGCAAAGTCACGCACATTGAAATTGTGAAGATAAAGCCGTTTGTATTTAAAGATCAGATACTAAAATAAAAGTGATTGCTCGTTTATTTTCGTTGTCCTGAGTGTTTTGTATCTTGCCTGAAGAAGACCTAAGAGGTCGAAATGTTTCGTGTTTTGTCTTGTGATTCGTTTGTCTACATTTTCTTGGCGGTGTGCTATTAATTACATTTGAAATTTGTTTAGATTTCCACCTGCAGTCGCCTCACTTTGCAATTAGATCTAAAATAAAAGATTGGGGAGCGAAAAAGTACAAAAAAAAAAAAGATAATGCAAAGCGTAACAAGTTATATCACATCACTATCAATATAACACAACTCCCCCCACCCCCACCCACCCCACCCCCACCCCCACTCCCCAAGAAAAAAAAATCGCTGGTTCAGGGAGCTCATTCACTTTTGACGAGTTAATTTCTTATTCTGTGCGAGTCATTTGATTTGTCTCCCATTATCCACGTACTATGAATCGGAATGAAGCACAGAAACTACAACCAGCCCACACGCGAATATTCTGTTCTCCATTAATTCTTTTCCTCTTCCTTCAAATCCCCCTCCCCCCCCCCCCCCCCCCCTCCCCCATGTTTTCTCTCACCAACCCTTTCTCTTCTCCGCCACTCCCATGACAGCCCTTCTTTCCCTCACAGAGAGAGAGAGAGAGAGAAGAGAGAGAGAGAGAGAGAGAGAGAGAGAGAGAGAGAGAGAGAGAGAACGATATGTTTATTGAGGGAAAGAAATAAGCACCAAGTCAGTGGCTTTTCTTTTCATCCTGACTCTTTAAACAAAGGAAAGGAATCTCAATATATGAAAGAAAACATTGCACGGAACTGCATATCAATACATATACCGCAATGAATACGTAACAATTTAGAATGAATAATGCAATATATATTTGGAGGAGAGAGAGAGAGAGAGAGAGAGAGAGAGAGATGTTTATTGCGGGAAAGGAACAAGCACAAAGTCAGTGGCTTTTTTTTTTAATCCATCCAGCCTCTTAAAGAAAGGAAAGGTATCTCAATGATATGAAAGAAAACATTGCACAGAACTGCATATCAGTATAAATACAGCAATGAATATACGTAATAATTTAGAATGAATAATGCAATATATAACTGGAGGAAGAGAGTATGGGAGGGTGGGAGGGAGGTAGGGATGGAGAGAGAGAGAGAGATGATGATGATGATGATGATGATGATGATGATGATGATGATGATGACGATGATGATGATGACGATGACGATGACGATGATGATGATGATGGTGATGATGATGATGATGATGATGATGATGATGATGATGATTTTTATTTCCAAGGTTAACAGATAAGCGAACATATGCTTATTTCATCCGGCCCTTGCCCTGCTAAGGGACTAACTAAGCATGACTAGCGACTAAAGCTAACAAAACTTTTAACAGAGAGAGAGAGAGAAGAGAGAGAGAGAGAGAGAGAGAGAGGAGAGAGAGAGAGAGAGAGAGAGAGAGAGAGAGAGAAGAGAGTTGCGAACACATCAGAAAGTTCGCTGCAGGCAGGTTTAATGTCTGCCTCCAGAAAAGGTGATACGGCAGACGGGGCGGTCATTGGAGGAATGCGGCGGGATCGAGGGGGGGGGGGGGGGGGGGGGAGACACGGAGACGAGGGGGGGGAGGAGGGGGAGGAGGAGGGGGGGAGGGCTATTTTGAACAGCACGCTAATACTACCTGAACAACCCGTGATTGGTTAAGGACTTATCTATATGTGGTGCGGGGAAATGGGATGTGGACGGAGGGGGAGGGATGGGGGGAGGTGGGGGAGGGGGTTAATGCCTGAATATGACTAGACAAGATTTCCTTTCCGACCCTTGTTAGAAACAAGCATTTATCGTGTTTCTTTCGGGAGATGTTGAAGAGGATTTTTTGAGGGGGAAGAACCTGAATTAGAATGTAGATGGCGTAAGCTTCCTATCTGTTGCACATAGCTGTCGCTTTTGCTTGTAAGTCTCCATGTAGGACATGTCAGGCTATGCGAGCGGCCAAATTCTTTAAAGTTCCTTACGCTTGATGGAAAGAGCCGTCAGCATTCATTTGGTTGAATTCCCTCTCTCTCTCTCTCTCCTCTCTCTCTCTTCTCTCTCTCTCTCTCTCTCTCTCTCTCTCTCTCTCTCTCTCATTTATGTTGGATCTTTGCTGGATTCGAACCTGCACCCTCAGACTGAGAAGTCTGTGTACAACCACTGTGTTAGCTATGCACCTTCAGTTCATAAATATTCTTTCCCGCTGAATGTGAGTCCACCCAACCACCGCCGGTCATCCCCACCCACCTCTGACACTATTGGAAGTGATGTCAGCCAAGACTTCGACCGACCCCACACAGGAATAGGTTCTCATTTGGAGGAAAGATCGTAAATAACGTCACACAGAGAGAGAGAGAGAGAGAGAGAGAGAGAGAGAGAGAGAGAGAGAGAGAGAGAGAGAGAGAGAGAGAAGAAGTGAGTGAGAAATGAGAAGGGGCGAGATGGAGGGAATAGTAGAGATGTATAGGAAGATGACGAGCATAGAGAAAGACAAAACGAGAGAGAGAGAGAAGAGAGAGAGAGAGAGAGAGAGAGAGAGAGAGAGAGGAGGGGGGGGAGGGTATGAGGACAAAAGAAAACAAAATCATGAACACAGACAGACAAAGACGGAGGGACACCGAGAAAAAGAGGCGGCCAGAAAAGTCTCCCAGAGGGATACCGTACATTAGTACTTAGCCGTGGACAAACACTGGACAGAGCACATAAGTGAATGGGCTCGAGGGGGTTACCACTGATAGATGAGTGACCACACTGGGGTATTGACCAGCCAGGACAAGGGCATTGGTCAGACTGACCATTACTTCCGAAGAACCCAGACTCAATTGCGCGGGGGAAGAGAAATTGGGTTTGCAACACAATATCCCCCATAGCATCAAAGAGAGAAGAGAGAGAGAGAGAGAGAGAGAGAGAGAGAGAGAGAGATGCTGTGGGGAAGATGAGTGTAGGAGAAAGGGCAGGTATGTAACGGGGTTCGGTAGGTAGAGACAGAGGGAA
Organism: Conus canariensis; assembly: GCA_033310375.1. NCBI lineage: Eukaryota > Metazoa > Mollusca > Gastropoda > Neogastropoda > Conidae > Conus > Conus canariensis. The sequence goes on from CM065717.1 coordinate 71,202,449, forward strand.
AGAGAGAAAAATTCACAGACCATGACTACGTTTATGTTTTTGTCCATAATTTTAGACACACACACAAAAAAATGGTAGCTACCACTCCTTGACCACAAAGATAAAATTGTTGAGTTCGACTGATTTGAAAAAAAAAAAAAAATTCTACTGTTTGCTTGATTTCTTGAGAAGCCTAAAAGAAATAAGAAGAAAAAAGAAAAGCGCCACCTCATAATATTAGGCACCAGCATTTTGAGGACAATAATTGTTAAGTCACAATGATCGTAAGCCCCCCCCCCCCCCCCCCCCCCCCCCCCAACTAGCATTCCCCTCTCTCCCTCTTCCCACGCCTTCCATTTGATTTCTATTCCTTCTACCCTCGTCCTCCAACCTCCACAGGACGAAGAACGCCAACACAGCTCTTCTTCAGTGACAGTCCTCAAGACTGCTGTATGCAGGGATTTGTTCCCTGGCATGTAGTTTCTTCCAGACCACAAAGCTGTTTGTTGGTTCTGGCTGACATTTTTTCTGGAAAATGAACGCAGTCACCGTATGGAGGGAAAAAAAGAAATAGGCCCAGTGAACTTGCTGAACATGAAGACGTCTGTTTTAGACAGATGGACCAGACTTACCATCTCTGGTTGATTCTGATCTAGGTATTTTGGTTTTGTTGTAAGTGTGTTACGTTAACGTGACGTTAGTTTACCAAATAACGTATGCACAGACTATATTATATATTGATTCTGGAGGTCTCTTTAGAGTTCCAATATTGTGCTGAAAGTGTCAGAAGTCACCAGGCGTTTGCTCCTTGAATGTTTGAAAGTTGTTTGTGTGGCTGTAATACGTCATACTTCCCTATTCTTGTAGACGTCCCATGCATTTTGATTGACTACACTTCGTCATGATTCTCGAACATTTTGAAATAGTCCACGTTTGTTGACTGGCTGTACCGCCCCATATTTCTCGAACTGCCAGTTTGATGAACTTTCAGTGAGCAAAGAATGGCAGGGCGCATTCTCAGTGTTGTTGTCTTGGTGAGAGCTTTAACTTTTTTTTCTTAATCTACAGTATTGTTGCTTTTGTTCCCCTTTTTGCCATGAACGTTATGTTTTCATTTACGTCTGTGTTTGTTTGTTTGTTCATATGTTTGTTAGCAAGATTACACACAAACTACAAGACTGATTTCAGAAAAAAAAAACTAGGTAGAATGATGGAAGTAACCCAAGGACGTATCCATTACACTTTGTTCCACAGATAGGATTTTTTTTTCTTCACTTTCTTTCACAACACATGGTATTTTTTTTTTTACTTTACGGTGCAAATGTAAAAAAAAGAAGTTCAAATCTTTGCCAAGTCATTACTGTGATGATGCAGGGGTTGTTGGCCTGCGCTTGTTTTCCCCCACTATTAGATTGTTCGTCTTTGCATTTGTCTGACTTTATTCAAGTTTAAAAGGCTGTGCCAGTCTTGAAGAAAAGTTACTCTGAGTTAGATTTTCTTATGGGAGCAAGAGTTACCCTACCTGTTTATTGTTTACTGTTCCCTGTCTCATTTCATGTTCAATTTCGTTTTAAAAAAAAATAAAAAATAAAGAAAAAAATTAACAAAATGTAACATCAGTGACACGACGTCAGCATTATTTGATGTTGGAATATTTACGAAGTTGTCAGACTGGGCATGGACATGGATGAAAACACAAGGCCAGTGAGCAATGGACTGGTCTTCCATGGCGGATGACTGCGCTCTCCTGGATGCCCTTCTCGTTGTTGTGAAGGCATGAATCATCACTTCGCCCACAGCAGTCCCATTGCTGTGCATGCTTGGCACACGGAGTTGGGAGGGGGCGGAGGGGGGTGGGGGTGGGGAGGAAAGAGTAGGAGTGAAGGGGATGGGGAGGAAAGGTGAGAGGAGGAGGAGGGTAGAGGTGTGGAAGAAAAGTTGGATTTGCAAGATTATTCTGCATACAGCAGTATTTTCAGACTTTTTTTTTTTCATATTGTTTTGTGGGGTGGGCTTCTTTTTACTTTCTTCTGTCAGAGAGAAAGACAAGACAAGCTGGTGAAGCCACTTCACTTTCCTTTCGGGATTCTGCAAAGCCCTCTGGCTCTTTTTCTCCCTCCATTTATCTCTTCCTCTATCCTTGCACCTCATCCACCCCCATCTCCTTCAAACCTCTCCCTTCTCTCTCCCCTCCTCCTCTCTCTCTCTCTCTCTCTCTCTCTCTCTCTCTGTAAGACGTTATCCGGAAACACTTGTCACGCAGGGGAGACGATGCCCATTTATTGAAACTGTCACAGCAGCAGACAGAGAATGGACAACCTCTGTGTGTGTGTGTGTGTGTGTGTGTGTGTGTGTGTGTGTGTGTGTGTGTGTGTGTGTGTGTGTGTGTCACTGAAAGACACTTTGTTGGCTGGGAAGAAAAATAAAGAACGTTCCTTCCTTGTCTGCCCCTAGGGAGCAAATGTTTCTGAAAAAAAAAAAAAATCATCACTTTCTACGCAGTTCTTACAGTCACAATTTGAATATAAGGCAGCCTGGAAATCTTCAGATGTGTGCTTGTGACACACTCACGTGTGTGTGTGTGTGTGTGTGTGTGTGTGTGTGTGTGTGTGTGTGTGTGTGTGTGTGTGTGTGTGTGGTGCGTGCGTGCGTGCGTGCGTGTCGTGTGTGTGTGTGTGTGTGTGTGTGTGTGTGTGTGTGTGTGTGTGTGTGTGTGTGTGTGTGTGACACAGAGAGAGAGAGGGAGGAGAGAGAGAGAGAGAGAGAGAGAGAGAGAGAGAGAGAGAGAGAGAGAGTTTTTAACATGTTCTTTTCATAAATAATAATTCGAACTGCTAGAATTCTTGGCCCTCTCTCTCTCTCTCTTCTCTCTCTTCTCTCTCTCTCTGTCTCTCTCTCTCTCTGTCCTCTCTTCTGTCTGCTCTCTCTCTCTCTCTCTCTCTCTCTCTCCTCTCTCTCTCTCTCTCTCTCTCTCTCTCTCTCGCTTCAGTGACAGTTCTCAAGACCATCATATGTGATGATATCTTCTATGGTACATTTTCTTTCTGACCACAGAGACGCTGGTTTGGCTGCTTTTGTTATTGCTGCAGTTGTTGGGGCTGTTGTTATTGTTGTGTCGTCGTTGTTATTGTCGTCGTCATTGTCGTCTTTGCTGTTGTTTTTATCTTCCTGTAAAGTAAATGCAGTCACTGTGTGGACAAACAAAAACTAGACCCAGTGAACTTTGCTGAACAGGAAAGTGTCTGTTTCAAACAGATCGACTGTAGGTTTCATGATTAGCTAATACAAATCTATATATTTTGGTTTTGCTTTAAAATGTTTTCAGTTTAACGTGACTTTAGTTTACAAGATAACGTATGCGCAGACTCCGTAATGATTCTGAATAACGCTTCAGAGTCCTAGAATAGGCTAGTACTGAAAGCTGAGAAGCCTCCAGATATTTGTTCTTTGAATGTTCTGAGTAGCTTTAATTGGCTATAATATGTCATAGTCCTCCATTCGTCTGGAAGTCCCATGCAGTTTGATTGGTACACAAGATCATGGCGCTCGAACATTTAAGAATGTACCATGCATGTTGATTGGCTGTGTTGCGCAATGTTTCTCGGACTTGCAATTTAATACACTATCAGTGACCAGGATTTATGGTAGCTGAAGGATGCAATGTGAATAAGGGGAGAATGCAGGGACGCATCTCTGTTTTAAGGGGCCTTCAAGACGGTCATATGGATATTGATTTGTGGACCTTCTGCTGACGTTGAACCTGTTAACCAAGTCAACGTTTTCTCTGTCTAGATCGATTCAAGGAGAAATTCGAACCAACTCTTGTCCATCACCTTAGTTAGCATCATCCACCCGGATAAATGTCAGAAAGCAGCACATTTTTTTTCTCCGAGAGTTCAGAGTTTTATCTGTTTCCCATCAGGAGAAAATGCAGTTGATCAGTAAATTGGATTTCATTTCTTAGTCTTATCCAGTGGATACAGCATACATTGATATGCTCTCTCTCTCTCTCTCTCTCTCTCTCTCTCTCTCTCTCTCTCTCTCTCTCTCTCTCTTCCCTTCTCTCTCTCTCTCTCTCTCTCCTTGAAATCGAGTTGACGCAGTACGTCGTGCCTTTTTTCTTTGGGGGGTTCCAAACTTCTGTCGTAACAGTGTTGTTGTTCTGGACCTCAACAACTTTCTGGGGCAGTTCCTCCCAGTCCTTCATTGTTGTAGGCAGAAAAGAAAACATGCTGGCACTCGGTTCAGCAGAATGATTGAAGGAACCGCTGGGTGTGTCCATTAGTGCCGTTGCCACGGTGGCATCTTTAATTTGTTCTTATATCTTCAGTAATGTTGCTGTTGTTTCCTTTTCACTATGGATGAAATGTTTTCACCTGTGTCTTGTCTTTATGTGTGTGTTCATTTGTTTGTGGCAAAAATTACACGCAAACACTACAACATTGATTTCACAGAAACTAAGGGGAGGGGGGTTATTGCAAGGACGAACCCATTATTACACTTTATTGCAGAGACGGGATGATTTCTTCTCTTTCTTTAACAATACAAACCAGGGTATGTTTGGACTTTTTGCGCAAATTTCTACAATTAAAAAAAATAGTAACTATGAAAATGCATAGATATAAATGACAAAACATCAGGCTTATTAGATGTTTATAAATATATAATTATATATAATATATATATATTCACAGTTGGTAAGACTTGGCGCTGATATGGCGGACGACACAGATCCAGTGAGCGAAAGGATTGTTCTACCTTGATGGAAAGTATGCATTCTCCAGGGCGACCTTCTCGCTGTTCTTTATCAAATGAAAACAGAAGTGATGAAATGAATGTTCACTTCGTCCACAGCAGTGCCGACACTCTGCATGCTTGGCACGTGGAGCTGGGGGTGGAGGAACGAAAGGGGAGGGGAGTGAAAGGGATGGGGAGGAAGAGAGAGAAGGGGTGGGGGGGGGGTTAGAGGTATGGACAGAAAAAAGTGGATTTCCAAGATTATTCTGCATACAAAGTATTTCCAAACTTTCTTTTTGGGATGTTTTGTGTGGTGATTTTTTTTTTCTAACCTTGTCACAGAGAAAGACATGGCAAGCTGATGAAGCCACTTCACTTTCCTTTTTGGATTCAACAAAGCCCTCCTGCTCTCTTCTTCCCTGGATTTGTCTCCCTTCCTTTTAATTCCTCCACCTCATCCAACCCACTCCATCTCCTTCACATATCTCCCTCCTCCTCTCTCTCTCTCTCTCTCTTCTCTCTCCTCTCTCTCTCTCTCTCTCCTCTCTCTCTCTCTCTTTCGTAAGACATTGTCCGGGAACACTTGTCACGCGCAGAAGACGATGCCCATTCGGTGAAACCGTCACAGCAGCAGACAGAGAATTGACATTCTCTGTGTGTGTGTGTGTGTGTGTGTGTGTGTGTGTGTGTGTTGTGTTGTGTGTGTGTGTGTGTGGTGTGTGTGTGTGTGTGTGGCCCCCACTGAAGGACAGGTGTTGGGTGAAAAGAAATACAAAAGTCTGTCCTTCCTTGTCTGCCTCCAGGGAGCAAATGGTCATGGGAAAAAAGAACAGTCATTACTTTCTGCGCAGTTCTCAATGTGACACTTTGAAAAACAAGGCACCAAAGTTGTGACAGCCTGGAAATCTCAGCATGCGTGGCATGCATGTGCACGTGTGTGTGTGTGTGTGTGTGTGTGTGTGTGTGTGTGTGTGTGTGTGTGTGTGTGTGTGTGTGTGTGTGTGTGTGTGTGTTTCTTCCGTCATTCCATTAATGGCTTGGCAAAGATTTAAATGAAAGAAAAAAAGGAAGAAAAGGGTTGGGGGGGGGACGTGCAGTCTGCTACTATCTTGATTTACAGAAAGACCAGCACAAAGGAGAATAAAGACGCGAACGGGAGCTAAGCAGCTGAATCTTGTGGGGGGAAAAAATAAACTTCTGCAGACAGCAGTATCAGCTGCGGGAAAAAAAAAAAGAATTTGGAAAGTACCTTCATCAGAGTGAAAGTAGCTAGTGGCCATAAATACGACGTTGAGTCTATTTTTTTATAAAAAGTGAAAAGACTTTGAATCAGCTGTGTAAGCCAAGAAGGTCAGCACTTTACGGACAGGAGGACACAAGAACCCATTAACAGGAAGACAGACGTCTGCCAGATCACTGGCAGTTGCCATGTCACTGGTGTTGATGGTGAGTGTTCTTTGCGTGTCTGGCACCATCTGCTTTCCTCCTCCATTCCTTATTCCCCTACCCCTCTCATTCTCTCCTTTTCCTATCTCTCCTCATATTCTGTCTTAGATATATATATATATTAGAGAGAGAGAGAGATGGAAAGTGTGTGTGAGAGAGAAGAGAGTGATTGTGTACAAGTGTTAGTCTGTGCGTGAGTGTGTGTGACTTATAGAACGAGCAGGCAATGTATTTTTTTGCAACAAATATGAAGAAAAAAAAATCGTAGAATACCGTTCAGTACTACCCACAATACAACGTTATAGGCTCAATGTGAAGTGAACGAAAGCAAGGTCAAACGAATAGCATTCATCATTCGCATTCAGTTCGCCCCAAGAGATTTGCAAAAGGACGGTTCACTTCATGTCCTACATCAAACTAGACAGGACACTCTGTCGCTGCTGTCACGCCCCGCGTTGTTCAGTCTTTGTGTTTACAGGAACAATGTGCTCCTGGGGGAAATTAACTTCCATATCTCAAGCTACGAATGAAGCCACAAATCAAGTCACACGGTAATTAATAAAGCCATAAAGTGACCCAGGTGTACAGCTAATGCGTTAAAGCTTTTGTCTTTCACTCGACAATACATAGAGATAATTGAAATCAGCACTTAAAATTAAACAATGAACGAAAAAATTACCGGATTTGCTGTCAGGTAATTCCATCATTTCACCGTTAGACCAGTTCCGTTTTATCTGGTTCGTAGTCTTTTTTTTCCCCATGATCTTGTTAGCAGAGAGACAAACATATCAACAAACACATGTGAAAACTTAACTCTTGGTGGACGTGACAAGAAGCCAAGCAAATCTTTGTTATAGCAGATTTCGTTTTGATTTCTGACTGTGCTCTTTTCCTGCTTCGGCGAATGTTAGGATGAGTTGTTCACCAGTCCGGAATGATGGCACATTGAGCATCGTTAGCTTTAGACTAAAGCAAACTATGGTGTGTAACGTTAAAACTTACATTCTCAAGTGTAGTGTAGTGTAGTGTAGTGTAGTGTAGTGTAGTGTAGTGTAGTGTAGTGTAGTGTAGTGTAGTGTAGTGTAGTGTTGTGTAGTGTAGTGTAGTGTAGTGTAGCGTACTTACTGTACTGTACTGTACTGTACTGTACTATACCGTAATGTAGCGTACTGTACTGGACTGTAGGGTAGTGGTGTGGTGTGGTGTGGTGCTGTGTTGTGTGGTGTGGTGTGGTGTGTGTGTGTGTGTGTGTGTGTGTGTGTGTGTGTGTGTGTGGTGTGTGTGTGTGTGTGTGTGTGTGTGTGTGTGTTAGGAAGAGTGTGTGTATGTGTGTCTCTGTTTTTCTGTTTCTCTGTGCGTGTGTGTGTGTGTGTGTGTGTGTGTGTGTGTGTGTGTGTGTGTGTGGTGTGTGTGTGTGTGTGTATTCGTGTGTTTATGTGTATGTATGTCACATGTGTGTCAATTTGTGTGTATGTGTCATGTGTGTGTGAGTGTGTGTATGTGTCATGTGTGTGTGTGTGTGTGTGTGTGTGTGTGTGTGTGTGTGTGTGTGTGTGTGTGTGTGTGTGTTTGTTTATATGGGCACAGAGGTGCACATAAACTATACTTGTGTGTTCACTGGGACATGGGTAACCATGAATTATCCCATGCATGTATTTCGCACATAGTGTATTTCTAAAGCTATGTTAGAAACCATTCACTCTTTCTGCCCAGTGCCCTTTTCCTGTCACATGTAGTTTTTGCACACTTCAGTGTCATGATAGAATCACTTCAGTGTCATGATAGAATCACTTCAGTGTCATGATAGAATCACTTCAGTGTCATGATAGAATCACTTCAGTGTCATGATAGAATCACTTCAGTGTCATGATAGAATCACTTCAGTGTCATGATAGAATCACTTCAGTGTCATGATAGAATCACTTCAGTGTCATGATAGAATCAGACATTGGAGTCTGCTCTGGTGGCTTTTTCACGATCTGATATTGATTGCCTCCTGCAGATTGCCGGTGCTGGTGCTGCAACAGAGCAAACCTGGGTATAAATGTGTATACAGAAGCCGAAATGAGCAGTGGAGGGAAATGCAATCAGACACTGAAGATGAGATTGAAAACGAAAGAAACAGAATTTAGGCATTTGAGAATGAATGCTGTAAATGAATGCTATTGCACCTTATACAGTAGTATAAAACATCAATATTTTGGGGGCAGTGAGTCAACATGTATGCTGAGCGGTATCTCGCCATGATTCCCTGTCCAAAACTTTTCTGCCGGGTGCAGTGAAGGATAACAGAGGGTGACTGAAATGCCATGAATGGACAGGAACAACGACTGGATCTGTTGGCTGGACCTTTAGCCTGTTGCGCATGATTTAAGATGAATAATTGTTAAGACTGCTGATTGCGTGAAGTTGTTTTATCATGGCACACCTCGGAATTCCTGTCACTGGACAATGGTAGTTTAGGCAGCATCTAACTCTATTACATAAATGGCAGTGTTGTCTGGTTACACAGGTTAATTCTTGTGTTCTTTTAATGTTGCTAACAATTTATTTTGTCGTTCTTTATTTTCATCATTGTTACAAGCTTATGGATGCAACAGCAAAATTTCGGATATGATAATACATCACCATAGTAACAGTCAGGTATGGTTTCAAGCCAGGACCCCAGACTGTGCCAAAACAGTAACAAAAATCTGGAACCAAGGGCACTTGTATAGGCTAAGTTTGTTTGTTTTTTGTTTTGTTTTTTGCTGTCCCAACCTCTGCGCCACCTCAGAGGCAGTGCACCCACGCCACTCATTCCGACACCCCGTCCACAGCCACAGCCCGGTCGGCCCCGCCGCAGCCCCGGCACCGGCAATCCACAGGTAGCAGTCAATGTCAAGTCGTCAAGAGGCAACCCACCGGAGGAGACACTGCACTGCTGCCGAGTCACTTCGGTGGTGTTCAGTGGCGCCTGTTCTGATCTAACATACGCAGGACACCACCTACTAAGCCCCCTACTGACGACAATAATTGCTTAGTCGTGGAGCCAGCGTGAGTGAGCTCTCCCTCCGGAGGGCGCCACCACGTCCGTCCAACGACAGCCCCCATGGACTTGCCCGATACCGGTGACCCCGACGGAACCAAACCAAAACCACAGACATGGAGAGGGCATCGAAATTGAGGTCACCATGAGAGCAGGGCATGAAGGGCCACAGAATTTGAGACATTTTTTTTAATGCTGATCGATGAGAATGAGGATGATTAAGATGATGCTACGGATTTCCATTTCGGTCTGAGACTACATGACAGGGCTGTACTCTACGCTTCCTTTCATAATATATCCTGGCGTCATCCAGGCCCGAGAGATACAGGCACCTGCAGTGTTGGTCAGGAATTTGAGCAACACTCTCAGAAACGCATCCATTAAGTGGATGAAACTCGACTGTGTGGTCCCAGTCTTCCCAACTGAGTCCGCAGCAAACTCAACTCTGGGTAGGAGCCGGTCGGGGCAGAAAAACCCACATGACTCTGATGGGATTCGAACCCATGACCTCCCAGCCGGGAGTCCGCGACGCTAACCACTTCGCCACGGCGGCTGGTCTGTATAGGCTAAGTTTATCACCACAACAGGCTTGTCTGAAAGGCAAGTGGGAGCTCGTTATAAAGAGAAGGCTTAGTAAATCGCTACCCCAACTATTTGTCTGTAGTTTGTTTGGATTCTTCATTTACTGAAACGGGTGTTTCTCCAGACTTTTTGCAGAGACAAGTGTTATCCACTTGTCCCATCTTTTCTGTCTTTGTCTGTTGTACTCCTAATGACCAGCACTCTACCAGGAAATGCTAATACATCACTGGCCACGACATGGACACCTACCAAGGGAAAAAAGCACTGACAGAGACAGAGTGGGAGCGGCGACACCAGGTAAGATCAGAAGAGGAGGAGCGAAGAAATAAATGCAAAAATGGTCTGGGTGAGAGAATGGGGGAGAGACAGGTATAGAGAGGGGGTAAGTGCGTGGGGGGATGAAGGAGATTCGGGGACAAAGAGGTAGAGAATGAAAGAGACTAGAAAATGCCACAGGAACAGACAGACTGACAAACACACAGACAAACAGACAGGCAGGCACACAGACACTGTGACTGTTTTGACGAACGCTTTTGCTTGGTCACCGCAGACAAATGAGCCGAGCATAATCACTCTCGTGGGGAAAGGAAGAGGTGGGAGAACGTGAGGGGGGGGGGAGGGGGACCAGGAGGAGGATGATTGGAGGAAGCGGAAAGGAGAGAGTGAGACAGAGGATGAATGGGATGGAAGAGGACGGAAGGGACCATGAAGACCAGCGCTACATTGTGTCTGGGAATACGTTCCTGCCACGTCAGCGACTTGGTGTTGCTGTGTTTGGTTGGCTCGTTACCTTGATGCCTTGATTAACTGTCCGCTTGTTTGGTTGGTTGCTTGGTCGGTTGACTGCTTGGTTGGTAGGCTGGCTGTTTAAATGGCTTGACGGTTGATCGGTTGCCTGGGTGGGCAATTGAGCAGGTGGCTGAACAGTTGGTTGGTTCGTTGGTTGGCTGGATGGTTTGCGGATAAGGTGAGGTGGATGAATAGGCAGCTGGCTGGTGAGATGGCTGGCTGTTTAGTCAGTTGGCTGGCTAGTTGGTGGGTTGCTTCTCTCTCTCTCTCTCTCTCTCTCTCTCTCTCTCTCTCTCTCTCTCTCTCCCTCTCTCTCTCTCTCTCTCTCTCTCTCTCTCTCTCTCTCTCATTGCTACATAGACAGCATAAAAGAGCGTCGAGTGACGAAAAAGGCTCCTCTTATATCAAGGTCTTTGAGAGAAACATTCTCTGAGTTTCCTCCAGGTTTTGATTCCCACTTTCAGATGACCTGGCAAATTGATAGGGTTTTGTCGTGTCCTTAGTGATCTTTGTTTGATGAGTGTGTGTGTGTGTGTGTGTGTGTGTGTGTGTGTGTGTGTGTGTGTGTGTGTGTGTGTGTGTTGTGTGTCTGTCCCTCTGTCCATCTGTCTGTCTGTCTGTCCCTCTGTCCATCTGTCTGTCTGTCTGTCCCTCTGTCCA
>CM065717.1:71218669-71221169 GCA_033310375.1 Conus canariensis
CTAGGACGGTTCACTGTATGTAATACATCAAACCAGACAGTACACTGTCTCGCTGCTCTCACGCCCTCGAATGTTCAGTCTGTGTTTACAGGAACAGTGTGCTCCTGGGGGAAATTAGCTTCCATCTCCCGAGTTACGAATGAAGCCACAAATCAGGTCACATATCAATTAACAAAGCCATGACGTAACCAAGGTGGACAGAGAATGTGTCAAAGCTTTAGTTTTACACTTGTCAACGGATAGAATAACTTGAAATCAGCAATTAGAATCAAACAACGATATAAGAAATTTAAAAATCATTGTATTTGTTCACACACACACACACACACACACACACACACACACACACACACACACACACACACACACACACACACACACACATACACACACACACACACACACACACACACACATACACACAAATAACGAAGATCATTAGGGGCACGACAAAACCCTCTCCGTTTATCAGGTCATCTGAAAGTGGGAATCAAAGCCTGGCTGGAACTCTGAAGGTTTCCTTGAAACTCTCCTCAAAGACCTTACCATTACAGGAGCCTTCCCTCTGGTCTCTTGACGCTCAATGCTGTCCAGACAGACGTCCAGCAGAGAGAGAGAGAGAGACAGACAGACAGAGAGACAGAGAGAGACAGAGAGAGAGACGGGTGGGGTGGGGGTGGGGGAGTAGCCAGTTTTGCAACCCACCTACCAGCACAGCTGGGTCGGACTCATCAGGGAGACACGGCTGGTTGTGTCTGCGCTCCTGGCGTCAAATAGAGACACACCACAGTCCATAATACTGTGGTGTTCTCACCACCAAGAGTGCAAAAAAGAATCCAATAGCACCCCCAAAGCAGCAGCGAAGAGTAGTAAATGAAACCAAACGAAAGTGTGGGGAGGAAAAAAGTCTATGTATTTGTCTGACTTTATTCAAGTGTCTCCCTGATGAGTCCGACCCAGCGGACGAAAGGCCTCGGAGCAGGCAATACAAATATATCTGCCTTCAAAGGGGATTGCGATGGTTCCCTTATGCAGCTAGTGAAGAGTTTTCATATCTGTAACATATTTTCTTAATTTCATGTTCCCAGTTTCTCCATCTTCAAATTCCGCCCCCCCCCCCCCCCTTAAGTCCAAATCTTTGCCAAGTCATTACTATGAAGATAGTTCAGTTGTTGGCCTGCGCTTGTTTTTCCCCCCACTATTAGATTGTTCGTCTATGTATTTGTCTGACTTTATTCAAGTTTAAAAGGCTGTGCCAGTCTTGAATAAAAGTTACTCTGTGTTAGGTTTTCTTGTGGGAGCAAAAAATACCCAACTTGTTTACTGTTTATCGTTTGCTGTTCCCTGCCTCATTTCATTTCCGAACTAATATACTATTAAAAATTCAAACAGACATCCTGCCTAAAGAGCGAACCGAACACAAAGCAGCTAATAAGCAAATAAACAAGCAAGCAGTTCATCAGCTAACAAGCTGCAAGCCAACTAATCGCCGCAATACGAATTCGCTGATGTGGCAGGAGTCTAATCCCAGACACAAGGTGGCGCTGCTCTTCGTGCTGCGTTCTGTCCTCTTTCATCCCATCTGTTCTCTCCCTTGCCCTTTTCTTTCCATTCTCCCCCTGCTCCCCATCTTCCTTTCTCCCACCTCTTCCTGTCCCCACGAGAATGACTACACTCAGGTCATTTGCCTGTGGTGGGTGACCACTTCTACCAAACAAAAGCCTTTGTCAGAACTGTCTCAGTGTCTGTCTGTCTGTCTGCCTGTCTGTCTCTCTGTGTCTGTCAGTCAGTCCTTTCCTGTCGCATTTTCTTGTCTCTTTTATCTTCTATCTCTTTGCCTGTTAATCTCCTTCGCCCCACTCACGCACTTGCCCCTGTCGATCTATCTGCTTCACCCATTCCCTCACCAAGACCATTTTTGTATTTTTTTCTCTCTTCTTCTTATCCCACATGTCTTCGTCTGGTTTCGCCACTCCTCTTCTATCTCGGTAGGTCTTTTTTTCCTTGGTAGGTGTCAGTATCATGGCCACTGATGTATCAGCATTCCCTGGTCGATCGCTGATCATTAGGGGTACAACAGACAGGGGCAGAAAGAAGGGGCGAAAGAACAGTACACTCAACTAGGAATAAATGAAAAGAAAAGGTTGTTCAAATCTTTGGGCGAGCTCTTTGTAAGTGTCCCTGCAAAACATTCTGCAGAAACATCTATTTTGTTAAGGAAATAACAAATGCAGACAAATAATTGAGTTGGCAGTTTACTACGGCGATGTTTTCTCTTCAGCAAGAGCACACAATGTCCTTCCAGAAAAGCTGGCTGTACGGATAAACTTGGCCAGTACTAGTGTCCTCAGGACCAAATTTGTGTTAACATTTGACACAGCCTGGAGTTCTGGCTTCACACCATGCTTAACTGCTACTAACTAAAGGGACAGTATTGTTATATAAACATTTTGCCATTGCAACGATAAACTTGTAATAATGATGATAAAAAAGGATCGGG
>CM065717.1:71223669-71226169 GCA_033310375.1 Conus canariensis
TGGATCAACTTGGAAGTGGGTATTGCAATGGGCTGTGCAATTTCCCCAATACTGTTCGTGCTGGCAATGGAACTCATCTTGAAAGCAGCAATAAACAACGCGAGACAAACAGACCTTGGCGATGGATACAAGATGCCTCCTCTCAAGGCCTTCATGGATGACACTACAGTGATTTCATCCAGAGAAGACGAGACACGTCATGTGCTGGAGAGGCTGGACGACATAGTTGCCTCATCCAGAATGAAGTTCAAGCCAAAGAAATCACGGAGTCTCTCACTGAGGAAAGGAAAAGTGGCCGGATCTGTGGTCTTCAGTGTTGCCAACCAGGCCATTCCAACAGTCACAGAAGAACCAGTCAAGAGCCTTGGAAGATGGTATGATGATACGTTGAAAGACACACAAAGAGCAAAAGAAACCAAGCAGATGGCGGAGGAAGGCTTGGAGACCATTGACCAGTGTGGGCTCCCTGGCAAATACAAGGTCTGGTGTCTGCAGTTCATGCTGATACCAAAGCTCCTATGGCCTCTGATGATATACGACATCTGCACCAGCACAGTGGAGGCAATGGAAGCCAAAATCAACAAGTTCACAAGGAAATGGCTTGGTGTCCCACCCTGTCTGACTGACATAGCGCTGTACTGTCGCCAAGCAAAGCTGAAACTACCACTGAAATCCATCCTGGAGGAATACAAAGCAGGGAAGATCAGACTTCAAAGCATGCTGGAGGACTCAGGAGACAAGGTGGTAGAAGCAATCAAGCCCCAGCTGAAGACAGGCAGAAAATGGAAAGTTCAAGAGGCGATGGATTCTGCAAAAGAAAGTCTCAAGATCAGAGAAATAACAGGACACACACAGACCAACAGACAAGGACTGGGGGTGACCAAAACTGAATGGTGGTCAAAGGCCAAAGGAAAAGCCAAAAGAGACATGATGATTCAGGAGATGAGAAAAGAAGAAGACCAAAAAAGACTCCAAAAAGCAGTCCAGCAGAGCCAGCAAGGGCAATGGACAACGTGGGAGAATGCACTCCAAAGAAGTCTCACTTGGAATGACATTTGGCACATGGCCCCTCTCAGGATCAGCTTCATTCTCAGATCTGCATATGACCTTCTGCCCTCAAATGCAAACTTGGTGAAGTGGGGGAAAACAGACGATCCTGCATGCCCCCTCTGCCATGAAAAACAAACAGTGGAGCATGTCCTAAGCTCATGTAAAGTAGCCCTGGCTCAAGGAAGGTACACATGGAGGCACAACCAAGTGCTCAAAGAGATTGTACAAGTAGTCTGGGCTAGTACCAACACCACAAAAGGGAAAATCAGGACTCCAAAAGCACCCGCAACATTCTTCACGGCAGGAGGCAGCAAATCATGGCCAAGAACAACAGTGCCACTCGAAACATGCAGGCAGAATCTGCTGGACGGGGCAGATGACTGGGAGTGCACTGCAGACCTCCCAGAATGGAAGAGTCACCCAGAGATCATCAGCAAGAGTGGCATGAGACCAGACATAGTAGTCCACTCTAAGTCAACCAAGCAGCTGATCATGATCGAGCTCACGGTGCCATATGAGAACAGAATGGAGGCAGCTCAAATCTACAAGACTGAAAAGTATGCTGATCTGGCAAACAGCCTGAGGAGAGAAGGCTATCAGGTCAAAGTCCTCACTGCAGAAATTGGAGCTAGGGGGTTTGTAGGAACGTCTGCATACAGCCTCATGAAACAGCTCTCGGTTGCAGGGAGGGAAAAAACCAGAGCCCTGAAAGCAATGGCAGAAGCGGCAGAGAGGTGTTCAAGCTGGATCTGGTCAAGGAGGAACAAAAGTGAACTTCATAAGGCTTAATTTCCCTTCAAATATCAGGTGTCCCTGTGGCTCAGTGGTTAAAGCGCGAGTCATTAAGTGGAAAATGAGCATGTCCAGAAGGTCATGGGTTCGAATCCCAGCCATGGCTCGTCCCAAGATGGGAAAAAAAAGGGGCAGCAGAGGGACATCCGGAGTCATGAACCGGGTGTGGCCCAACCCCCCTAGAGTGTCAGGAGATAAGGGCCGAAACACTTGCTTGAAGGGGGCTTCTCTTCTGAGGACTCTCTGCTGCCACGCTCTCCACGAGTTTCTTTCTACTTATAAAAACCGCAGACATTATAAACTGTACCTCTAAACAATATATGAAATATGTTTTTTCAAACATGACTGTCATTGATTGCACAACTAATCTGATAAAATGAGTTGATTAAATATTATTTTAGTTTTAGCACACTCGGTTTAATACACATAAAAACCATCAACATGATTAATCTATAACTAGAATTTTTCCACAGATGAAAATAATCAAGATAATAAGATAAGCCTCTAAGACTATAAAGATGACTTACTTTACCGCTAAACCCCTAAGATGAAAAAGAACATGAAACTCATTTCCTTTACCACCAAACCCCTACGGAATCAAAACCATCAAGATGATTAACTTTACCACTAAATTCTTCAAGAAGATCAACTGTACCAC
>CM065717.1:71236169-71241169 GCA_033310375.1 Conus canariensis
GGTTTGTGAAAGGATGATTCATTTCAAGTAATATACTGAACAACATTAAAACGCACTGCTTGCCAAAAGACCCAGACAACGTTGGTAGTACAGAATTATTTAATGAAAGTAAGCACATTTGATTACGCATCCATTTTTCAATTAAACAAAATGTCTGTTTTTGACAAGAATTGCCGAATTCATCTGAAATCAGCTAGTGACTTCACTAGGGTCCCTGTCAAAAAGCACACGACGACGAGCATGTCCGTCCGCGAGCTCTAATACCGAGTGTGTCCGCCATTTGCCCCGATGCACGCTTGGCAGCGCCTCCTCATGGAGTAGACAAGGTTGTGCATGAACGCCTGTGGCAGTCCATCCCACTCCTGGGTCAGTGCGCGCCTCAAATGATCGAGAGTCTGTGGACGTCTTCCACGGGCCACGACGCCCCAGCTCATCCCAGACGTGTTCAATGGGAGCCATGTCAGGGGACAGAGATGGCCAGGGCAACACGGCAATGTTGTTCGCCTGGAGAAACGCACTGGTGGCTCTTGCGGTGTGGGGTCGTGCATTATCATGCTGGAAGAACTGCAGCTCCGGGTGCTGGCCAAACAGTGGGACGACGTGGTTCTGCGGCACCTGCTTGTACGTGTTGGCATTCACATAGTTGTCAAAAAAGTACAGCGGTGTCCGGTAGTCATGACTGAATGCCCCCCAAACCATCAGACTGCCCCCTCCCCATCTATCGGCTTCAAACACGCAGCAGTTGGCGTAGCGTTCCCCGACACGCCTCCAGACTCTCATTCTCCCGTCAGCATGAGATAACGCGAAGCGACTTTCGTCAGAGAACAACACAGCTCTCCACTGACGTCGTGTCCATGGCAGATGCTGGTTGGCCCACTGCAGGCGTTGCTGACGGTGTCTACGGGTGAGGACTGGGCCAACATGAGGGCTTCTTGCATTGAGCCCTGATTCTTGCAAACGACGTCGAACGGTTTGTCCAGACACTGGACCCCGTCGACTAACCACTTGGCGACATGTTTCTGCTGCTGTAAGGAATCGATTACGAAGATGAAGCTGTCGAATGTATCGATCTTGCGCTGGTGTGGTAACACGAGGTTGGCCCGTTCGACGCCGATCAGTGGTGGAACCAGTCGCTGCCAAACGTTGTGATAGCCTTACAATTGTAGAGTCACTGCAGTTCAGTTGTCTGGCTGTCTCTCTCGATGACATACCGACCATCAACATTCCAATGGCTCGCTCGCGTTCTTGCATAGACAGTCACGGCATTGTTTTCGCACCACATCGCCTGGTCGAATGACAGCTGATACCATTTTCCAGTCGGCATGACTTCAAACTCACCATTTGAGACCAAAAACAGATGTGCTACGTTCAGTCTCGGCCCCAGTGGCAAAACAGTGTTTTGGGCGAGTTGCACGTGGGCGTCACACGAACGTCGGCAAGCGCGGAGAAACCGAGGCTGTGTGAATCTGTGTCCCTTAAAACATTGTGTTAACATACCAAATCCAAATACACATTTTTTTCCAAATGGGAAATCGGCAAATCAAAACGGTGCGTTTTTAATGTTGTTCAGTATACATCAAACCTGACAGGACACACTCTCTCGTTGCTCTCATGCCCTGCGGTGTTCAGTCCTTGCGTTTACAGGAACAGTATGCTCCTGGGGGAAATTAACCCCTATATCCCAAGCTACGAATGAAGCCACAAATCAAGCCACACATTAATCAGCAAAGCCATAAAGTTACCCAGGTGGACGGCGAATGTGTCAAAGGTTTTGCCTTTCACTCGATAATGAAAACAGTTTCTTCAAATCAGCAATCAGAATCAATGATAAAACAAAAATGTTAATGGATTTGTCCATTTTTAACCAAGTTTTTGTTAATTCGGTTCAGTGGAAGTTTCTGTGTGATCTTGCTGACAGAGAGACAAACATATCAACAAACTAGTGTGAAAACATAACGCCTGTATGGACGTGATAAGAAGCCAAGCAAATAGGCTACTCGTTCGTTCTGTTTATTTCTCGATGTGCTGTTTTCCTACTTCGTTGAAAGTTGGAGTCATTTTGTGTGTGTGTGTGTGTGTGTGTGTGTGTGTGTGTGTGTGTGTGTGTGTGTGTGTGTGTGTGTGATGGCAGATTGACCATTTAGTAGCATTAGCGTTTCGCAAAACAAAATCAGCTTTGTGTAAATGTAGCATGACTGCATGTTGATCATTTTAGAGCATTGGGATTGTCTACAAAAATAAACTTTCCAGTGTGAAACTGTATACCAATGGCGTGAAAGTGCCAAACTGTACAATACAAAAATGTGTTATGCTACTAAATCGATCATTTTAGAAGAAGTGCCTAAAACGAACTGTGCAGTGTGTTGGTGTATCATGGATGCATCCTGGACATCTTTAGGGTAAGGATTGTACACCAGGCTGTTTTTAGCACTAGAAGTATTTTGTTAAAACAAATATTGCAGTTTTAATGTATATGTTTTATACGTGCATGTTTTTTTTTGTTTATGTATGCGTGTATGTGTGTGTGTTTCATGTGTCATATATAATATTGTCATATGTATATATTTATATGTGTGTGTGCGTGTATGTGCGTGTGTGTGTGTGTGTGTGTGTGTGTGTGTGTGTGTGTGTGTGTGTGTGTGTGTGTGTGTGCATGCACGCAGGTGCTCATGCACCGTGTGTGTGTACCGGGCTTGGGTGACCATGATTTGCTCTGTGTGTGTACATTAAAACATTGTGTATGTTTGTAAAGTACGACATTAAACAACACAAACCATTTATACAGTCTGCATAATCCTCTTGTATAACGATTTCAACGCCAACGTGTAGTTTCTGTACACTTCAATGTCATGATGTAATTCAGACTTCGAGTCTCCTGTGGCGGTTGCCTCATGACCTAATACTGACTGCTTTCAGCGGGTACCGGGTGCTGATGATCTGGCAGCGAACCTGCGTGTGGGTGTTTATGAGGGAACAGCAATGAAGCGGGTGGCAGAAATGCTGTTGACAAGACACTGAAGATAAGACTGAACAGAAAAGACATAGAATTTAGGCATTCGAGAATTAATGCCTTGGGGGGGGGGGGGGGGTGCTTCTCACTTTATGCAAGGAATATTAAACACATGAATAATGTTGGATAGGAGGACAAGACATGCTGACAGAGGACAGTCCTGTCTTCACAGTTCACAAGCGCCACAAGCTTGCCTGGTACGGGCAGATACCTCGCCTTGACTTCTTCTCCAAAATCATTCTACAGGAAACAGTGATGATGAACAGAGGGAGTCCAAAGAAGATCCGGATCGACGACATAAACGGCTGGATCAGTTGATGTACCCTTAGCCTGATGCTCATGATTTAGGATAGATGATGGTAGAGATAACTGGCTGCCTTTGTCCATTGTGTTATCCCTCGGAATTACTGTCATTTTGGAAGCTCAGCATCTTCTCTGTGAATGGCTGTGCTGTCTGCTTATTCAGGTTAATCTTTGTATTCTCTTAATGTTACCAGCCTCAACAATCCATATCAGGATTCTCTATTATCTTCATTGTCGCAAGCTTATCATTGCAACAACGAGATTTCGCATATAATGGTGCGTCACCATAGTGACTGTTATGGTATAAAGCCAGAGGCCTAGATTGTATCAAAACTTTGACAATGACTATTGACTAAAAACAAAAAAAGCACGCTTAAAGATTTGAACGACAATCTTGCGTTTTTCTCTCACTTCTTCGCAGAGTGTATTAGCCACTCGCCCCTTTTTTTTCTGTTCCAACCTCTGCGCCACCTCAGAGGCAGTGCACCCACGCCGCTCGTTCCGACACCCCGTCCACAGCCACAGCCCGGTCGGCCCCGCTGCAGCCCCGGCACCGGCAATCCACAGGAAGCAGTCAATATCAAGTCGTTAAGAGGCAACCCACCGGAGGAGACACTGCACTGCTGCCGAGTCACTTCGGTGGTGTTCAGTGGCGCCTGTTCTGATCTAACATACGCAGGACACCACCTACTAAGCCCCCTACTGACGACAATAATTGCTTAGCCCCGGAGCCGGCGTGAGTGACTTTCTCTCCGGAGGGCGCCACCACGTCCGTCCAACGACAGCCCCATGGACTCGCCGATACCAGTGACCCCGACGGAACCAAATCAAGGCCACAGACGAGGAGAGGACATCGAAACTGAGGTCACCATGAGAGCAGGGCATGAAGGGCCACAGAAATTGAGACATTTTTAATATGCTGATCGATGAGAATGAGGATGATTAAAATGATGCTACGGATTTCCATTTCGGTCTGAGACTACATGACAGGGTTGGCTGTACTCTACGCTTCCTTTCACAATATATCCCGGCGTCAACCAGGCCCGAGAGATACAGGCACCTGCAGTGTTGGTCAGGAAATTTGAGCAACACTCTCAGAAACGCATCCATTAAGTGGACTGAAACTCGACTGTGTGGTCCCAGTCTTCCCAACTGAGTCCGCAGCAAACTCAACTCTGGGTAGGAGCCGGTCGGGGCGGAAAAACCCACATGACTCTGATGGGATTCGAACCCACGACCCCTCAGCCGGGAGTCCGCGACGCTAACCACTTCGCCACGGCGGCTGGTCACTCGCCCCATCTTTCCATCCCTGTATGTTGAACTCTTAATGACCGGTGCTCTATCAGCAAATTCTAATTAACTAGTGGCCATGACATGGACACCCACCTAGGGAGAACCCCGACCGACAGAGAGAGAGGAGGAGGAGAGGGGAAACAGGAAGAAGACAGGCGAGATAAGAAGAGAAAGAAAACAAACAAAATGCAAAAACTGATATGGTGAGGGGGTGGAGAAGACCTAGGACACAGGAGAGTCAGTGGGTGCGTGGGTGAACGAGATTTGGAGACAGAGGCAGAGAATAACAGAGACAAGACAATGCTAAAGAAGCGGAGCTACTGGCAAACAGACAGACAGGCAGGCAGGCAGGCAGACAGGCAGACATACAGTGAGATAGCGCTGACGAACGCTG
>CM065717.1:71246169-71268669 GCA_033310375.1 Conus canariensis
CACTTGTTTCTCTCCTTCAAAACCCCTTACACTCATGCAGTTTCCTGTGTGTCCAGGAACAGAGACAAAGCTTATCGTTCCAAAACAACTCCTGTCCTTCTCCATCTGTCTGTCTCTCGCCTCACCCCACCCCACCCCCACCCCCACCCCCACCCCTCTGCTGCAAACAGAAGCGTGATTCGTGCTCATGCATTTCCAACTTTGAGAAGCCCCATAGCGATTAGGCTGGAGGTCAATTTCCGTTTTAACTAAAGAATATATCCACCGATATCCTACTGAAAAATGTATTAGATGTCTGTTTCCTTATTCTACGCACATAACCCCACTGAACTCGCGTTACGTGCGCGATGTTCATACCACTGGGAAGGAGGAGGACTGGAAGGATACACTAAAAAAAAAACAGAAACAAGAAATAAAAAGATAAATGACACAGAAAGAATGAAAGAATGGATGAATGAAAGAAAGAAAGAAAGAAAGAATGAAAGAAAGAAAGACAGAAAATTAAAGAAGAAAGAAAGAAAACTTTACTGAGAGCATTGCAGACAATAAGGACAGGAAAAGCAAGAGAGAGAAGAAAAGAACACAAAAACAAGAGCTGGAATTCAAATGATGAATGAGGTGAGCTTGGGGAACGAAAGGAAGCAGAGAGAGAGAATGTCTGAAGCCTTGATGCCACAAAAGGCATGACAATAAAGAGAAAAGAAACTAGTGTCACCGTGATTACATTGCCACAAACAATGTTTTCAAAAGCTTCAAAATTGTTAACCCACGCTTGAAAAAAAAGGAGAAGAAAAGATAAGAGAAAAATACAGAAAGAAAGCAGAAGGAAAGAATTTGCGTTTCGTATTGTTTTCAGAAACCAAATTCACAGAACTTCCCTCTTGTAACCAAGAGAAGTGATGTTAAGTCGTAGTCTGCTACAGCCGTAAATCCTTACCGGTGTGTGAAAATACAACCGGTCTCTCAAACACAAGCTTGGTGGACGTTTCAGTTTGAATAGTTTACGTTGACTCTTTCTCGATAATAAACCGGTTATTTAAAAACGAAAAAGAACAACGTGCAATAACATGGTTTATATGTGTGTGTGCGTGCGTGCGTGCATGTGTGCGTGTGAACGCGCGTGCGTCATCACTTGCGTGCTCGTGTTGTGTGTGTGTGTGTGTGTGTGTGTGTGTGTGTGTGTGTGTGTGTGTGTGTGTGTGTGTCTAACACAGTTGTTTACCGTTACTGTTTAGATGTTCAGAGATAAAACAAACTCTTCATGGAAGCAACACTTGGCAGTTTGAGTCCCAAATCAACATATGGCTGAAAGGGACAATACTTTATCAGAAACAAAAACGGACACAAGCAAAACGAACAACACCTTTCTTTCTTCCAACTGTGCGCACGACGATGATGTGAACAACACATTTTAAGAAAAGGATTAGCACAACCATTGCCTCTTTAACAAGATTGCTCTACAGAAAATTCCGATCCGTGAATAATATGCCTTTTACAACCTCACGCCTGCATGATTTCACTATTGCCTGTCCTCTGTGTGGGCCTGTTGACCCCCCTCCACACCATGTCCACTAGAGGTGATGCCTCAGGCACCCAGACAGGAGAAAGGAGGATATTAATCCGACGCCTTACACCTGACAATACCTTCTTCTTCTTCTTCTTCTTCTTCTTCTTCTTCTTCTTCTTCTTTTTCATCATCATCTTCTTTCTTCTTCTTCTTCTTCTTCTTCTTCTTCTTCTTCTTCTTTCCTGTTCCTTTTATGTTTTCTTTCTCTGCTCTGTCAGAATGTTTTGTATGTTCATTTCGTATTTCTTCATGGACATCTACTTCTCCCCTTTGTTTTTCTCTTCCTTCTTTTCATTCTTCTCCTCTTTCTTCATATCTTCTTTGTCTTTTCTTCTTTTTTTCCATTTCACTAGCTTCATCTTCTCTTTTCTTATTATCTCCCTTACTCTTCTCCTACGCTTGGGTCCTCCTTCGTTCATTTTCTGCCATCTTCTTCTTCTCCTACTTTGTCTCCTTGTGCACCTCTTTTCTCCTTCTCTTTCCTTTCTATACCTCTTACGTCTCGTTTATTTTTCTTGCCGTCACAGTCAACCTGGTACCTGCCGATGAGAGGCTTTCTTCTACATTCCAACACCTGTCGGCGGCCCCTACACAATGTGGTCGTCAGGTGAATCTGGAAGCCTGACTAGCCATCTCAAGGGAGCATGGTAGGGGGAGGGGGGGGGGGGGAGGGGGGAATCTGAGGACAAATTTGCGCGACCATGGTGAAGACACACTTTGGAACTTATCGTCTATTTCTGTGCTCCGTACACAATTCGCCTGAGCATGGCAACCTGCAGAAACCTCTTTCCATTGTGTGACGCTGCCTTCTTTTCTCTTCCTTCATGTATAATTCATATGCAACGAATAACTGTCAGTCCCTGCTCGTGATGAATTATCATAAATTTCGTCACATGCTCATAGGCCGGCAATGAAGTGGTTTC
Source organism: Conus canariensis (assembly GCA_033310375.1). Classification (NCBI taxonomy): domain Eukaryota; kingdom Metazoa; phylum Mollusca; class Gastropoda; order Neogastropoda; family Conidae; genus Conus; species Conus canariensis. The sequence goes on from CM065717.1 coordinate 71,248,660, forward strand.
TACGCGAGATTTTCACATATCTACGTGTACTTACAATGCCAACTTTTGTCCAGGGATGACTATCATCTGTTGGCCAAAGAAGCAGTAGAAGTCTCCCGGTGAGGTTCCGCATCTGGCACAAGTGACTGAACCGTTACATGTTCTGGAAGCTGAGACTGGTGCCTTCTCCGTCCTGTCCCTGGGGACATGAAGACCAGATTTGTAGAGCATGTTCTCCAGTGATGCCCCCCTGCCCCCCCCCCCCCACTCCCACCCACCCCCGAGCCAGCTGGATAAAATGCGTAGCACTGGACACTCTTCTGATTACGAGGATCCATGGCAGCTATCAGGACAGCAGAAATACTATTCATTAATCTAGTCTGTGAAGGCTGAAAAAGCAGAAGGTAGGAAACATCCGTTTATTCGTTCTTATGTTCTCTGCCATAATCTTCCACAGAGACCTTTTTCCTCTTCTCAATCACATAGCCAGAAATGAGAAACGTACACTGAAAGGTTGTTTTCCCTAGTTTGACATTGACGTCATAGAATGACGCACAAAGCTCACGAGTTTCATTTGAAGAGCATTCCTGTGATTGGCCTATGGCTTCCTCTGATTTCCTTTGCATTTCCCGTATCGGAAAGTAAACACCAGATTTGTTTAGAGTATTTGGAGTAGGTTTCAGTTTGTTTACGTTTGTAGGTGGGTTTGCTTGTTTTGGTTGTTGTTGGGTGTTGTTGTTGCTTGCTTGCTTGCTTGCTTGCTGTTTGTTTGTCAACTGTCATGTTAAGACATGAATACATCTTGAAAATTCTTCACATTTTGTCTCCACGACCCTCTCCCCCCTCCCCCCTCCCCCCTTCCCCTGTGTTTACGTGCAGAGAGCTAATATGCTGCGTCCTTTGTTCACACTGTGTCCTTTGTTCACACTGTGTCCTTTGTTCACACACATTTCGGGGTCAGACAGGTAGTCTGAAATTAACGAAGATCAAAGACCTCAGGAAAAAAAATCAAAGATCTGTCTGTCTGTCTGTCTGTCTGTCTGTCTGTCTGTCTTCTCTCTCTCTCTCTCTCTCTCTCTCTCTCGCTCGCTCGCTCTCTCTCTCTCTCTCTCTCTCTCTCTCTCTCTCTCTCTCTCTCTCTCTCTCTCTCTCAACATCAAAGCAAAACCAAAAACACAAAGCAAACCAGAGCATGAAACACCAGCGAACAAGCATGTCAACAAGGGGAATACTGGAAACACAAGACAGGGCGGACAGAGTCGAAAGGACAAAGCGCGCATGCATACACACACAATTTGGATTTTCCCTTCACTTCTACTGAAGCATGGAGAATGAAACGGTACAATGGTGGTTCTCATGAATATCGCGCTCACCCAAAAAGCAATAAATATCGGGTCCTTTTTCGGGTCCCATAAAGAGACATTTATTTGTTTGTTTGTTTTATTCCTGCTTTCCACGAAATCTTTAGAGCTGATCTGCTTTTATTCTTTCAGGTAGTAATACCATACAAGACAGTAGAACACAACACTACACAATATTATACAATACAATACAATAACTACAATACAACACAATATCTTTTCTTTTTGTATACGGAGATAAACTACACAAAATGTGAATGACAATAATCAGATTATTTTTCGAACCTCATTGAACACCTAGTCAAATAAACAAATAAACTAATGAAACGAAAAATAAAATTTCGGTGCATTCATTCTTCAAAGGTTTCGAAAACATGAAACGAAATTCGTCCCCAATCATGGACATGGGAAGAAAGAAGAAGAAGAAAAGAGAAGAAGAAGAAGAAGAAGAAGAAGAAAACAAAAGGTATTGTTCTCAGCTACCCCCTTCATCCATTCCTTGTTTTTCTTTTAACATTTCTTACCATCCCTCTGCAGCAATATTTCGACCATCAAGTGGGGCGATAGCGATTAGATTGTCGGTCGAATTTCCCTTTTAACTACAGAACATAGCCACCCAGTCCTGCTGAAAAAAAGAAGTATTAAATGTCTCTTTTCTCTCTTCTTGGCCCATTTTATCTCCCAGTAACTCCACTGAATCGGCACACGCGCCCAACGTTCACCTCACTGGGCAAAGAAGAAGAGACTGGAAGGGCAGACTGGAGGACAGAAACAATAAATGAAAAAATGAATGAATGTTAATAAAACAGGTCAAAATACAAGTTTATCGAGAATGTTGTAAACTACAAGGATAAGGGGAAAAAAGCAAAATAAAGCAAGAGCCGAAAATCAAAGGATAGATAAATTGGGGAGGATAGGGGAGGGGGCGACAAGAGTGAAAAGAGAATGGGACTTTCGAAGCCTTGATGGCATCAATGGGCTACCAATATAAAGAAAAGAAATTCAAGTCATTATCTCGCCACAAACAATGCTTTCAAATGCACCAAGATTGTTTAGCCACGCTTGAGAGAAGAAGAAGAAGAAGAAGAAGAAGAAGAAGAAGAAGCAATGTATCATTACCCCCTTTCTTCCCCTCTCTCTTTCCTTCACTATCTGTGTCTTTACAGACGAACGGGCACTCGCACGCGCGCGCGCGCGCGCACGTTCACCCACACATAAAGAGAAAGAGCAAGAGAGAGAGAGAGAGAGCGAGAGACAGACAGACAGACGGATCAGATCTCAGAAAACGCGCAACAGCAAGGTTTACTCGGAACTGCTGCCCGTTTGCTTGTCACTTTGCCAAAGAGCAAAAAAAAAAAAAAAAATGTTCGAAGCTTCTATGGTGTTCTTTCATTGGAAAGGGTGGAAGAGACGGGTTTGGGTTGGGGTTTGGGATGGGGAGAGAGAGATGAGTTTGGGTTGGGAGCTGGCCAGGGACCGAGATAAGAATATGGATAGTGTGTTTGTGTTCAGCCACTGTCCTTCACGACAGGGTGAATCTGAGCAATTATCCTTCATAGGCTCACTAACAATATTTACGGAAATAACACTAAGACACCTCCACTGAAAACATTATAGAAATAAATCCACAAATTTGTAGTGTTACACTGATTTCTTGATATCAGAAATAGAGTCAGGTGAAAAGACGTGAATAGTCATATTACTCGAAAGCTGTGTGTTGTGCTTAGAATCCATGAGTGCAGGAGAGAATAAAATGAAATAAACCTCTTTTTTCATGTTTTACATCTTTGCAAAGAGAAGAGATGAAACATGCTTGTAGTATGGGGAAGAGAGAGAGAGAGAGAGAGAGAGAGAGAGAGAGAGAGGGGAGAGAGAGAGAGAGAGAGAGAGAGAGAGTGTGTGTGTGTGTGTGTGTGTAGAGAGAGGTCGCCATTCGTCTCAGAGGGTTCGCTGACTTCAGCTTTTTCTGCTCTAGTGTACTAGCCTGTTGCTGATGGTGGTGGTGAACCCAGAGATACCTTAAAGCTGGACGTCCATCACAGGTCTTCCGCTGCCTCGCCCTCCCTTTCTTCCCTCCCTTTCCCAAGACGGTAGGTAGACTGTCAGACTCGTCCAACCTCCACATTGTGAGGGTGCTGCTGACAGGAGTTGGAATGGAGAAGAAAGCCTCGTTCATCTGCAGGAGCCAGCTTGACTGAGCTCACGAACACCAAGAAAAAGGAAAACAAAGCGGACCGGGAGAGGCAAAGGGGGCGGGGAGTGGGATGAGGGAGAAGGAAAAGAAGAAAACAAAAAGGTGGAGACAATCGAGAACAAGATGGAGGAGGAGGAGGAGGAGGAGGAGGAAAAGGAGGAGCAGGAGGAGAAGGAGGAGAAGAAGGAGGAGGAGGAGGAGGAGGAAGCGGAAGATAAAAAGATTTTTTACCCCCGACCATTTCCTACCCAAAGCTGAGTTTGCTATGGGCTCAACTGGAAAGACTGGAACCACACAAACAAGTTTCATCTACTTAGTGGATGTGGTACAAAGAGTTTTACTCAAATTTTCTTACCAACACAGCAGGTCTCATCTCCTGCGCCTTGTTGTCAACGGGATACAACGTTTTCCTGTCCACGTGTACGTCTTGGTGAGTTCTGTCGAAGACGTCAGTATCCGCAAGTTCACGGGACTGTCGTTAGACAGACATAGTGTCGGCCTCCTGAGAGGGAACTCACTCTCGTTGGCTTCATGACTAAGGAAGCATTGTCATCAGCATCAGGCTTAGCAGCTTGTGACCTGTGCATGCTGGATCACAGGAGGCACCACTGAACACCATCAAGTGACTCAGCAGCAGTGCAGTGTTTCCTCTGGTGGGTTGCCCCAAGACAACCTGATACTGATTGCTCTTCACAGAGTGCAGGGACAGCGGCTGTTATGGGACAATTCAGGGTGTAGGTGTGAACGGGGAGCCAGACTGAGCGGCAAAGGGTTGTTGACCCTGGAGTGACATAGATGAGGAGACAGCTGAAGGAGAAAGAGGAAGAGGAGAATATGGGAAATATAGAGAAAAGAAGGAGAAGATGAAACATATGAAGAAGGAGAAGAAGGGAAGTGGAAGGTAAAGCAGTAGGAGGCGAAGAAGAAGGGAAGTGTAGAAAAGGTGAGAAAGGAGAAGATAAAGTACTTTCAGACGGAGAATAAGGAGACGAAGAAACTGAAGAAGATAAGGGAGAAGAAGAGAGAGAAAGGAAAAAAAAGAAGAAATAGCAGATGGTGTGGTGAGGTGTGAGGATGCGGATGACATCTTCCTTTCTACTGTCTGGGTTCATGGGGTAGCCATTCCCAATGATCATGGTGTGGACGATGGTCAACAGGTCCACATTCACAGAAAGGTCAGGGAACGGTGGGATTAGTATCATGTCATTCTAATGTCATTTTGGGCATTTATTCACTGACAGGGTTTCTGTACAAGAGTCTTGGCAAAACAAAACTGCTCAGTGTCGGTCCTTCTAGACTGTATTTTTGGATTAGTCTCCAAAACACAAACGTCCGTTTTGCATCTGTCCTTTTTTTTTTTTTTTTTTTTTTTTTTGGGGGGGGGGGGGGGGGTTCTGATAAAGTCTCCTGCTCTTTAATAATGTGAAGAGTCAGCGCTCAAACTGCTCGGTGTTGCTGCTTTGGCAAAGAATCTTCACTTCCGAACACACAGCTGAACAGTAAAGAAAAACAAGTGAGGTCATAAACCATTCAGGTTTGGAAGTCTGGGACAGATAAATATTAACTACTATAGAAAGAAAGAAAGGCAGATCTACACTTTTCTGCAGACAGTTTACTGGAAACATCAATGTTTCTTCAAAGCATGGCACTTCTTTCAGTTCCATACATGCAGTTTCCCCATAAGGGCAATACAGTCGTAGTCGCTTGAGCAGTCTCATCCTGAAGGAAATTATTATTACAGTCTGGCTGTCAGATCCTCTTCCGTAGACCCCGCACATTGAGGAAATGTGTCGGCGGACCTTGAGGCCCAGCAAATACAGATATCCAAAGTATCCGAGGTTACGTAATTCTAGCATGAAGCAGGACGACAGCAAGAAGACTGTCGGTCGAATTTGCATTAATGTTATTTTTTCTCTCTCTCTTCTTCGTCCGTTCTCTCTCCCAGTCACTCCAATGATTGGCGCATGCGCGCAGCATTCACCTCAGTGGACAAAGAAGAAGAGAACTGGGAAGGCAGACTGAAGAACAGATGAATGAACGTTAATACAATAAGTAAAAATACAAGTCAGTCTAGAATGTTGTAAACAGCAGGGACAAAAAAAGCAACAGAAAGCAAAGGCTGAAATTCAAAGGATGGAAGAATTTGTTGTTGTTGTTGTTGTTGTTTTGGAGGGGACAAGAGGGAGCAGACAATGAGAATTTTTTAAACCTCGATGGCAGCAATGGGTTAACAATATATAGAAAAGAAAAAAAAAACTTTAGAAATTATCTCGCCACAAACAATTTTTTTCAAATCCACTAAAATAGTTCAGTCATGCTTGAAGAGGAAGAACAAGTAGAAGAAGGTTAGTTATCAAGACACTCTTGATTGATGTTTTCATTCCTCTGGAATTCAACCATGAAGACGGAACGTGTGAAAAGAATAGAAAGCATTGGGTCTAACATTCATTTCATTGGGTCTAGTATCTATTTCACTGGGTCCAATATTTATTTCATTGGGTCTAATATTTATTTCATTGGGTCTAATATCTATTTCATTGGGTATAATATTTATTTCATTGGGTCTAGTATTCATTTCCTTGGGTCTGATGTTTATTTCATTGGGTCTAATATTTATTTCACTTGGTCTGATGTTTATTTCTGCCTTCACTGCTTCTGTCTTTAGAGGTTTGCGGCAAGTGCTGTAATAGCCAAACGGTAAGAACGACGATTTCTCAACCTGAAGTTTTCTGGTTTGGGCCTCAGCATCACGCGGCGGATGAAATGCAGAGAGGGACTTTTCCAGTCTTCCACATCAACATTCTGTGTGGCCCTACCAGCACCCTAACCCTCACTAGAGGTCGCAGACGATCAGCTAGGTGTAAGGGACGTAATCATTCATTTCAACGTTTCTTGCACTACAGAGATACAAACATGTAAAACGTGCATCGTATTTCGAAAGGAGATGGGCGCCGTTGAGCGTCTCTACATTTGTCTCTGGAATGCTGTAGTGGACAGCACCACTGACCCTTTGTCAAGAGAAATGTGCTTTGTCCTGCACTTCTTTAATGAGTCGGTCAGGAAATAGCATGATCAAGTGGAATGGTGGTCATCTTCTCTCATCCTTTTTTTCTTTCTTTCTTTTTTTTTTGACAACTATACTTCATTCTCGATAAATATTTCATTCTCTCTCCTCTCTCTCTCTCTCTCTCTCTCTCTCTCTCTCTCTCTCTCTCTCTCTCTCTCTCTCTCTCTCTGGGAGTGTAAGCTGAGCTGTCGTTGGAGACGGACGTGTTTTTGCTTCGCTCCGTCCTCTGCATTCAACACTCTGCGTGCTATCTACTCACTGCTTTTGAATGTGTGAAACTGCATGATGACAATAAGCATTGAAGCCTATCGCTGTGCAGTGGGACAGTTTGCACACATTTTTTCCAGCTTTGCTGCATAAGAAAATGATCCAAAGGAGAAAGAGTCAATGTGAAAATGAGATGTCAGTGGGTGACGTGTGTAGTGGTCTGGACATTGCAGTGTTTTGTGTCTGCATTATGCTGTCAGCTCTCATCCTGTTCGCTGCCCCTTTCTGCGTGTTCATGACCCTCTGTGTGGATGGATACGGACAGGTACGTGCAAATCATCATGAGTATGATGTCTTGCCTCTGATTACCCCAACAAATATGTATTGTGCTATTGAACAGAAAGATATCCAACTCTCACCCCATGTCCTGACATTGTCCACAATGTCTTTTCTGCAAACTACATCCCTGACCTCTCTCCCCGGACCCAACCTGCGATTTCTGTTGCTGCTTTGTGGCGACATTGAATCCCAGCCTGGCCCCTCTGTTGAGGACTCTGTGAAAAGTCTGGAAGACAAACTGGATAGGCACACTTCAGGTCTGGAAAGAAAACTGAACAAACTGATTGAAACTCTGGAAGCTGTCAATTTTCGAAGCAAGGAGCTTGAGGAAAAGTTCCAAGCACTTGAAGATTCAGTAAATACAAACTGCTCAGATATAAAAAGAAAAGTATCTTCACTAGAAGTGGCTATCAGGCAAAATAATGAAAGTGTGAAAAGAATTGAAGAAGAACAAAAGGATATTGATTCTAGAGTGAAAAAGCTTGAGGGTGAAATTGAAAGACAAGAGCGTTACTCCAGAAGGTCAAACCTCCTGCTGTATGGAATGGCAGAAGAAGCAGGTGAAACTTTTGACAGATGTGTTTCAAAGGTTGTAGACGCTTTTAGACGGCATTTTCCACAAAAAGACTGGATAGAGACAGATTTTGAACGGGCACACCGATTAGGTCTAACATCACCCAGAAAGGATAGACCACGACCAATGATTATAAAGTTTCAGAGATGGAGAGATGCAATGCTGGTCATAAAGGATAGGGAAGGGAAAAATCAGATGCGTTTGAACGGTTTGCGAATTGGGGCAGATCTGACAAAACAGCAAAGAGATACTGTGGCACACTACAAAGAACAAGGAAAATATGCATATGATCATGTTGAAGAGATATATGAAATGAGAAGTGAAGATGAAGGGCATGAGAAAGATGACGATAACAAAAGATGTTCTAATGACTCTGTGGTTAATGCTTATGGAAAGTTTCTTATTAACATTTGTCAGGAATTCAATCTGTTGATATTGAATGGTCTGCAATCAGCAAATTTCCCATGCGGTTTTACATATATTTCACAAATGGGATGCAGTGTTGTAGACTATTTTATTGTTTCTAAAAGTATGTTACACAAATGCAAGGTCATGAACATTTTACCTATGATTCAATCAAAACATTTAGCTGTTGATTTGTATATTGAATCCATGTCTGATGCTATCTCAGAAAAGAAGCACCCAAACCTTATACACTCACAAGATATAAATGGGACGAACTAAAGAAAATCGAGTTTACAAATAAAATACAATGTGACTATGCTAAGAACTTACTACACCAAGCCATATCTTTGATTCAAAGAAGTGTAAGTGAAGCGCTTGGTAAGTTTAATGAATGCTTGTATTTTGCTGGCGAATGTATGAAGAAAACATCTGTTGTTCAAGACAAAAAACATCATGTTTGGTTTGATCAGGAATGTAGACATGAAAGGAAAATTGTTCGACAAAATTTGAGAAAAATATGCAATGTACATATTTATAAAGACGATCTTACGTTTACTCAAAAGAAAGCAGATCTTGACAGAGACAGAGAATTATATGCACGTAAAAGAAGAGAATATAAAGAACTTATTAGACTAAAGAAAAAATCGCATAGAGAGAAAATAGTCAATGATTTGCAAAATAACCTGAACAACCCAAAGAAATTTTGGAATACAATCCGTTCAGTACGTCCAAAATGTGGAATACAAACTACAATTAGTCTAGAAGAATGGTATAACCATTTCAAAGATGTGTTTAATTCTCTCTCCAATGATGCACCGGATATTCAAAATGGTGAATTTCATAGTTCAGATACTGTTATTGATAGAGATTCTGAAGCTTTAAACGAGCCAATTTCAACAGAAGAGGTGAGGGATGCAGTTAAAGCATTGAAAATCAATAAGGCCTCGGGGCCAGATGGGTTAATTGGAGAATTCTTTAAGAATAGTATAGAGCAAACTTTACCTTTTCTTACAACCTTCTTTAACTTTATTTTTGATCATGGTTTGTTTCCGGATGAGTGGTGTTTTTCAATTATACAGCCTTTGCATAAAAAGGGAGACATAAATAACACTGACAACTACAGAGGAATATCATTATTAAATATCTGTAGCAAGCTCTACAGCTTTGTTCTGAATAAACGTATCACGAAGTGGATAGATGACAATAATATAATTGGGGAAGAACAAGCTGGTTTCAGAAAAGATCATAGTACATTTGACCATATATTTACACTTTCAGCCATGATTCAGAAGCAATTATTACGACATAGAAAACTATATGTAGCCTTCATTGATTTTCGCAAAGCCTTTGACTCTGTGTGTCGGGATAAGCTATGGAAGATACTGCATACGAATGGTTTAAATGGTAAATTGTTAAAAGCATTAAAAAGTATGTATAATACTGTGATGGCAAAAGTGCGTACTGGAGGTGACCTGACTGAGGCCTTTTTGTGTCCACGGGGTTTGAAACAAGGGGAAGTGTGTTCACCAGTTTTGTTTTCACTGTTTATAAATGAACTAAAAAAGATATCATCAATAATGGAAAACATGGAATCCAATTGTCACCTGATTTTGTTGAATTGCTCATCTTACTTTTTGCAGATGATGTTGTATTATTTTCTGATAGTGTAATTGGTCTCCAAAACCAGCTGAACATCTTAAGTACGACAGCAAAAAGACTCGATTTATCTGTTAATTTAGAAAAATCTAATGTGGTTGTTTTCCGAAATGGTGGATACTTGTCTTTATCTGAGAAATGGTCTTTTGATAGAGAAGAACTAGTTATTGTCAATATGTATAAATACCTGGGTATATATCTTTCAACAAGGCTTACCTTTTCTCACACACTTAATGACCTTGCAAATCGCGCTAGAAAAGGCATCTTAGCTATAATCAAAGTTCTCTGGACTGTAGGTGAACATTCACCACAGGTTTTTTTCAAGATGTTCGATTGCCAAATACAGCCAATATTGACATATGGATCAGAAATTTGGGGATTATCAATTGACCAAGAGCCCATCGAAAGAATCCATCTATGTGCCCTAAAACGGTTTATGGGGGTTAGCCCAAAGTCACCAAGGCAACTGATATATGGAGAAACTGGTAGGCATCCTCTTTATGTAAACACTTATTTACGATGCATACGTTACTGGCTACGACTTGTTGCTATGGAAGAGTTTAGATATTAAAAAAAAGCTTACAATATGTTATTATCATTGCAAAATCAGAATTATGTCACATGGGCTTGTCGTGTTAGAGATGTTTTATATAAATTTGGCTATGGAATAGTTTGGGAAGCACAAGGTGTGGGAAGCGTAAAATTATTTCTCTCAGAATTTAAACTCAGACTTATTGACTCATTTAAACAAGACTGGCATGCTGCACTGGAGACCCATAATTTTTTTGATGTATACTCAACTTTTGGTTCTACATTTTCTCCAAAAGTATATTTGTTTAAGCTTAAAAATGTGTATTTGCGAAAATGTCTTGCAAGATTTCGAATTGGTATGTCTCCCTTAAAACACAGCTACTTGCAATATAAATCATCTCTAAACAACCGTAACAACAATTGTCCATTTTGTTTAAATGCTCTTGAAACTGAAGTTCATTTTCTTTTCATATGCCCGAAATATAACGATTTGAGGGATGATTTAATACCTGATAAGTACTGCAGATACCCATCATTATTCAAACTTTCTTTGATTCTTGCCAATGAAAATGAAAATGTAATTATGAATATTTCTCTGTTTGTGTATAAGGCGCTCAGTTTGAGAAACCAATGTCTTAATATTTTGTAATTAATCCAATGTGTATCTGGCTCGCTCACTCTCATTGTTATGGGCCAGAGGCCTGACAATTAAACTTTTGACTTTTGACTTTGACTCTCTCTCTCTCTCTCTGAGTGGCCTCCCTTGTTCGGCATCCGGCAAGACGTGTTTCAGCCGCTCCGGTAAAGTTCAACTCGTATTAACTGTAAGTCGTACAGCATGCCTGTTGAAGGTCTTCCCATTCACTCTAGAAGCCACATTCAATGCTGCGCTGGAAGAAAATACATTGTCGTCATTCAAAATAGAGGGCAGAGGAAAACAAACTGTTGTCGTTCTGCGGTTCACTTCAAGTACCGAACAGCCCCCTGCCACGCAAACTCAAGGCCACGGCATTGCGTATTGCCGCAAGTGCCCGTCACAGCTGAACAGGGACAGGCAGAGAGCAGAGACCTACAGAAACAATCAAAAGAAAAACGCAAGTGAAAATTTATGTTCTCCATCCGGTTTATTTTCGCCGACACCTCCTAGCGTATTTTACCACGTTGACAGAACCAGCGAGAGTCGTGTTACATGTGATGAGATTTTCAAGTGTGACAGCTATCTCCCTCCGTCTTTAACTCAGCCTGCAGAAGAAACACAGCACAGTGACAAGCAAACAGAGATCGACCTGGAGCAGTGTGGCAAAGAATCTGTGACAGTTTCACACGACGAAGTGTCGTTCTTGGATTTTGGATCTGTGAAGCCAAGCGCTGATCAAGACTGTGTTGATAAATATATTTGTGATGTGGTTTGTGATCCGGACAGGCCTCCGGCGAATGAACAACAGAACGATCCTCCAGAGAACGTGACTGCCAGTGACATTATGGCGTACCTACAGGGAATGATAAGAAACGTGGACAGCGTTCATTCTGTTGACAGAGAAAATGCGCAACTGACTTCCAGCGGCAATTCAGCTGTGGAGAACGGAAATCTTGTTGACTGTGGATAAACTTTTTGGAAGCCTCAGTGACAATCACATCGGTGTCCGATGTTTGTTAACTATTTCCGTGATTTGGTTTCCTCGTCGCGATGCTGTTTAGACATTCATTGTTTGTGGGCATTCCTTGGCATTCATTTTCGAACAGCCCTCCCCCATTGTAAGCCCTGCATGAGAATGGGCTTTGTAAGCTTAACTCATTAAATCATTCGTTCGTTAGTTCTCTCTCTCTCTCTCTCTCTCTCTCTCTCTCTCTCTCTCTCTCTCTCTCTCTCTCTCTCTCTCTCCTCTCAATCGTTTGTTGAGAATAGCAAGAAACATGCCACAACACAGGTTTAATGATCATAATACTTAGTGTATAAAACATAAAAATACCCCGCATCCAGAAAGAGACCAACGCTGCATCCACCCTGTCCACATCTCTCTCTCTCTCTCTCTCTCTCTCTCTCTCTCCTCTCTCTCTCTCTCTCTCTCTCTCTCTCTCTCATGTGATGAAAAAATGAGGAAGAAACAAAACAACCCAAGTGCAATGACTATAATGCTAAAGTTTAATTGTGTTCCTGTGTCTTTTTCTACTTTTACTTTTTCTTTTTCCATTTGTTTGATACTTTTTACTTTTTTACTTTTTATCTTCTTCCTTTTCTTTATCTTCTCATACTTAATTGCAACGACTTCCCATTTTTCTTCTTCTTCTCCTACTCCAAATTTCTTTCAAACTCAGTGACAGAGTGACAAGCACTCAAAAACAAAACAAAACGAAAAAAGTTCCGAGTGAATTTACTACTCTCTCTCTCTCTCTCTCTCTCTCTCTCTCTCTCTCTCTCCTCTCTCTCTCTCTCTCTCTCTCCCACACACACACACACACACACACACACACACACACACACACACACACACACACACACACACACACACACACCACACTCACACACACACACACACACACACACACACACACACACACACGAAAGATACACACATCACACACACACACACACACACACACACACACACACACACACACAACACACACACACACAGAGAGAGAGAGAGAGAGACGCACTAGAGCGCGCACACACACACAAATACACACACGCGCGCTCGGACACACCGACACACATTCACTAATTCTTCACACACACACACACACACACGCGCGCGCGCGCGCGCGCGCGCACGAACACACACACACACACACACACACAATGAGAGACAGAAACAGACAAACAGCGATATATTGCGACAGACACAGAGACAGAAACAGAGACAGACAGACATATAGAGACAAAAACACAGACAGAACCAGAGCCAGAGTCAGAGACAGAGACACACAGACGGAGCCAGAGTCAGAGACAGACACCTACACATGTAGATGAGAAGGGGAAAAAATGTAACTCTAGGAACAAGAAAGTTCTGTTGCAAGTTGTCAGCCCCTATTAAAACGGACATGCACCCAAAAAGCTCAAATTGGGCTTCGCCGACTTGACGACCAGCTGCAAGTTTATCTGCCTGTTAAGCTCGGATGTAAAGGCTTAAAACATCTGCAAACTAGATACAGCTGTCTCTTTCTGCCATTTCTTGCCTGGTCTCTACTCATTGTACACGTCTTTGGGTTGTTGGATTTTTGTTGTTGTTGTTGTTTGTTGCTTGCTTGCTGACTTACTTGTTTGCTTGTCTCTTTTTTGTCCTGCTCGCTGTGTTTATTAGCTGGTTAGTTAATTGTTAGGTTGGCTTACATGTTTTTCGTAACAATTTTCGTCCAGTTGTCTTTGTTCCGTTTTCTTTTGTTCTGGTATTGTTTCAATCCTTTGTAACACCCAGGACTTAGCGTGTGAGCTCCACAAAATGACAGCTGCACGTGGATTTGACCCTCTTTGCTTGTGGCTGTTGTTGTTTCTTGAGGGCTGGGGGGAGGGTGTTAATTGGTTTTCCTCCTTTCCTCGCTCTTTTTTTTTTTTGTTTGTTTTTTTGTTTGCTGTTTTGTTTAGTTGTTATTGTTTTTGGTGTTTTCTTCTTCTTCTTCTTCTCTTCTTCTTCTTCTTCTTCTTCGTCTTCTTCTTCTCCTCCTCCTTCTTCTTCTTCTTCTTCTTCTCTTCTTCTTCTTCTTTCTTCTTCTTCTTCTCTCTTCTTCTTCTTCTCTTCTTCTTCTTCTTCTCCTCCTCCTCCTCCTCCTCCTGCTTCTTCTTCTCCTTCTTCTTCTTCTTCTCCTTCTTTGTGGGGGGGGGGGGGATTTTTTTTGGAGGGGGTGTTGTTTTGATTTGTTTTAGGGAGTTTTGTTGTTGTTGGTCATCTACCGATCCTTTTTAGTGGCATGTAATCACAGTACGTTCATCTTCAGTTCAGGATCACGTGCAAAGTCCTCTACCACCAGGAGTTGTCGAGGTCAGACCGTGAAGAGGACAGCCATGGTAGGAATACCCGCTTTGTCCAGTGATACAGCACCTAGTTCATAGTCAAACGGTGTGTTTGAATCCTTCTGACACCCAGAATGAAGACTGGCACGTACTGCACTTTTAACGACTTGCCATTTTGCTGGTATCAACATCGTGTTTGTTACTACTCCCCCTTCCTCCCTCTCTGGCCTTCCCTCCCTCTTCCTCCTCCTCCCCCAACCATTCTCATGGTGTGGCCCTGTCTGCTTGGCTACTTATGGCAGTTGTGGACGTTGAATTTAAAGGGAACTTAACACTTAAGAGGTCATCCATGAAAAGAGACATTGCTGATACTTTGGTAATATTTCTTAGCATCTGTTTTTTGCGCAACTTATGCAGGACTTATCTACTACATCTCTACCGGCAACAATGTTTATAGTTACACCCACCGAGGATCAAAGAGAAAACATTGTGCTGTGATCTTTCAGTTTCATTTACCATGCAAAGAAATGTTGATATGTTTTTGATTTCTGGTGCGAAAGATAGAATTCCTGGTACATGTGAACGAACTGGTTGCCACATCCAACACCTTTACCCAGTGCATGTCATTGTACTGAAGTATTTTTCCTATTGAGTCAAAAGCAATGACAAGCAAACGTGGCTATGTCTCATTGTTTCGTCGCTGAGCGAGCGCGAGTGATCGGATTTTCTGGTCACTGCCAACACACCCCTCTAACAGCAGTCTCCAATGTTCTGGCATCAGTGAAGCTTTGACCTGACCTCACTAAGGACACTGAGGTGAAGGGGGATTACAACTGATGCAGCCACACGAACAGGGACGGAAATATCACAGTACAGGAGACTTTCCTCTCTTATGTGTGACACCAAGTGCGGCTGTACAATTTTGACATGACGTTATGGTTCTTCGGCTATATGACAGGTGATTCTCAGCAAGTTTCCTTTTGTATGTCATGATATCAACCAGACCTGAAGAGAACGCTAAGTTTTCAAAATGATTCCACTAATACGCTTTCATACTCTGTTTCCAACGAAATTCGGTGTTGCACAAACGTGACAGTATATATGTGTATGTGGGGGAGAGGTGATATGAGTGCTGTGGATATACTATAGAAATAAAACAAAGCAAAAACTACGGTTTGATTTGTAAATACCCGTGTGATAGGTCTACTGGAAATTCGTAACATTATACACTTTTTTTTTCTTTTCTTTTTTTTTGCTGTCCCATCTTCTGTGCCACCTCAGTGGCATTGCACCCACGCCGCTCATTCCGGTACCCCGTCCACAGCCACAGCCCGGTCAGATCCACCGCAGCCCCGGCACCGGCAATCCACAGGGAGCAGTCAATGTCAAGTCGTCAAGAGGCAACCTACCGGAGGAGACACTGCACTGCTGCCGAGTCACTTCGGTGGTGTTCAGTGGCGCCTGTTCTGATCCAACATACGCAGGACACCACCTACTAAGCCCCCTACTGACGACAATAATTGCTTAGTCGCAGAGCCGGCGTGAGTGAGCTCTCCCTCTGGAGGGCGCCACCACGTCCGTCCAACGACAGCCGTATGGACTCGCCGATACCGGTGAGCCCGACGGAACCAAACCAAGACCACAGACGTGGAGAGGACATCGACACTAAGGTCACCATGAGAGCAGGGCATGAAGGGCCACAGAATCTGAGACATTTTTAATGCTGATCGATGAGAATGAGGATGATTAAGATGATGCTACGGATTTCCATTCCGGTCTGAGACTGCATGACAGGGCTGTACTCTGCGCTTCCTTTCGTAATATATCCCGGCGTCAACCAGGCCCCAGAGAGACAGACACCTGCAGTGTTGGTCAGGAAATGTGAGCAACACTCTCCATTCAGTGGATGAAACTCAACTGTGTGGTCCCAGTCTTCCCAACTGAGCCCGTAGCAAACTCAACTCTGGGTAGGAGCCGGTCGGAGCAGAAAAATCCCACATGACTCTGATGGGAATCGAACCCACGACCTCCCAGCCGGGAGTCCGCGACGCTAACCACTTTGTCACGGCGGCTGATATCACACAGTTCTTGATCATATGGGGTGTCACAGACTTAACTTGTTGCAAGGGACTTCAAATTTGCTCTAAAACAGTAGAACCTTGCCAGCTTTAAAAGATCTTAATAAATGGTTTGTATTGTGAACACCTTAAACCAGTAAGAATTCTTTCATGTTAATTTTCACGTGAAACAGTTATTTTCTGTAGGTTTGTGATTTTTTTGTTTGTTTGTTTGACGCTGTTAAGACATATCAGAAAATGAGTCAAAAGAAAGAAAGCAGCCTTATGACTAATAAGCCATCAGAAAACAGTTCATTGCAGTAGTTCCCATCTCAGACGTTCGTCCCTTTGAATAGTAGCCTTCTAAAAGCTTACAGTCTTATTAATGATGCTGGGGAAAGCAGAGCGCGTGCACGTGAGTCACAGTGACGTGTTTTCGGTTAGTCATAGGCATCTGTAGATTCCACATTTACTATTTTCATAGTGACCACGTTTGACAGCCCCACCAGGCCTAAAAGCAAGAAAACGAGTAATTATCATACAAGAGTATTGCTGATACTTACTGTCTTCACATTAAAACGATACGTTCTTCACCTACGAACAAATCTTAATTGTGGCCGCTTAAAAGCCAGAACAAAACGGTTATATGTTTAGTTTAGTTCTGCCAAGTGGGTACGAGACCATGGACGAAATTTGGAGTCTGGGTGACGGGTAAGAATAGTGGAGGATAGGCAGAGGAGGAGGGGGGGGGTCAGGGGGTAAGTGAGAGAAACGACATGTAGCCTGTTTCCTGAATGAATCCTTAGCACACACAAAAAAAAAATTCTCGAAATTGGATCCCCTTCCATGACCGACCATGCTCTGACAGGGGAGAGGCTTCAGCGCACGTGAGGCAATTGCGTCAACAAGCATGGATGCTGACGTCAGACAGTAATTGACTCAGTGACCCACAGGCAGACTGTGTCTGCTAATTTTGAGGTCACTGGGGTCTGAGAGGGGGGGGGGGAGAGAGAGAGAGAGAGAGAGAGAGAGAGAGAGAGAGAGAGAGAGAGAGAAGGCAAATAGCTATCTATACTTGGGGGAAAATAATTGTCATGTCCAAATGGGTTATGCAGGAATGAGAAGAAGCCGATGGATGATTGATGAAGACTCTGTGTGTGTGCGCGCGCGCGTGTGTGTGTGTGTGTGTGTGTGTGTGTGTGTGTGTGTGTGTGTGTGTGTCTGTGTCCTGTGTGTGTGTGTGTGTGTGTGTGTGTGTGTGTGTGTGTGTGTGTGTGTTTGTATGTCTATGTGTATTGTAAGTTTGTTTGTTGAAAACAGTGAGATAAAGAAGCAGAGACGGGCGGAGAGAGCGTGACACAGAGAGAAAGAGAGGCAGAACGATCAGCAGAGAGACAAGCAGAGAGAAAGGCCCAGACAGAGATGGGTGAAGAGAGTGAACAAGACACACAAATGCTAAAATGTGTGCGTGCGTGTGTGTGTGTGTGTGTGCGCGCGTGCGTGTGTGTGTGTGTGTGTGTGTGTGTGTGTGTGTGTGTGTGTATGTGTGTGTGTGTGCGTGTGTGTGTGTGTGTGCGTGTGTGTGTGTGTGTGTGTGCGTGCGTGTGTGTGTGTGTGTGTGTGTGTGTGTGTGTGTGTGTGTGTGTAGGAGGAGGAGGAGGAGGAGGAGAATGATGAATCCACCTACTTTTGACAAGAACATTGATCTAGAAAACACACACTCTCAAATGCAGACACAAACGTCAGTGAGCTGGTAGTCCTCCTTCAACTGGCAGTGAGCTGGTAGTCCTCCTTCAACTGGCAGTGAGCTGGTAGTCCTCCTTCAACTGGCAGTGAGCTGGTAGTCCTCCTTTCAACTGGCAGTGAGCTGGTAGTCCTCCTTTAACTGGCAGTGAGCTGGTAGTCCTCCTTCAACTGGCAGGCACTACATGGGGAGCAAATGAGAGACAGGCTTCTACTCGACTGTAGCTCCACAGTCTGATCGACTTGGACAAACATTACCTAGCGGACACAACGTAAAGCCTAGAATGAAACCTCCAGTATCATTACTGGCACAACGAAGTCAACGCCCGAATGAGAAATGACAAGACGTACAGGCATCTTACTTCTAGATTAAGGAGAGAAGCTGACATAGGCGTAGGCAGAAATGTTTTGGTGCCTCCCAGATCGGAAGCTGAGCAGTCTTACCAAAAATCAGCTGAAGAAGAGCTTCTTTGTAAACGAAACTAAACAGATGTCCCGATAGTACCAAGACCAGCTGCTTAAGAACGTGCTGCCCCAACACTCATCAGACTCGCCAGAACCCATGGTGGCAGACAAACCTGAAATCAAGCACTGCATTACAGTCTCCTACTATATCCTCAGGGATGAACAGGATGACAAGATGAAGCACATCCTCGCCCTTCGCATGATCGCTGAACATTACCCTCAAGAAGATGGACCCAAGTGAACACCAACCACAACCAAAGCCGTGTGTGAGTGAGATGTAGGGATCCTGATCAGAGCTTCCGGTGGTGAATGTACAGCGTGCAGTGCTGCCATGGGGAAACTCTGCACAAACCGCAGAGCTGAAGCAAAAACCCTCTGGCAGATCGTCACTGCGGTTAATGCATCAGATAAAGACTATCAGCAAGTTGTTTTTTTCTGAATGATGCCCTCTCAGACTTCTCGGTACGCTAGAACAAACCGTCACCTCTGACCAAAGCATTGCCAGAAGTGGTCACATGCAGAAAAGTGGTGCAACAGTGAATACCAGCCCGGCAGTGTTTCTGGTGAAAGGGAAGGCTGATGACCTGCCAAAGGGTTGTGGGAAAATACCTCCAACAAGCAGCATCAGCTTCAGTGAGATGCAAAGTATCATCACGGTCTACACTTACAACGTCAACAACATCCAGGGAAGACTATCACCGGCTGATCAAAGAGCAGGAAAGTATCCTGGTGAAACTCAGAATGCGACACAACAGAACGAACTGTCACACGTACTGGAAGCTGAGATTGGTGCCCTCTCCAGTCTGTCCCTTAGGACAGGAAGACCACATTGTGGAGTATGTACTCTAGAGATGTTCCCTCCATCGACCTGCAGGGCAAAAAAATATAGCCATTGACACTCTGCTGATCACCAAGCTCTATGGCTGCCATCAGAGGCTGTACAACACAGAACTATTCATCACATCCAGTCTGTGAAGGCTGAGAAAGAGAAGATCAAAATTTCTTCATTCGTTCGTTCTCTGCCATAATCTTCTACGGAGATCTTTTTTCTCTCTCTCTTCTCATGCGCAGCGCTGGAAATGAAACATGTACATTGAAAGGTTGTTGGGTTTGTTTTGTTTTTTGTTTTTTAATTTGACACTGACATCAGAAAGTGACGCACAAAGCTCACGAGTTTCTAGAATGTTCCTTTAATCTGCCTGTGGCTTCGTCTGATTTATTTTGTATTTCCCGTCTCAGAAAGTAAATACAGATTCGTTTAAAGCATTCAAAGAAGGTTTCGATTTGTTTGTTTGTTTGTGGTGGGTTTCTTTGTTTCGGTGTGTTTGGATGGTGTTGTTGTTTTATCAACTGTCACGTTAAGATATGAATACTTATTGATCCATTCCACGTTCATCTCAGTATGACAAAATTGTCTTCAGATTTTATCTCCTTCACACCCACCCCCCACACCCACCCCACCCCTTTATCTGATTTGCAGTGC
>CM065717.1:71271169-71278669 GCA_033310375.1 Conus canariensis
AGGTGAAGAAATGTTGATGAATAAGTAAAAATAAGACTTCATTGAGAATGTTGTAAACAACAAGGACGAAAAAGGCAAGCGAAAACAAGAATTACAATTCAAAGGATGGATGAAGTTGGTTTGGGGGATGAGAGAAAGCAGAGAATGAGGATTTCTGAAGCCTTAGTGGCAGCAAATGGGCTGACAAATATAGAAAAGAATTTGAAGTAATGATTTCGCTACAATCAATGTTTTCGAATGCACCAAGACTGCTTAAGTATGCTTGAAGAAGAAGAGGAGGAGGAGGAGGAGGAGGAGGATGAGGAGGAGAGGAATAGAAGAACAAGAACAAGAAGATGGAGAAGGAGAAGCAGAAGGAGGAGGAGGAGAACGAGGACGAGGACGAGGAGGAGAAGGAGAAGCAGGAGGAGGAGCAGGACGAGGAGCAGGAAATGATGGTGATGATGATGTTAATGATGATGATGATGATGACGACGACGACGATGATGGTGATCATGACAATAACGACAACAACGATGATGATCATGACAATAACGACGAAGAAGAAGAACAAAAAGAAGAAAGAAAGAAAGAAATGCTTGCGTTTTTACAGCTTTCAGAAACCAGGTTCACAGAGCTTTATCTGGTACGAAAGAGCAGCGACCGTAATTCATATTTTACTACAACACTTAAATCTTTCACACACACACACACACACACACACACACACACACACACACACACACACACACACACACAGAGAGAGAGAGAGAGAGAGAGAGAGAGAGAGAGAGAGAGAGAGAGAGAGAGAAATAAGCTGTAGCAAGAATAGAAAATACAACTTTTCTGGGAACTACTCTCTCCTTGCTAGTCGCACTGTCACAGAGCTTAAAGAGCCTCTGAAATTTCTGTTGTTCTTCCATTGGTGAAGGCGGAAGAGACGGGTTTGGGTTGGGGGTTGAGACAGGACGAGAGACGAGACTGGATTGGAAGTTGGAAAAGGAAAGTAGGTAAGTACATGGATATTGTGTTTATGTCTGGCCATTTCCCACGTTAAAAGGGCGAGGATAAACAATTATTCTGCAAAATCTTACTGACAATGATTCACTAGGTAGCACTAAGAGACCTCAACTGAAAAGCTTTATAGAAATCACTCAACAGGTTTGTAGTCGTGCATCGGTTTTGTAATATTAAAATAGACTCAAGGGGTAAAAAAAAAAAGGCGTGGATATTCATATTACATAAAAGCTGTGTGTTGAAGTCTGTTGTTAAACCATGAGCGCAGGTGAGAATAAAAGAAAAGAAACATCGTTTTACATATTTTACATCTTTACACAGTGAAGAGGTGAAATCTGCTTCATGGGGGAAGGTAAGAAATAGAGTTTTGTTTCACAGAGATCGGTGAATCTAGTTTGTTTGTTTATTGTTGATGTTGGTGGTGTGGTGGTGGTGGTGGTGGTGGTGGTGGTGGTTTTTTTCTGTAGTCTACTAGTACACTGATGATGGTGGTGTTGAACTCAGAGATGCCTTAAAGCTGGACGTCTAACACAGGTCATCCGCGGTCGCCCCTTCCCCCACGCCTACACCATTTCTCGTAGATGGTCAGTCAGACTGCCAAACTCGCCTGACAACCACATTGTGTGGGTGCCGCTGACAGGCGCTGGAATGGACAAGAAAGCGTCATGGATCTGCAGGAACCAGCTTGACCGTGTACCAACAACGAACACTAAGAAAAAGAAGGAAGAGAACATTGGTGGTAGAAAGCAGGAGCAGGCCGGGGAGGAGGGGTGGGGGTGTCGGGTGCAGAGTATGGGGGGGGGGGAGAAAAAGAGAAAGAAAATGGAGAAGGAGACAATGGAGAAGAACAATGTGAGGAGAAGAAGAAGAAGAACAAGTACAAGAACAGGAAGAACAAGAATAAGAGCAAGAACAAAAAGAACAAGGGCCAGAAGACAGAGTGTTCTGTGCAAGCTTCCTTTCTTAGGTCATGATATCAACCAGTCTCAAAGAAGAAGCTGAGTTTGAAATTTGATTTCACGAATATACCGTAGTACACTTTGTCCAGCAAAACATTGTGCTGCACAAACATGAGAGATTGTACGTGAAGAAGTGGTGATATCAGTGTTGCAGGAATACCTTGAAAACAAAACAAGACAAAACCTACAACTTGATTTGAAACTACCAATACGATAGGCCTACTAGAAATTTGTACCATCATGCACTCTCGTTCAGGTATGGGTTTAAACGCGACATGTTCCAGCTACAATGTGTGATGCTGACCAATGTATTGCAGCCTTAGATTCAAGTAACTTCAAGTCTGCTCTGAAACTATAGAACCTTACCAGCATCAACAGATCTTAATGACTGGTTTTCATCGTGGTAACATCAACTATCGGCCAGAAAGCAGTGAGAATTCTATCGTGTTAGCTTTCACGTAAAAGAGTTATTTTCAGTAGGTTTGTGGTCGTGTTTGTTTATTTGTTTGTTTGTTTATTTGTTTATTTTTGCGCTGTTAAGGCAAGATAAATCAGTCCAGAGAAAGAAAGCAAATTTATGATCCTAACAAGCTGTCAGAAAACAGTTGAATTGATCCCGTTTCAGATATTCTGTGTTTTGGAGTAGTAGTGATTTAAAAGCTTATAATCTGATTTATTGCGTCAAGAAAACCAGTGTGCATGCACATGAGCCACAGTGACGTGTTTTCGTCAGTCATAAGCATCTGTTGTCATCAGCCATAGTTACTGTTTTCATCGTGACCACGTTTGACAGCCACATCAGTCCTAAAAGCAAGAAAACAAGTAATTATGATGCAAAGCTGTCAGTGACTGTTACTGGTTTTTGCATTGAAATGATACTTTCTTCGCGAAGAAATTCCTGATTATGGGCATTTGAAAGCTGGAAGGAAACATATCTATGTTCAGCTGATTACTTACAAGTTAACACGAGGAAAAGTGACGCACTTAAAGCTGGAAGGAAACATATCTATGTTCAGCTGATTACTTACAAGTTAACACGAGGAAAAGTGACGCACTTAAAGCTGGAAGGAAACATATCTATGTTCAGCTGATTACTTACAAGTTAACACGAGGAAAAGTGACGCACTTAAAGCTGGAAGGAAACATATCTATGTTCAGCTGATTACTTACAAGTTAACACGAGGAAAAGTGACGCACTTAAAGCTAGAAGGAAACATATCTATGTTCAGCTGATTACTTACAAGTTAACACGAGGAAAGGTGACGCACTTAAAGCTGGAAGGAAACATATCTATGTTCAGCTGATTACTTACAAGTTAACACGAGGAAAAGTGACGCAGTTAAAGCTGGAAGGAAACATATCTATGTTCAGCTGATTACTTACAAGTTAACACGAGGAAAGGTGACGCACTTAAAGCTGGAAGGAAACATATCTATGTTCAGCTGATTACTTACAAGTTAACACGAGGAAAAGGTGACGCACTTAAAGCTGGAAGGAAACATATCTATGTTCAGCTGATTACTTACAAGTTAACACGAGGAAAGGTGACGCCCTTAAAGCTGGAAGGAAACATATCTATGTTCAGCTGATTACTTACAAGTTAACACGAGGAAAGGTGACGCACTTAAAGCTGGAAGGAAACATATCTATGTTCAGCTGATTACTTACAAGTTAACACGAGGAAAGGTGACGCAGTTTGGGGTCTGGGTGGTAGCTGAGGATAGTGGAGGATGGGCGGAGAGGGGGAGGAAGGTAATATGGGGCAAGTGAGAGAGAACCGACATGTAGCCTGTTTCCTGAATGAATCCTTAGCAAAAAAAAAAAAATACGCGAAATTGGATCCCCTTCCATGACCGACCATGCTCTGACAGAGGAGAGGCTTCAGCGCACGTGAGGCAGTTGCGTCAAGAAGCATGGATGCTGACGTCAGGCAATAATTGACTCACTGACCCACAGGCAGACTCTGCTGCTAATTTTGGAGACACTGGATTCTGAGGAGAGAGAGAGAGAGAGAGAGAGAGAGAGAGAGAGAGAGAAGAGAGGAGAGAGAGAGAGAGAGAGAGAGAGAGAGGAGGACCAGTTGCCCAGGAAATATATCTATAACTGGGGGAACAATAATTGTCAGATCCGAATCGGTGATATAGGAATGGAAGGAAGCTGATGATGGATGATAGATGGAGACATACTCTCTCTCTCTCTCTCTCTCTCTCTCTCTCTCTCTCTCTCTCTCTCTCTCTCTCTCTCTCTCTCTCTGTGTGATTTTGTGTATGTGTGTGTGTTTGGGCATGTGTGCCATGAAGATAGACAGAATGAGATAGAGAGACAGAGAGAGAGAGAGAGGGAGAACAGGAGGGGGAAAGAAAGGAGGGAGGGATATAGCGCAGACAAACAGATAGACAGACAGACAAATACACAGACTAACAAATGGTGAAATTCTCATACAAATGCAAAATCCACACACACACACACACACACACACACACACACACACACACACACACACACACACACACACACACATACACACACACGCGCGCGCGCGTGCGTGCGCACGTGCACACACGCAACCCCCCCCCCCCAACACACACACACGCACACACACGCTTATGCACACGCGGGCACGCACACACCACACACACACACACACACACACACACACACACATACACACACTTACAGAGACTGATAGACAGACAAACAAATGGACAGACAGACAGACAGACAGGCATACATACAGAGAGAGAGAGAGAGAGAGAGAGAGAGAGAGAGAGAGAGAGAGAGAGAGAGAGAGAGAGAGAGAGAGAGATCAGATGCATGAGAAATGGGGGGTCTAAAGTGAAATCTGGCGATCTTTCCCTGGTTGGGAGAGGGGGAAAATATGTCTAAAATGCAGTTTTCGCCAGCCTGGGAATTGGGATGGACTTTGTCTAGAAACCCCAGAATCCCCTCTCTCCCCTCGGTCTCCATGGCCTGGCCTTGGACAGAGAGGCAGGGAGGGAAACAGAGAAAGGAGCAGAGAGATCTATCTAAATCCAGTTGATTCCTTTATAAAAAAAAAAATATATATATATATATATATATATATATATATATATTGGTTTTAGAAGAGCAAAAAATTATACTGAATGATCATACGGATATCTATGTTTTATATGTAAACGATTCGATTTTTAAAACCCCTATACGCGTAAAGAACGAATTGTTTCATTCATTTGTTGGTAACATCAGCAAAATTGAAAACAGAAGATTCTTTGTAAAACTTGCTTATTATAGATTTTGACTCTGGAATATGTCAGCCCACACAAACAGGTGCAAATCTGACTTCAACGTCTCTTGAATTCTGAAGTTCTGTACAAATAGTGTGCAAAATGTGTAAATGTCTACTGCCCAAAAAAAAAACAAAGGACAAAGTTATGGGAGGAGACCTTAAAGGTCGTCCCTGAGGCACACTGTTTTTGTTTGATCGTTTGATTTTTCGATCTGAAACAGTACACATGACTAGCAATGTGTTACCATAATTATGAAGAAGTCCTGTTTACATTCATGAATCTACACATTG
Source organism: Conus canariensis (assembly GCA_033310375.1). Classification (NCBI taxonomy): domain Eukaryota; kingdom Metazoa; phylum Mollusca; class Gastropoda; order Neogastropoda; family Conidae; genus Conus; species Conus canariensis. The sequence goes on from CM065717.1 coordinate 71,276,684, forward strand.
TGATGAATTTCAGTACAGAAACATATACATCCAGGTTATAAGGAAACTTTGGGATTTGACTGTTCAATTTACCACTGATAATTAAATAAGTTTTGAAGAGAGAGAGAGAGAGAGAGAGAGAGAGAGAGAGAGAGAGAGAGAGAGAGAGAGATCTTCATCGTTTTTCAACTTCAAAACGAATGCAGTAATGCGAGCTTTCAGAGGAAATATCAAGACAAATACACATTAACTTTTTTCATCATGCCAAAAAAGATACTTATCAAATCAAAAGCACAGAAAGATCGGATTCAATTTCGAGTGTTTTACATATATATATATATATTATATATATATATATATGTTGTGTGTGTGTGTGTGTGTGTGTGTGTGTGTGTGTGTGTGTGTGTGTGTGTGTGTGTGTGTATACATACAGACCCAGCTTATTCTCTACAGGATGAATCACTCCAACAGTGTGTTGTAGGCTTTACTGTGGGATGACAGAAAATTGTGTACCCATTAAATACTACCGAAAAAAATATTATAGAAATTCACTTACACTTCAGTGTGAAAATGAGAAATATTTTGATGTAATATAACAAAGGAGTAGAGGGCAGAGGATAAGTGTCTCCCCTCGCTTTCTTACCTCACACCTTTGCTGGAGTCCTGATCTCCGTGCAGGTCATTGGCTACTTCCAGGCATCACAGTCATCGGCTGCACGCTCAGAGAACCACGTATGCTAGCTTATAATCAGCTGTTCAGCAATATAGGGTCACTGTTTGTATGTAGCTTTTGTCTGTGCTCAACCCACCGAGTGTGTGCTTCAGATTTGACGGGTGTATAGTTTACTCGGCAAAGCATGGCCAACAGAGAGCCATCCGGTGAAGAGGACTGGACAAACAGCTGATTAGATCAACAGGAAGTGGTAAATGCCTTCAATATGCGCAAAAATACTTCAACTAGTAAAAGAGTAAGTCACTATTCCTATTCCTTTTTTGTTACGGTCAACAACAACAACAACAACAACAACATAATAGTAATAAGGATAATAATAATGATGATGATGATGATGATGATGATAATTTTACTATGAAAATGATGATGATAATTATAATATTAATACAGGAATAATAATTAAAATACTGATAATAATAATGATAATAATAATGGAGATTTATACATCCTTTCCTTCTACTGTGGGAGCTCAATGCGTTTACAAAGGTCTGGAAAGACATACACTGGAAAGATATACACCATCACAACCAAACACACACGCACAAACACACACACACACGTACACACACACACACACACGGGCGCGCGCGCGCGCGCGCACGCACGAACGTACGCACAAACACTCACACCGCGCGCGCGCGCGCGCACACACACACACACACACACACACACACACACACACGCATGCACACACGCACGCACACGCACACGCACGCACACACACGCACACGCACACGAACACACACACACACACACACACACACACACACACCACACACACACACACACACACACACATACTAATCAGATACAGGAAAGGCTGCCCCTGGAAAGGGGCAGACAGTTTAACTTACAGAAACTGTAAATCACGAACAAGCAGACAACTCTTCTTTCCATGAAGGAATAACACAAATACACGTGTGCAACTCCAAACGATTGCTGCTCGTGACACCAAATCACCAAGCAGAAATGACAGTGCAGAGCACAAACAAAACGAATGCTGCTCGTGACACCAAATCGCCAAGCAGAAATGACAGTGCACAGCACAAACAAAACGAATGTTCAAAGCTATCCTCTACCTGACACACCAACACGGCAACAACAACTGGAGACCTGAACAAACACAAATTAAATTTGTTCAAGATTGTTCTGTGTGCTCTGTGTCGTCATTTCTGCTAGACGATTAGGTAAGTTAAGCAGCATTCGTCTAAAGGTAGGGGCTTGTATTCATTTCATTATGCGAGACAAAATCACACTACTTGTTAGTTATTTGC
>CM065717.1:71283669-71308669 GCA_033310375.1 Conus canariensis
TCTGGAATTTTTTTACCTGTAGTTGTTTACTTCCTCTTAGTAAAACAATTCGGACATTGTTTTGTTTGGGTTTTTTTTTTAGGAGGGGGAGTATTGTGACGGACCGTTTCCCGTCCAGTCACAAATTTTCATGCAACCGTGCTAACCGGAAGGTAGTCGTCCGGAAGCCGATTGAAAGTTTACCTGACTGCTGCTCACCTGCGCACTGTTAAAGCCAGGTGAGCTGAACCGGTTAGGCAGTCTCTGCAGTGATTCCGGCAACGCAACTACCCAGAAGGCCGAAGAGGGACTCCAGCTGTTTTTGGTGGCAGTCAGGTATTTATCATTCAATGTTTATTTATTAGCAAACCGAAACCGTATTCCCGGTTAGGAGCGACTCAGCGCACTGTGAAGGTTTTGTTTAGTAAAGAAAAGTTTTTGTTGTGTTCGGTTATCCTATGACTTGATAGGGTAGCAAAACGAAATTGTTTCGGAAAACATGAATAGATGAAGCGAGTGTTAAAGGAAGTGCTCTTCAGGAAAAAAAAATTTTTTTATTCTGTGACTTAGCTAGTTATGAATTTCATGATGAAAAAAAAAGATGTTGATTTTTCCAATGTGGTTTGCGAGAAGAGGGAGATTTTTGATGCTATGGATAATAAGCTGGTTTTGATTTTTGATGTGGATGAGTATTTAACTCACTCTTAATATGAATATTGAATAGTTGTGTGTTGGTAAACAAGAGTATGTGGAAATCTTTCCCTTACATATATTGAAGTAGATGAATCTTTTTGAAAAAGATACCTTTTAAAATCTGGTGATTATATGAAATGAAATGAACATTCTTGTCGTGTTACAAGAAAAAGAAATGAACATTTTGTAGTGACATTTATAGTTTGATGAAAAGTAACCGTTGATTGTATGTAATGATTGTATTCTTGGTTTATTGAAGAGAGTCTAGATGGAAATCCTTTCCCCAATTTGGAAAACTAGATTCTGAAAGGTTTATATCGAAATCCTTTCCTGTGTAGTGTTATGATTCCTGAAAAGGGAATGTTGTAGTGTTATGATTCCGGAAAAGAGAATGTTGTAGTGTGAAGAAAGAATATGCTGATGTTTGTCCCATGTTCTAGTGGAATGTAACGTGGCTAATGAATATGAATGTAGTCGTGATTGTAATGAATAGTAGCCATGATAATCAAGGTAGTTAATCAGTTTCCCCCAGGTAGAAGTGTACCCTGGACTGTAGGGGTCTGGCTGTCATTTTCCGAGGGTCGGGGCCGTATTTGTGTCTACCCCCTTGTTCTCCACCTTGTGTCGGTGTTGAGAGGCCGGCCTGAGTGCCGACAACTACCCTACCTGCCACTGCGCCCGGGACCGACTACCCGCTGAGCCAGTTGGGCTGGAGACGCCGCTGCTGCCAAGCCAGAGCGCCGCTCCCGAGTTTTGAACCAGCAACCTGTGGCTAGGCCGTCGCTGCGTTCTGTGATTGTGTGTGAGCCACAGCTCCTGTGTGAGACTGTCGCCTTGTCGTCGGCAGAGACGACGTGAGTGTGGTAGTGATTTTTTGAGCCACAGCTCTGAAGTTCTGTAAGTCCTGTGTCGGTCTTGGCGCTGTAGTCGTCGTCTTCATCATCTTCGTCGTCTTCGTCCTCTTCGTCGTCTCGTCGTCTTCATCGTCTCGTCATCGTCTACGTCGTCGTTCGAACCAGCAGCGCTTGTAGATAACCAGTAAAATATAGATATATTTTGTGTGTACGCCTTATGGTTGGCGTGCCGACCTATTGATGTTCTTGCATTTATTATATATGTTTCTCTGATGGCTCGGGCAGCATAAAACAAAAAAAGTGTTGTTCTGTTGCCTGGCTGTCAATGTTCGGGTGAGTGGGTGTGTGTGTGTGCATTGGAAAAGTCGTGCATGCATCCATGATTTCTGTGTGTGAGTCAGACAGTCAGACACCCGCAGACACGACCCATTCCATCTGTAACAATCAGAATTATAAATGTGAACAAGGCTTTCCCAGTCTTTCCCTGTGTGAAGATGTCACTTCTTAATGATGGTCTTGAAAATGCCATTGATAATCTTATTTTAAAAAATTTTTAACATTTGACATTCTCTTAACAACTCTTATCATTCACAAAAATTCTGACCACTTGCGAGTTGTCAGCCTTTATAGAAATGGGCATGCCCCCAAAATTGAGTTTTGCTGATCAGCTGACAAGCAGAAATTTTTCATGCGTGTGTCAGCTCAGATGTAAAGCCTAAAGCATCTGTAAGCCAGATACAGCTTTGTGTTAGTTTCCCTACCTTCTGGTCTGGTCTCTTCTCGTTGTAAATGACTTTGTCTGCTTGTTAGCTCCTTCATGCCTGCTTACTTTGACTGCTGGATGGTTTGTTAAATGATTGATTGGTTAGTTTCCATGTTCATTTATTGACTTTTTTTTCATCCACTTATGAATATTTCCTTTTCCTTTGCTTTGTTGATTTCTGTTGTTGTTGAAAGTGACAGCGTATGAATTAAGCAAAACGACAGATACACATGGGCATTGTCATCAAGGCTTAAGTGTGTGTGTGCGTGGTGTGTGTGTGTGTGTGTGTGTGTGTGTGCGTGTGTGTGTGTGTGTGTGTGTGTGTGTGTGTGTGTGTGTGTGTGTGTGTGTGAAGACCTCTTGTTATCTATTTCTTTCTTTTTTGTCTGATTTATTTTCATTGACTTCTTTTTTTCTTTTTCTTTTTTTTGAGGGAAGGGAGGGGGGTTAGTTTTTTTGGTTCCTTTCTTTTCTCTTTTTCCTTCCTTTTTGTTTTTGGAGGTAGTTGTTCTCACTGTTATTGATATAGCTGCAGCTGTTGTTGTTGTTGTTGCTGGATCTTTTTTGTCCAGCGACCCTTTTCGGTATGTATCATTATACTCTTATCATCTTCTCTTACTCACAACCTCCCTTTGTCAAACTCAGAATACACGGCTTGTACTGTCGCAGTCCCAACATTACGTGCCAGTCCCTTACCATCAGTAGTTATTAACATCAGGGCATCAAGAGATCACCCTTGGTAGGAGAGCCTGCTTAGTTCAGCAGCTCAGCACCGAGTTCGCGGTAAAATGTTATGTGTTTGAATGCTTCAGGCGCACAACACAAAAAAATTACACTTTGAATAGTATACAGAGAGAATTACAATCCGCATTGAAGAAGCTGATATCGAGGAAGTTGCCAGGACTAAATGGCATAATGGCATCTCAGTAGCACAGCAGTGAACAAGCTCTTTGAGATCTTCAACCTCTGCTGGGACGAGAGGAAACTACCATAAATCTGGTGCGAGGCAGTCATGATACAGGTACAGACGACAGGGAAGAATCCCAAGAAGGCCTCTGACTACCACACCTTGACCAGCTGTGTCACAAAGACCGTTGAAAAGATTGTGTGTGAGCGCCTTGAACAGTCATTATAAACAGCAATATTCCTTTCTCCGAAGCGAACGGGATAACTACAATTTTGAAGTTCTGAAGGTCATGCCACCTACCTGTCACAAAAGACTGAAGATGATGTTCCACAAACAACAGCTGTTTTTTCCACGTGGAGAAACCTCCAGACGGCTTTCTACAAAGTCTGAATGGAGGGACTGCACGTCAAATTGTTAAGGAGTGGAAGTGTCTTGAGTATATACAGCTGGATCAAATCCTACCGCACCCAAGAGTCTCATTTAATATGATCTGTGTACCTTCTACTGCGTGACGACACTCCATAAGGAAGGATCCTTTTCCCAACACTCTTCTTGCATTTCATCAATGACCTTGTGTCTGAGTAAGGAAATCAATGCAGCTCTGATAACAAAAGACCTGGTGATTTGGTGCAAGAAAGAACAGGCATCAACTGCCACTGCATAGGGTATATGCAGCACGTTGTTAACAAAATGAGCTCTTGGACGGAGGACTGGTATGTCTCTATCATTAAGGACAAGCCTTCCATCACCCTTTTAATCTTATCTCAAGAGCATTGAGCCGGCTCTGTCACCTTTGGCAGAACTCCATTGGAGTAGAAGGTTGAATCTGTGCGTCACTTTTGACAAAAAGGTGACGTGGAAGCCACACGTCTTAAAGGCGGAGACAATAGCCAGCAACCTGGTAATCTTTCTCAAGTTGGCAGGCACTACATTCGAAGAAAATCAGAGAATACTCTTTGCCAGAGATGTAAGGCTACAGCTTGATAGCATGTTAACAGTCTGATCGACTTGGGCAAACAGAACCAAGCAGACACTATATGAAGTCCTGAATCCAGATTTCAGTATCATCACCGGCGAGATGAAGACAACACCAAGACTGGAAATGGAAAGGCTTACGGGCATCTCACTTCTAAATCAATAGAGAGGGAAGTGAAGACCCAGGTGTAGGCAGAAAAGTTCTCGTGCCTTCCAGATCTTACTATAAAAACTGAATGCTGTAACTGTAAATAGGCTGAAAACGAGCACCTTCATCAAAGAGACCAAACAGATGTCCCAACAGCACCAAGATCAACTGCTTCAACACAGACTACCCCTCCACGCATCAGACTCACCAGAACCCACAGAGGCAAACGAGCACCTTCATCAAAGAGACCAAACAGATGTCCCAGCAGCACCAAGATCAACTGCTTCAACACAGACTACCCCTCCACGCGTCAGACTCACCAGAACCCACAGAGGCAAACGAGCACCTTCATCAAAGAGACCAAACAGATGTCCCAACAGCACCAAGATCAACTGCTTCAACACAGACTACCCCTCCACGCATCAGACTCACCAGAACCCACAGAGGCAAACGAGCACCTTCATCAAAGAGACCAAACAGATGTCCCAGCAGCACCAAGATCAACTGCTTCAACACAGACTACCCCTCCACGCATCAGACTCACCAGAACCCACAGAGGCAAACGAGCACCTTCATCAAAGAGACCAAACAGATGTCCCAACAGCACCAAGATCAACTGCTTCAACACAGACTACCCCTCCACGCATCAGACTCACCAGAACCCACAGAGGCAAACGAGCACCTTCATCAAAGAGACCAAGCAGATGTCCCAGCAGCACCAAGATCAACTGCTTCAACACAGACTACCCCTCCACGCATCAGACTCACCAGAACCCACAGAGGCAAACGAGCACCTTCATCAAAGAGACCAAACAGATGTCCCAACAGCACCAAGATCAACTGCTTCAACACAGACTACCCTCCACGCATCAGACTCACCAGAACCCACAGAGGCAAACGAGCACCTTCATCAAAGAGACCAAACAGATGTCCCAACAGCACCAAGATCAACTGCTTCAACACAGACTACCCCTCCACGCATCAGACTCACCAGAACCCACAGAGGCAAACGAGCACCTTCATCAAAGAGACCAAACAGATGTCCCAACAGCACCAAGATCAACTGCTTCAACACAGACTACCCCTCCACGCATCAGACTCACCAGAACCCACAGAGGCAAACGAGCACCTTCATCAAAGAGACCAAACAGATGTCCCAACAGCACCAAGATCAACTGCTTCAACACAGACTACCCCTCCACGCATCAGACTCACCAGAACCCACAGAGGCAAACGAGCACCTTCATCAAAGAGACCAAACAGATGTCCCAACAGCACCAAGATCAACTGCTTCAACACAGACTACCCCTCCACGCATCAGACTCACCAGAACCCACAGAGGCAAACGAGCACCTTCATCAAAGAGACCAAACAGATGTCCCAACAGCACCAAGATCAACTGCTTCAACACAGACTACCCCTCCACGCATCAGACTCACCAGAACCCACAGAGGCAAACGAGCACCTTCATCAAAGAGACCAAACAGATGTCCCAACAGCACCAAGATCAACTGCTTCAACACAGACTACCCCTCCACGCATCAGACTCACCAGAACCCACAGAGGCAAACGAGCACCTTCATCAAAGAGACCAAACAGATGTCCCAACAGCACCAAGATCAACTGCTTCAACACAGACTACCCCTCCACGCATCAGACTCACCAGAACCCACAGAGGCAAACGAGCACCTTCATCAAAGAGACCAAACAGATGTCCCAACAGCACCAAGATCAACTGCTTCAACACAGACTACCCCTCCACGCATCAGACTCACCAGAACCCACAGAGGCAAACGAGCACCTTCATCAAAGAGACCAAACAGATGTCCCAACAGCACCAAGATCAACTGCTTCAACACAGACTACCCCTCCACGCATCAGACTCACCAGAACCCACAGAGGCAAACGAGCACCTTCATCAAAGAGACCAAACAGATGTCCCAGCAGCACCAAGATCAACTGCTTCAACACAGACTACCCCTCCACGCATCAGACTCACCAGAACCCACAGAGGCAAACGAGCACCTTCATCAAAGAGACCAAACAGATGTCCCAACAGCACCAAGATCAACTGCTTCAACACAGACTACCCCTCCACGCATCAGACTCACCAGAACCCACAGAGGCAAACGAGCACCTTCATCAAAGAGACCAAACAGATGTCCCAACAGCACCAAGATCAACTGCTTCAACACAGACTACCCCTCCACGCATCAGACTCACCAGAACCCACAGAGGCAAACGAGCACCTTCATCAAAGAGACCAAACAGATGTCCCAGCAGCACCAAGATCAACTGCTTCAACACAGACTACCCCTCCACGCATCAGACTCACCAGAACCCACAGAGCCTAAAAACATGGACTGCACTACAGTCTCCTATGCCGTCTCAGGGATGGACAGGATGGCAAGATGAAGCACGATCACTAAAAAAAAATTACCCACAAGTAGAGGGACCCATGTAAACATTAACAATAACCAATGTCATGTCTCACTGTGTGCAGGGGACCTGATCACAATTCTCCATGAATTCAAAGCATGCAGTGTTACCACAGAAAACAAATTTGCACAAACTATAGTGCTGAAGCAAAAAATCTGTTGCAGGCTGGCTCCATTGTTTATGCATAAGAACATGCTGCCGCCCCTGAACAAAGCACAGCAAGAAGTTGCCACAAACAGAAGAGTGATGCTACAGTAGATCCAAGCCCAGCAGAGTTTCTGGGGAATGGATAGGTTGATTAGCCAAGGCAGAGCGCTGTAGAAAAACACCTACAGCAACAGCATCAGCTCCAGTGAGATGGACAGTATCATCAAGGTATATACTTACAACGCCAACAATGTTCAGGAATGACTTTCACCTGCTGGCCAAACAGCAACAAAGTATCCTGGTGAGGCTCTGTGTCTGACACAACAATCTGAACTGTCACATGCTTGGAAGCTAAGACCGGTGCCCTCTCCAACCTGCCCGTAGGAAAGACTACAGTGTGGAGCATGTACTTCAAAGATGGCCCCTCCATGAGTTGGCAGGACGAAATTTGTAGTTATTGGATACCACTCGTCACCTGTCTCTGTGGCTGGTAGCTGGACCTATGGAACTATTCATCACATCTGGTCCGCAAAAGCTGAGCGAGGAAAGATCAGGAAATATTCATACATTCATTCATTTATTCTCTGTTATAAGCTTCCGCGGAAATCTTTTTCGTCTTCTAATGCACGACAAAGGAAATGAAAAATGCACACTGAACGATTGTTTTCTTGATTTGACAGTGACGTCAAAAATGACGCACACAGCTCACGAGTTCTTTTTTAAACAACGTTCCTTTAATTTGCCTTAGGCTTCATACGATTTCATTTGCATTTCTCATCTTGGAGAGTCAATACCAGATTTGTTCAAAACATTCCAAATAGGTTCCATTTTGTTTGTTTGTTTGTTTGTGGTGGGTTTGTATGTTTTGGTTGTTTGGGTCATGTTGTTGCTGCTGCTGTTATTGTTGTTGCTGTTCTTGTCGTTGTTGTTGTTGTTGTTGTTGTTGCCGTCGTTTTGATTTTTGTCAAATGTTATCTTAAGATACGAATGCCAGTTCACCTTGACATGACAGAAATCTTCGAAATTTCATCTCACCCATCCTCACTCCTTTTTTCTAATTAGTGGTGAGCCAATATACTGATTTGTTTGCATGTTCATAAATGCTCAAGGGCAGACAGGAAGACCGAATAAAATGAATGAAAATCAAAGATACACCTCTCTGTGTGTCTGTGTGTCTGTCTGTCTGTCTGTCTGTATGTCTGTCTGTCTTCTCTCTCTCTCTCTCTCTCTCTCTCTCTCTCTCTCTCTCTCTCTCTTTATTAAGTTCTTTTATTTTTCTGAGAGTGAAGTGAGCTAACATTCTGTGTCATTTGTTCATGCATATTTTGGAACAGACAGGCAAACAGGTTAAAATGAATGAAGATCAAAGACCTCTCTCTCTCTGGCTCTCTGGCTCTGTCTCTCTCCCTATCTCTCTCTCTGTCTCTCTCTCTCTGTCTCTCTCTCTGTCTCTCTCTCTCTTTCTCTCTCTCTCTCTTTCTCTCTCTCTCTGTGTCTCTCTCTCTCTTTCTCTCTCTCTCTCTTTCTCTCTCTCTCTCTCTCTCTCTCTCTCTCTCTCTCTCTCTTACACACACACATACACACACACACGCTTAGAGAGAGAGAGAGAGAGAGAGGAGAGAGAGACGAGTACCTCTTCAAGGATGGGACGAAGAGAGTAGAGCCCACAATAAACACAAAACGAAACAAAACAAAATAACAACAAAACAAAAAGCAAAAACTAAAGTGCAAAACATTATCGAGCGAGTATAACAACCAGAGGAGCGACCCAACCAAAAGACAGGGCAGTGGGGAATGAGAGGACAGAGCGCGCATGCATACACACAACATCTAGATTTCCATTTCACTTCTGTTGAATCACGGATGATGCACCCATACAATCAATGATGGTCTCATGAATAACGCATATGTCCAAAAAGCTATGAAACACAGAGTCCATTTTTCGGGTCCCATTGGAGACTGTTTTGCTTGTTTGTTATTTTGTTTGTTATATTCCTCTTTTCTACATAATCTTTGGAGCTAATATGCTCTGAGTCCTTTGGATGACAATACTATGCAATGAAGTACAACACAATACAATACAATGCGACACTGCTGCTGTATCCTTATTCTTTTTTTATATATTCGGAGATAAAGTGTGCAAAATTTGAATAACAACGCTCAGACTACTTTTTAAACCTTGTTGAACCTGAATTATTTCTGCTGATCATTTGTGTTGGTTGGCGTCAAATAAACTGATGGCACCAAAACTAAACTCTGTTGCAAACGTTGTCTAATGCTTATGAAATTATGAAAGGAACTTAGTTCCCAATTACGGACATGCTAATATGGTAATCGTCATCATCATCATCACCATCATCATCATCATCACGCACACCACACACACACACACACACACCACACACACACACACACACACACACACACACACACACACACACACGCAGAGAGACAGACAGACAGACAGAGACAGAGACAGAAAGACAGAAGGAGTGACAGAAAGACAGACAGAGAGAGACAGAGGATGGATGGAGTGGGGGAGATGGACAGAAGAGAAGCCCAGGGACATCGAAGAAGCGGTCGGAACACTCAGCTGTAGTTCCTCTCCTTCAAACCCCAGTACTCTCCCCCGCCGCGTTTCTTGTCTGGTTCAAGAAGAGAAAGAAACAAAAGGTACTGTACTCAATTACATCATCTCTCTCTCTCTCTCTCTCTCTCTCTCTCTCTCTCTCTCTCTCTCTCTCTCTCTCTCTCTCTCTCTCTCTCTCTCTCCCATTTCAACCATCCCTCTGCAACAAACAAGCATGATCCGAGTCTACGTATTTCGAGCATCGAGTAAGGCGATAGTGATTAGATTGTCGGTCGAATTTCCATTTTAACTACAGAACATATCCGCCCAATCCTGCTAAAAAAAAAAAAAAAGTATTAGATGTCTCTTGTCTCTCTTTTTCGCCCATTTGATCTCCCAGTAACTCCACTGAATTACCACAGGCGCCCAACGTTCACCTCACTGGGCAAAGAAGAAGAGGACTGGAAGGGCAGACTGGGGGACAGAGACAATGAATGAAAAGATGAATGAATGTTAATACAATAAGTGAAAATACAAGTCAATTGAGAATGTTATAAACAACAAGGACAAAAAAGCAAGTGAAAGCAAGAGCTGTAATCCAAAGGATGGATGAATTTGGTTGAGGGGGAATGGAGGGGGTGGGGGGAGGGGACGAGAGAGAGAGCAGAGAATGAGAATTTTTTTAAGCCTTGATGGCAACAATGGGATAAGAAAATAAAGAAAAGAACAGAAACCCAAGTTATTATTTTGACACAAACAATGTTTTCAAATGCACCAAGATTGTTCAGTCATGCTTGAAGAAGAAGAAGAATCATTACCCCCCCCCCCCCTTCCTTCCCCATCTCTCTGTCACTTACTATCTGTGTCTTTACACACACACACACACACACACACACACACACACACACACACACACACACACACACACACACACACACACACACACACCACACAGTGCGCGCGCGCGTGTGCTAGCACACATATACAGACAGAGAGAGAGAGAGAGAGATCTCAGAAAAAACACTATAACAAGAATTAGAAATAAAGGTTTACTCGGAACTGCCCTCCATTTGCTTGTCACTTTGCCAAAGAGCTTTTAAAAAAAAAATCTTCGAAGCTTCTATGTTGTTCTTTCATTGGAGAGGGTGGAAGAGACGGGTTGGGGTTGGGGTTTGGGACGGGGAGAGAGAGACGAGTTTGGGTTGGGAGTTCGGACAGGAAGAGAGACAAGAATATGTTCATTGTATTTATTGTTAGACCTTTCCCTTCATGACATAGTGAAGCTGAATAATTATCCTACAAAAACATAGTAACAATGGTTTACAGAGATGCACTAAGAGACCTCAGCTAAAAATAATTAGAGAAATCAATTGACAAGTTTGAAGTCAAACGTTGAATTTTTTTATATTAAAAGAACACTTAAGTTTTAAAAAGAATTGTAAAAAGACGTGGATATTCATATCATTTGAAAGTTGCATGTTGCGCCCTGAATCCGTGAGTGCAGGAGCGAATAGAAGGAAACAAACCTCGTTTTACATCTGTTGTATGTTAACAAACTGTGGAGATGAATTCTGCTTGTTTAGAGAGAGAGAGAGAGAGACAGAGACAGAGAGAGAGACAGAGAGAGAGAGAGATTACCTTTAGTGTCAGAGGCGTCCGTAATGTTTGCTTTCTCTGCTGTACTCAAGTAGTATACTGATGACGATGGTGGTGGACATCCAACACAGGTCACCTGCAGTTCCCGTACTCTCCCCCAGCCCTACCCCTTCCCTCACCCCTGATAGTAGGCAGACTGACAGATCCGTCTGTCTACCACGTTGTATTGGGGGTGCCACTAGCACTGATTGGAGCTGGAACGGAGAAAAAGCCTCGTTCATCTGCAGGATGTTGTTAACGAACGCAAAGAAGAAGCAGAAAATGAACAATGGAAGAAGGGAAGAAGGGGTAGGCCGGGTGGGGAAAGGAGATGGGGAATGGGGGCGAGGGGGTGGGATAAAAAAAAGAGAGAAAAAGAGGAAAGATACAACAGAGAACAAGAGGGAGGAGAGTAAGGGAGAGAAAAGCAGAAGAAGATGAAGAAGAGGGTTTTTTTAGCCCCGACCATCTCCTACACACAGCTGCGTTTGCTATGAGCGAGACTGAAATCACGCAGTCAAGTTTCATCTACTTAGTGGATGAGTCGCTTGGAGTTTCACTCAGAGTTTCTTACCAATGCTGCATGTGCCTACATCTCTCGGGCTTTGCTGACCGGAATATACTGTGAAAGGAAGCGTAGAGTGCAGCCCTGTTATGTAGCCTCTGACAAGAATGGAATCCCCTGATATCATCCTCCATCATCCTCATCCTCATTGATCAATAAGATGAAAATGCTAAAATATACTGCGCCCCTGCTTGTCCTGCTCTCGTGGTGACCTCATTTCGATTTTCTCTCCACGAGTACGTCCTTGGTGATATCTTTCTTCGTCTTCTTCTTCTTTCCCTTGACTACCGCCTTCATCATTTTGAAGATTCTGTAGACTTTAAGGGGGTTTGCGTGAAGCTGAAGTCGCTTGAGATAGTGTTTGGCGGGCCGGGTGGATGTTGGGGGGGGGAGGGGGGACAGGGAGAGGGGTATAGGGTCAGATTAGGGTTTTGAAGGCCTCCAGGGTGGGGCTGAGGGCAACCTCAGCAGGAAGGCTGTTCCAGTCGGGTATGGTCCTGGGGAAGAAAGATTTCTGTCTATAGAGAGTCCTGCAGCTGGAAGGGTGGTATGCTGCTGGATGGGACCGTCGGGTTCCTTTGGGTGCAGAGGGATTCTGAGAGGGTTTGTGGCATGTGTTGATAATGAGGCTTCCGTTGTGATAGTTGTAAAAGTTCATTAGTCGCGCCTCTCTCCTTCGTTCTGTGAGGGGGGTGGAGGACCACTGAAGGGTCTCTAGCATGTCATGTACACTGGAGGTTTTCCGGTGTCGATGGGCGACCCAGCGAGCAACTCGGCGTTGGATCGTTTCCAGCTTTTTGATGTCCTTCTCTATGTAGGGGTCCCACACAGAGCTGGCGTATTCAAGGGTTAGGCGGACTAGTGATAGGTAGGCTTGCTGCTTAATGCGCTGGGACCCTACCTTCAGGTTCCGTCTCAGTAGGCCAAGAGTCTTGTTGGCACGGTTGGAGACATTGGAGATGTGGGGGCTCCAACTGAGATCAGACGTGATGGTGATGCCGAGGTATTTGAACTTACTGACTGTGTCAAGGGTGTGGCCACGGAGAGTGTAGTTTGAAGGTAGGGGGTTTCTCTTCCGGCTCACTCACAGTGTCTGGCATTTGTCTGGATGGAAACTCATGAGCCATCTCTGCTCCCACTCTGCGAGTCGATCGAGATCCTTCTGGAGGGCTTGCTGGTCGCTGGTGGCGGAGATAGGTTCGTAGATGGCAGTATCCGCAAGGTCACGGAAATATTGTGGGGACAGACATGGTATCGTCCACCTGAGGGGGAAGCTTACTCATGTTGGCTCCGTGACTAATGAAGTATTACCATCAACACTCGGCTTTGAATGTTGTGTCCCGCATATGCTAGATCAGAAAAGAGAGAGCTGAACACCTCCAAAGTGACTCAGCAGCAGTGCAGTGTTTCCTCTTGTGGGTTGCCTCAAGCCGACATGATTTTGATTGCTCCGTGCCGAGTGCCGGTGCGGCAGCCACGATGGGACAAACCAGGGAGTGGCTGTGAACAGAAAAATGAAATGAGCAGCAAGGGAGTACTGCCGCTGAAGTGGCTCAGAAGATAAGACAACTGAAGGAGGAGGAGGAGGAGGAGAGGGAGGAGGAGCAGGTGGAGGAGCAGTAGGAGCTGGAGGAGGAGCAGGGGGAGAAGCAGGAGGATTTGGAAAGAAAAAAGAAGAAAAGAAGGAGATGAAACACATACAGAAGGAGAAGGCAAGAAGGTGATAAAGGAATAGGAAGCGAAGGAAGGAAATTTGGAAAAGGAAAGAAAAAGAATGAGAATAACAACAAAGAAAAGTACATGGTATGGTCAGGTGTGAGGATTTGGGTCGCATACTCTTTTCTCATGTTTGGGTGCATGGGGACCTCATCCCTAGTGGGCTGGTGTGGAGGATGGTCAAGTCTCTCTCTCTCTCTCTCTCTCTCTCTCTCTCTCTCTCTCTCTCTCTCTCTCTCTCTCTCTCTCTCTCTCTTAAACCATAGGAAGAAGCAAGTTACAACCCAGATGCAATAACTGTAATACTTAAGTTCGAGTCTTTTCCGATCTCTATGTTTTCTTCTTCCTCCTTCTTCTTTTTTTTCTTTTTTCTTACCATTTCTTCATTTTTTTTAACCCTCTCATCCTTATCTTCCACATCTTCCTTTCTCCCTGATTTATATCCTACTTTGAAATTGTTTCAAACTCAGTGACAGAATGACAAGCACTCAAGAAAGAAAAAAAATTTCGAGTGAATGTATGCAAATCTAGTGCTCTCTCTCTCTCTCTCTCTCTCTCTCTCTCTCTCTCTCTCTCTCTCTCTCTGTCTCTGTGTCTCTCTCTCCCTCTCATGTTCTATGATTGTAGTGTAGATATGCATTACATAACACACACACACACACACACACACACACACACACACACACACACACACACACACACACACACACACCACAATACAGAGAGAGAGACTCACACACACACACACACACACACACACACACACACACACACACACACACACACACACACACACATGCATGCATGCACGCACACGCGCGCATGCATGTACGCACGCACACACGCGCGCGCTTATTTGAGAGAGACAGACAGACACACAGACAGACAGACAGAGACAGGGACTGAGACTGAGAAAGACATAGACAGAGAGACAGAGAGAAACAGGCAGGCAGACAGACAGACAGACAGGTGGGCAGACAGACAGAGAGTGAGAGACAGAAACAGAGACAGAGACAGCCAGACAGGCAGATAAGCAGACAGATGGAGATGAGGACAGGGGGAAAAAAAACAATTCTAGAAACAAGAAACTTCTGTTGCGAGTTGTCAGCCCCTATTAAAATGGACATGCTCCCCCCCAAAAAAAGTCCAGGCCAAATTGGCCTTCGCTGACTTGATGACAAGCAGCAAGTTTACGTGCTTGTGTAAGCTCGGATGTAAAGGCTTAAAACATCTGCAAAACTAGATACAGCTGTCTGATTGTTTCTTTCATTTCTTGCTGGGTCTTTAATTGTTTACTTGTTTATTTGCTTCTGTTCTGTCCTGCTCGCTTTGTCTGTTGGCTTGTTAGTTAATTGTTAGGTTGGTTTACCTGTTTGTTCATTGACATTTTCACCCACTTTCTTTGTTTGGCTTTCCTTTGCTTTGCTGCATCTTTTTTCGCATCATTGTGACACACAGGCCCTAACAGGTGAGTTCCACAAAGTAACAGATATGGGTTTTACCATCTTTTTTGTGGTTGCTGTTTTATGAGGGTTTTTGCTTTTCATTGTTTGTTTCTTTGTCTGCTTGTTTTGTTTTATTGTTGTAGTTGTTGTTGTTGTTGTTGTTTTCTTCTTCTTCTTCTTCTTCTTCTTTCTTCTTCTTCTTCTTCTTCTTCTTCTTCTTGGAGTGTTTTATGGGGTTTTGTTGTTGTTGTTTTCTTCTTCTTCCTTTCTTCTTCTTCTTCTTTTTCTTTTCTTCTTCTTCTCTTCTTCTTCTTTTCTTCTTCTTCTTCTTCTTCTTCTTCTTCGTCTTCCTCCTCCTCCTTTGGGATTTTTAAGGGGGGGTTGTTGTTGTCGTTGCTCGTCCACCGACTCTTTTCAGTGGCATGTAATCACAGTACGCTCATCTTCAGTTCAGCATCACATATGCAAAGCTCTTTAACACTATGAGTCATCGAGGTCAGGTCGTGAAGTGGACACCCAGAGTATGAATACCCTCCTCGCTCAGTGACTGTGTTCACAGTCGAAAGGTGCTAGTTTGAATCTTTCTGACATCCAAAAATAAAGACTGGCATATTCTGCACGGTTTAACGACTTACCATTCTGCTGGTGCCATATCAGTGTTTGGTAGCCTCTCCACCCCACCCCCCCCCCCCCCTTCCTCCTTTTTCCATCCTGCCTTTCCCCTCCCTCCTATTCCCTCTGGGGTGATTAGCTCTGTCTGCTTGGTCATCTATGGCAGATGTGGACTTTGAATCTGATTGTAATTAGCCATAGTCACTGTTTTCACAGGCACCATGTTTGAAAGGCACACCAGGCCTCAAAGCAAGAAAAAAAAAAGGAAGAATTCGGACACAAAAATGTTCGTAGCAGTTACTGTTTTTACCTTAAACAATACTTTCTTCACAAACAATCTGAATTAGGAGCGTTTGAAGGCTAGTAGGAAACATTTGTATGTTCAGCTGATTTTTGACAAGTTGGGACGAGGACGAGGAACGTTTTTTTTTTTCCTTTTTTTTCATGTTTTATTTCAAAACAAAACACAAGTTACAAATAAGGACTACAAAACGCATAAGACAATAAATAACAACAACAAAACATAATCATCATGATCATCATAATGATCGTAATCGTATTCATCGTCATTAATGAGCATTATACATGTGTTTCTTTGTCAAATCAAAGACATTATATAGGATAGTAATAACCACAAATGACGAACACACAGGGGAAAAAAATGACCGAAACAAGCATATGAATTACTCAAACAAAGAAAACAAAACAACTGGCCGTTGCAACATCGTTTGGAAGCCTGAAAAATTAATGTATTAATCCAATAAAGAAGAATATGGGAGCCACTGTGTAAGAAACTTTCTAAGTGACATGTGAAGACAAGCAGCGTACTTTTCCATTTCGTACTTTAGCTTTCAAATACACAATACAAACTTGAAATCACGGTCAATCCTTGGCATATTTACATTTGTAAATATAGAATTTGGCATGGAACAGAATTAAATCAAACATTCTATCCAAACTAAAATCATTGTCACAGCCAAACAGGACAATAGTTTCATTCAGCAGTAGCTTTATTATATCTTTGCGTTTTCTGTTTACTGTGTTTTGAACGTGGTTTGTGGACTGGGTGATGGACATGGAGAGTGAAGGATGTGCGGTAGGAAGATGGCAGGGGGTAAGTGAGAGAGAAGCGACGTGTAGCCTGTTTCCTGAGTGAATCCTTAGCAAAAAAAAAAAAAAAAATTCGCGAAATTGGATTCCCTTCCATGACCGACCATGCTCTGACAGGGGAGAGAGGCTTCAGCGCACGTGAGGCAGTTGCGTCAACAATCATGGATGCTGACGTCAGGCAATAGCTGACCCACTGACCCACGAGCAGACTGTGCCTGCTAATTCTAGAGCCACTGGGTTCTGAAAGGAGAGATAGATAGATAGAGAGAGAGAGAGAGAGAGAGAGAGAGAGAGGGCAGAGAGTGAGAGAGGGCACATAATCTGAACAGGCGAACAACTATCTATGTCTGGAGAACATTAAATATTTGTTGCATCCAAAAGGGTGACACATGAGTGGAAAGAAGCCAATGGATGTCTCTCTCTCTCTCTCCTCTCTCTCTCTCTCTCTCTCTCTCTCTCTCTCTCTCTCTCTCTCTCTCTCTCTCTCTCTCTCTTTGTATGTGAAACATATGAATGGACAAACACACAGACAGACAGACATGGTGAAAGACAAAACAAATGCACATACACACATGCGTGCACGCGCGCGCACGCACGCACGCGCTCACGCATGCACGCACGCACGCACGCAAACTTATGTGAGTGTGAGTGTGTGTGTGTGTGTGTGTGTGTGTGTGTGTGTGTGTGTGTGTGTGTGTGTGTGTGTGTGTTCATGTTTGCAAGCACCCACACATGTTTCTGAATGTCAGTCTTTCTGTCTTTGCCTCTGCAAGTATTTATGTGCATGACCTCTCTCTCTCTCTCTCTCTCTCTCTCTCTCTCTCTCTCTCTCTCTCTCTCTCTCTTTTTCTTCTCTCTCTCTCTTGTGTCTGTCTGTATGTATGTATGTATCTCTCTCTCTCTCTCTCTCTCTCTCTCTCTCTCTCTCTCTCTCTCTCTCTCTCCCTGCTCTTTAATGACCGATAGGCACCTGACCAGTGTACTGTCCCACAAAAGCCATTGATCCAGTAATCACCTGGACCAATTGTACAGGGCTCATTGACTCGGCCATAAGAATTAATATGAATGACCTTGTACCATAGCTTATACCTTTCCGTCTCTACGTATGTTCAATCCAGCTTCCAAAGACTCTCTCTCTCTCTCTCTCTCTCTCTCTCTCTCTCTCTCTCTCTCTCCTCTCTCTCTCTCTCTCTCTCTCTCTCTCTCTCGTAAACTTGTAGGGTGTGCAAAACGCATTCGCACTCTCTCTAGTGTCTATAAGAGTACAGTGAGCATGGGTGCTTTCGTGCCTCTGTGTGTATATATGTGTGTGTGTGTGTGTGTGTGTGTGTGTGTGTGTGTGTGTGTGTGTGTGTGTGTGTGTGTGTGTGTAGTGTAGTGTAGTGTAGTGTAGTGTAGTGTAGTGTAGTGTAGTGTAGTGTAGTGTAGTGTGTGTATGTGTGTGTGTGTGTGTGTGTGTGTGTGTGTGTGTGTGTGTGTGTGTGTGTGTGTGTGTGTGTGTGTGAAACAGACAAACAGACTGCGGAATTTTTTTTTGGAATGACATAAATACAGCTATGCTAATAGAACTGTCACGACCCATCTTTCAAATGTCACAAACTGTCCAACTGCTTGTTTGAGTTTTCCTTCCAAAAACCAGAGATCGTGAATAAAATATTGAAGTCACGTTTAAATCACATAAGTAGCCGATTGGCTACTCGTAGAGCACGGTCACAGCAGTTCAATGTTGAGAGTATGAATCCTGGTGACGCGTACCGTATAAAATTTCCCATTCCGCTGCCCATCTTAACCTGTTGTCGTTCTGGTGGCATCAGTGTAGTGTTAGATAGGATCTCTCATCCTCTTACCTTACTCTCCTGGCATAGATATCCCCTGTTTCTCTTATCACATTTTGGTTGAACTGAACGTCAAATCTGATTGCAAATCGTTTAAGCACTCTCAAACCTTTCGTGATTACCGTCAGCAAAAGTGCACCCTGACATACACTCAAAGCATCAGAACATGGACATTCGTTGTTCCTTTCGGGAGAAATGTTGTAACTGTTGTTATTATTATTATTCACGCACCCATCTTATGTAAAAGAAAAAAGTCCTTGGTTGTGAAAAAGTACGTAAATAAACGAACGAAAGTAAAGCCGTTCTGTATACCGAGAGTATCAGCCCACACATATTTTAGTTCAGAAGTAGTCTCATGAAAGGAGTATGGGTGTGTTCACTCCCACACGGTAAAGAAAAGGGATACTTATCATTCTCCTATATAAGAAGTATAGGGGTTGTGCACACCCACATCATTCAGTAATTAGTCATCCCTCGGTGTCCTACATTTCAATGCTAGGGTGCACGCACTCTTAGATGGTCGAGAACGCAAACTGTTTCGCCACTTACAAAATTGCTGACGACAAAATGCTGCGCCTTTCTGGAGGTAAAAGGGTATGTTCCCGAACAGCATGGCACCCTCGGAGTTGGCCCTTGATCATACTATGGCAAAGCATGGTTGTCTCGAGTACCAATCGCAAGAAAGTTTACAAAAATCGGTGAAATTTAAGCCCAACACACACACACACACACACACAAACGCACGCACGCACGCACGCATGCAAGCACGCACACACGCACACACGCACACACGCACGCACACACACACGCATACACACACATACAGACACTCGCGTACGCGCGCACACACCCACCCACACACGCATAAACAAGCGTGCACGCACGCGCACACACACACACACACACACACACACACACACACACACACACACACACACACACATACATGTGTGTGTGTATGCATGTATGTAAAGTGTGTATGAATGTAGGTAGGTAGGTAGGCAGGTATGTATGTAGGCATGTATGTGTGTATATGTATATGTAGGTATGTAGGTATAAGAGACAGAGATGGAAAAGTCAAAATTTTAACAACCTGGTTCCCAGTTCAAATCTTTTTTTCCATTTAAAATCCATTTCATCTTGAATACAAACTAAGGGAACCGTTGTCCTTAAAGATTAGGAGTTTTAAAAAAAAAGGACATCCTTTCTGATTCTGTTCATGCATTAATATCCTTTCCTCTACGCGCCAGAAATAGAGATGGCTTACGATGGAAGAAGCAATCGGAATTCTCACTCTGTTCATCTCTGATCACACAGAAACGTAGCCCTCCTGTGTCGGGGGTGTTAATCACTTCCGATCCTCACCGCACACGTACCACATTCCCCAGGCTTATACAGTGTTTGCTGTCAGTCCTGGCAGTCGCTATTAGTCAGTCACGTCTGTGTGCGTGTGTGTGTGTGTGTGTGTGTGTGTGTGTGTGTGTGTGTGTGTGTGTGTGTGTGTGTGTGTGCGTGCGTGTGTGTGTGTGTGTGTGTGCGTGTGTGTGTGTGGGTGTGGGTGTGGGTGTGTGGGTGGGTGTGCGCGTATTTGTTTATTTAAGAGAGTAAGAAGTAAGACAGATATAAGAGAGATGAGAGGGAGGCCCAGAGAGAGAGAGAGAGAGAGAGAGAGAGAGAGAGAGAGAGAGAGAGAGAGACAGAGAGAGAGAGAGAGAGAGAGAGAGAGAGAGAGAGAGAGAGAGAGAGATGAAGCAGAAAAGGTGAAGGAGAGAAAGAGGAAAAGACAGAAAACAACTCAGACCAGGAGATGAACAGTCAGACAGACAGACAGACAGATCATTGACAGAAACAAAGAAAAGAGTTGAATGCTTTACTCCAAAACATCTCGTCTCAAAAGGTGAGATGTGTGCTAACATGGTGGTTACGTTCGGGACCACGAGGTGAGGTAACTGGGAGATAGGAGTGTGTACCGATGTGTAGGAGGAAGGTGTGCCTATAATCAAACGATTCCCTTTCGAATACGACGTCAGTGTTTTCAGATTTGTCGAGCGAGCGTGTGTGTGTGTTTGGGAGAGCAACGGAAGGGTGGGGGACATAAGTGTACATGCTGAAATTCCCAGGCCAGAGACGCGTTTCCTAGAGGCGAGGTTGCCAGAATTGTCCCTCGCTTGGCGACTGTCAGCTATTCATAGCACACGCTAGCGGCGAGCGCGGCTCGAAACAGGCGAGAGTTCAAGAGACTGACATTGGATTCTCTCGTATGTGACTGCCCACCAAAAATTAATGCGCCAAGGCCTTGCTTAATTACGGAGTCGAGTATTTATAGCCTAGCGCAATTAGATTGTTTTGAGAATGTTTCTTGTGTCCGAAAGTTGATTCTCCTCAATTTCTTTCATATGGCCATCAAGGTACAAGCCAGGTGGTTCCAAGCACACAGATTTAAAATCAAAGGAATGGGACTATTTGGGAGCTTTTAGCTGGGGTAAAAATAGAGTCACGGGTGAGTGCCAAGACCTGAAATGTGACGTCAGTTAAGGGGAAGGTCATGTATTTTGAACATTGTCTGTGATTTCATCGATGGAAATCCCCCAAAACAAGGGAAGTGATTGGTGGGGAGTTGTTCTTTTGATCAATGATCAGTTTAACATTAAAATGTTGGCTCAAACTTATGGTAGGCCTCAGAACGCTTACATGGATCATATAGTGTTTTCGTGCACAATCCTCTCTTATGTGAGAGAAAAAAAAAAGGCTGACATTGTAACGTCCGGTGACTGGAGCCTCTTACATCCCTCGCCATTAGCAGAAGCCAGCCACTCGCGTGTTCTCACGTCTACGAAACTCGTCTCGGGTAACGCTGTCACGGAGTGATCCCCGATATCTTCAAGTAGGATTGACCCCGATTCTCTCTCTCTCTCTCTCTCTCTCTCTCTCTCTCTCTCTCTCTCTCTCTCTCTCTCTCTCTGTTTGTCCGTCTGTCTATCACTCTCTCTCTCTCTCTCTCTCTCTCTCTCTCTCTCTCTTTGTCTGTCCGTCTGTCTGTCACCCTCTCTCTCTGTTTGTCTGTACGTCTGTCTGTCTCACTCTCTCTCTCTCTCTCTCTCTCTCTCTCTCTTTCGCTCTCTCTGTCTCTCTCTCCCTGTTTGTCCGTCTGTCTGTCACTTTCTCTCTCTCTCTCTTTCTCTCTCTGTCTCTGTCTCTGTCTCTGTCTCTCTGTCTCTCTCTCTCTCTCTCTCTCTCTCTCTCTCTCTCTCTCTCTCTCTCTCTCCCACAATCACATTATAATCATTCCTTTCACCATTACTCTCCTCCTCCTCCTCCTCCTCCTCCTCCTCCTCCTCCTTCTTCTTCTTCTCCTTCTTTTTCTTCTTCTTCTTCTTCTTCTTCTTCTTCTTCTTCTTCTTCTTTTTGTTTTTTCTTCTTCTTCGCTTCCCTGTAGGGATGAGAGGGTGGCTCTTCCAGTCTACATTGTAATTCTACTTGCTGTAAAATGTGTGCCAGAATGTGTCCGTGTTCTGTCGTTGTCTTCAGCATTGCCTTTCCCCCCCTAATCTTACTGCCTCTGTCTTCTGTCTTTGTGGCCTCTTCTCACGTCGTTATTTTCAAAAACATTTTTACACCCCTCTATTTTTCTGCTATACCCTTCCCTATCCGTTTCTGCTCTCTTGTGGGGGGGGGGGGGGGGGGGGGGCTCTTTCTGAATAAATTGTATTGTACCACTTTCTTTTGGAACTTCTCTGCAAATAATTGCCGCATGCCTGTTGTTCTTTTTTTTTTTATCTTTCTTTGCTGTTATCCACGATTTTTTATGTGTATTTGTACCCATTATGCATTCATCAGTTTGAATCTAGAGCATCTGTGCCAATGTTCCAATTGTTATATTAAAAGGAAAACATGTTTTTGAATCACATGTGTAAACAAAGTGAGTTTATCTAATTACTCTCCTTCGATCTCTCTCTCTCTCTCTCTCTCTCTCTCTCTCTCTCTCTCTCTCTCTCTCTCTCTCTCTTCTCTGTTCGTGTGATATGTGTGTTCCCAGCGTGTGTGTGTGTGTGTGTGTGTGTGTGTGTGTGTGTGTGTGTGTGTGTGTGTGTGTGTGTGTTGTATGTTTTGTGTGTGTGTGTGTGTTGTATGTTTTGTGTATGTGTCTGTGTGTGAGCGTGTTATGTGTCTGTATGTGTGACTTTCTGTGTACGCGTGTCTCTAGTAAATTTTCACATCTTCTTTTCTCAGCAATTCCAAGTCCTAGCATCATCAAACACAGCAAAACCCAGTCGAAAACATTTTCTGTACACAAAACAAAATCTGCACATTGGAAAATCAGAATAATGAACAGCTGAAAAATATCATTGGCGAAAATCTTAAAATGAATAGCCTGCAACAAGTGAAAAACAAAATAAGACAATCGAGGCGAAGAGAGTAAAAACTGTGTTGGAGTCGACATTCATCCGAGGTCACCTCAAGCTTGAAGGGATAGCGAAGCATGATATCACTGACATTTTCCTAGATGGGAAACCAAGTCAAAATGACACAACAGAAGAAATGAGTAAATATTTAAGTTCAGGCACCCAGCCAAATTCTATTCATTTTTAGAGACAAAAATGGAATACTGACACAGACAGTAAGCAATGGAGAGCTATTGTCGCCGCAGCCAGACAAACCCGTCTCCAAACACTGCGATGGAGAATAATGCGTAACATTTAACCCTTCTTGTCAATAAGATGTAAATAGCACAAACAGAATCAGGCGATGCCTATAATTGTAAAGGCAAAGATTATATTCAGAACCCTTTTTTTTATCAGAGCAAACATAAAAACGGTCTGGACAAGGACATCAAACAAAAGATGCAACAAAACACTGAATATATCTGAAGAAACTGCGCTTTTAGGATATCACGTAGCAGCCATTGTCAGAGAGCAATGAAGACGATTGTTAAATCACCCTCTTCAGACTTGCAAAACTCTGCATCAGCAAATGTAAACACGGTGTCAAGCAACACACACATACACACACACGCTCTCTCTCTCTCTCTCTCTCTCTCTCCTCTCCTCCTCTCTCTCTCTCTCTCTCTCTCTGCTAATGCTCGGTAAATTTAACATTGTCGTCCTAATGATAGAAAACAGATGCTAATCATGGGAAAATCCAAAAATGGAGATATCAAATACATTCAAACATCACGTCAGAACATAATATAACGACGCCAAAATGCTGATAATGCATATTTTGATTGCGTTGGCGACCCATCAGTGAAGGACAAGCGAACTGATTTTTGTTCTCTCTTTTTTTTTTTTTTTTTTTTTCTTTTTTTTTTTGTGGGGGAAGCCCTCCAACCTCCAATTTTTTCCCCATTTTATTCTTTTTGTTCTTTTCGTTTAATCAGTGGGGCCTCGATTTCCTGGGTCTTTTTTTTTCTTTTTTTTTTCTTTTTTTTTTTTTTTTGGCCACTGTTCCTTTTTTCTTTTCTTTTTCTTTTCAGTGACTGTCTCACGCTCACAGCTATTTGCTGATTCTAGTGTTGTAGGAACTAATAATATCTAAGAGTCGGACAAAACTAGATCAGTCGCATGAACTTTCCACCCCAGAGGAGGACAATGCAGAGTGTGACATGAAGACTGGGCGAGAACGATCCCTGCTGCAGGTGTCCTTTGCGTAATACTTAGATAAGAGCGAAGATAATCAAGTTCAGGGCTCTCAGACCAGGTGCTGTTGCCAGCACCGAGAATGAGGGGGAAGAGGCTGTGGAACGGACGGGAAAGTGAGAAAGTGGAGTGAGAGGTGGGGGCTATAGAATGGGGATTGAATGGGGGAGGAAAGGGGAGGGGGAAGGCGCGGGTGATGGAGGGGACAGTAGAAAGAACTGGTCAAGGCCAAGAACTTTGCGATGTTGTGTGTTACAGCAGTGCCGAGTGCACACATTCTGTGCCTGTCGTTGGGTGTGCTACCGGGAGCCGCTCTCCCTTAACGAGATCGATCTAACTGGAGACGTGAATATCAGTGGACTCTTGCTACTTCGTTGACTGGTTTACTTTTTTTTTTTCTTCATGTGGGATCACCTCTGAAATGTGACTCTACCACCAGTAGTTTGATGTTGATGTCCTGCAGAAGAAACATGTCACTAAATCTACATGCCACTCTCCACCGCCGTTTGTCCCTTCCACCCTTTGCCTTTCATCCACCCCGTGGCTTTTGATACTTTTATGTTTGAGTCCAATAGGCAAATGGTCTATCTCCTGCTGATACTTCTATGTCAGTCCAATGGGCAAATGGTCTATCTCTGATATACTTCTATGTGCGTCCATAGGGAAGTCTATCTCTGCTGATACTCTATGTGAGTCCAATGGGCAAATGGTCTATTCTCTGAACATCTATGGGTCCATGGAATACGTCTACTCCTGCTGATTCTAGTGATCCAATGGGCAAATGGTTCTCCTGCTGATACTTCTATGTCAGTCAATGGGCAATGTCTATCCTTCTGATGTCATCTAGTGACTAATAGTGAGACGTTGATCTTTAACACAGGTGTTAGCTATCTGTTCTGCAGTGTCGTTTGCTCATAATCTGTTTAGCGTATTTTGTGTGCAGTTTTAAATATTGTAGACACAATACTGCAC